>RQOL01000658.1:1695798-1762462 GCA_013076295.1 Sanderia malayensis | reverse complement strand
AAGCATACATATTATTCCAATACATCCAAGAGTGTTAATGTTTACAACGTTTTTTGTAATGCAGTTAATTTAGGCCTGGTCCATCGTTCCACAATAAATACACAAAATTCTGATATGTAGAACGTTTTTTTGCCATTCTAGCAATTTAAATAGTATCATCACATTGTATACTCTGTAAAAAATGTATATATCGACTTATTCCACGATTATTTTCCCCAAAACGAGCATTGAACTGTAGTGCTTCTGTATTGACTTGCTGACCAACATCAGCTTTTTGACCCACTTCAAAATGGCCGCCAAATTTTTCCTGGCTTCACTGATTCGACGCGAGTCAGGCATCTAGCGCCTTCGGCGCTTTATGTCATTGCCCTAAGCCTAAGGCCAATGCCTCATTCACTATGGACACAATTACGTCAGATACGCTTCTGCGCAGTACCAACAACTACGCTACTGCGCATTCTGACCACCTTTCTCCTCCGCATAGCGTAACCCAAACCCTAACCCTAAGGCTAATGCCTTAGCCACTGTGGATACAATTACGTCATATACGCTCCTGCGCAGTACCAACAACTACGCCATTGCGCATTCTGACCACCTTTCTCCTCCGCATAGGGTAACCCTAACCCTAACCCTAACCCTAGCCCTAAAGCTAATGCCTTAGCCACTATGGATACAATTACGTCATATACGCTCCTGCGCAGTACCAACAACTACGCCATTGCGCATTCTGACCACCTTTCTCCTCCGCATAGGGTAACCCTAACCCTAACCCTAACCCTAAAGCCAATGTCTCAGCCACCATGGACACAATTACGTCATATACGCTCCTGCGCAGTACCAACAACTACGCCACTTCGCATTCTGACCACCTTTCTCCTCCGCATAGGGTAACCCTAACCCTAACCCTAACCCTAAAGCCAATGTCTCAGCCACCATGGACACAATTACGTCATATACGCTCCTGCGCAGTACCAACAACTACGCCACTTCGCATTCTGACCACCTTTCTCCTCCGCATAGCGTAACCCTAACCCTAACCCTAACCCTAAGGCCAATGCCTCAGCCACTATGGATACAATTACATCATATACGCTCCTGCGCAGTACCAACAACTACGCCACTGCGCATTCTGACCACCTTTCTCCTCCGCATAGCGTAGCCCTAATCCTAACCCTAACCCTAAGGCCAATGTCTCAGCCACCATGGACACAATTACGTCATATACGCTCCTGCGCAGTACCAATAACTACGCTACTGCGCATTCTGACCACCTTTCTCCTCCGCATAGCGTAACCCTAACCCTAAGCCTAACCCTAAGCCTAACCCTAAGGCCAATGTCTCAGCCACCATGGACACAATTACGTCACATACGCTCCTGCGCAGTACCAATAACTACGCCACTGCGCATACTGACCACCTTTCTCTCCGCATAGCGTAACCCTAACCCTAACTGATACACCAGACACTGTCACTGTCGGTAGTATTACGACATGCAAGCTCCTGCGTAGCAGTCAATCTAAGTCATTGTGCATACACGCCCACCATAAAACATTCAAATTACAAATTGATTAAAAGACAAAGTAGATGCTACCAAAGTAGATAAGTTACCAGTAGTCTATAGCAGCGCTTCCTAGCAGAGGAGAAGAGGATAAGGTCAAAGAGATCAACGCACCAGACATATAGTCATCCTTCACCCGTTGATATTAGTCATCTACCGTTACGCTCCACATACATGCGTCATGCCACATTAAAGTAGCGCTTGACATACGACAGAAGCAAGCTAACGTCTCACCCCTTGAACTACTTCAATGTTCGGTGAATATTTAGTCGCACCTTAACAAGAAAAATAAAGCTTGCTTGCAAGCTTTTGCTTATACCCATCTCCATATTTTTTGCAGGCACTCATTTCAAAACAAATCTTTTTAATCAAGTGCTAGATGCTTCAGTCCGGAATATTGGTTTTAAATCACAGCAGCACTCATTTCAACAACGTTAAAAGCTAGTTCTAACCACTAACATCAAATAAACTACAAATAAATGACAGAAAACATACCAAAGAAATGCCATCATTCGGCTGGTCAGCGGTAAGCTGCACTTTCTCGTTTGCTGCTTCCGCGACTTTTGCATTATCAGCAACAGAATCCTTGGCAATTTCTGCAAACAATTGCGCCTCCGTAACAGGACCAACACTGGTGTTTAAAGCATCACCTGTTGAAATAAAGAGTTAAGCATTATAAAAACCTCTTCAATTGTCAGACCTCTTCCGATTTAACCATCAAAGGAGGATTTTCCAGATAAAGATTAATTAAGAAGATGCTACAACAAGATCATTACAGTGCATACTTTGTGATTCTTTGTCATCCTTCTTCGTTTCTGTGCTTGGCTTTGGTACAACTTCCTCTCTGAAAGAAATCAAAAGAGCATCGCTAGCATAATGAATCACATTGTATTTATTTAATATAACAAATACATGGCACGCAATTAAAAGTAGAGTCTAAACAACAAAACAGTATATAAATTCCAGTTTACATCCGCTATCTCGAACAATGGCTTTCTCGGACCACTTTTCATTTTCCACCATCTTGGTGCAATATATTTAGGGCATCCGTTATTTCCAACATTCCTTATTTCGAAAAACTTTTCGAAATAAGGAATGTTGGAAATGTTGTTGGAGTTGTTGAATGTTGGAGTTCGTCGAGATAGCGGATGTCAACTGTACACAGCAAAAATCATTGACCGTACCTTATATACATCACAATATTATTACTAAAATAAGTAACTCACTTTTTATTGAGCAGTTTTATTGCTATTTTGGGTGCTGGTTTTGCATCAGTAGCCGGTGTATCTTGTTGACTATTCGCATTGGAAGTAACGGGCTGTCCAACATTATTACCCGGCGTATTTGGCGATGGCAAATGACTCGTGTTCTTAAACTTCTCCACAGCCTAAAAATCATACAATAAATATCAACCACGAATCGTCAAAATTACCTTAGATACTAACTTGGAGAAAGTTCTCAGAAATAATTTGCAGGGCAACAGAAGTAAACATCACATAAAATTTTCATGTCCTGGCCGCGTAACTGCAATTGCATATTAAACAACTATGTATGAGGGTTTGAAGAGACAAATCTAAGAAATGCAAAAGTTAATCCAACAACATACCTGTCTCAATGATTTGTTTGGAATCAAGTCATCTGGCGAAGAATTGGTCTTGCAAGATGGACACGCAAAGTCGTTATCAATTAGATAATTTCGTATACCTAAAAAGAAGTTTGGCTATTATTATCAGGGAAATAAATAACGAAGAAAAATAAACATTAATACAATCGCGCAAAGGGTAAAGACGCAGGCTACAAGGTCTGGAGTCAACTGTCAACCAATGCGTGGATAATGCACCACGAAATGTCAATCAACTTACTGCCAGCCAATGAAAACTGAGGCCTTATTTCGCGACCCAACCGTTGATTCGTTGAATTTCACAATGGGATATCTGAAGTCCAGAGAGCATTCCCCTCCCCCAAGAAGAATACTTTGACCCAGGGTAATGCTAATTTAACAACGCTCAAATTTACGGAAAACACGAGCGAGCATTGCCAATACAAAACTAATGAAAATGAATGAAGCAACATAGAGCATGTCTCTGTTGACCAACTTACACTCGTCGCAATAACTTGTGCCACAGCATGGTATCACGACGGCATCGTGGAACAATTTCTTGCACATGGGACACTGCAGTTCTTTGGGAACAGCCTTTGTGCCAATTACATCGCTTGCAACAACTGGAGTAAAGGCCGCGCTTTTCGCTAATGCCTCAGAAGGCTTCACTGATGTCTGCAATTGCCTGCGAAAAATGTGGCATTAAATACACCCGAATTTTATTATACCAGATCTTACGACTTCGTGATATATTTATGTTATTTTTATGAGATTACCACTTCGACTATAAATTAAGGAATTCGAATACGAATGAATCAATAAAAGGAAAAACTAACTTTTCTTTCATCTGCATCATGTAATATTCTTTGGTTACACCTCCGCGCATTTGCGGAAACCTTGTATTATTCATTTTCGGGTCCTTCAATTAAATTAAAAAAGAAGAAGTTGTCATTTATCCTGTTGCACCTGGATTTCTTGGATAAAGCATTTAGACCCATTGATATAAACAACACAAATGCCACTGCTACATTTCAAAGTTGTAAACCTCAGCTGTAAAACTCTTATCTGTAACAGCTAAGTTGTAGAAACTCTAATTGACTTACATTAAGAGTGGGACAATTCCTAATAAAATGACCTTTTTGGCCACATCTGAAACATATGTATTCGCCGGGTCTACCTTTGGTAGTCACGTATCTAAAACACAAGATATATGTTGTTGCACGTTGCGCCATGACAAACAAAGTTACGTGGAAGCATCTGACAGACGCAAAGGGCACAAGCATAGAATGACGCAATAGAACATGGAACGAAAGTCATAAAACGTGGAACAAACATAGTAGAACATGGAACAGTTATAAAACGCAGAACGAAAGTAATGGAAGATGAAACAAGTCATAAAACGTGGAACAAAGATAGTGGAACATGAAACGAAGATAATAGAGCATGGAACGAAGGTAATAAAACATGGAACTAAAGTAATAAAAGATGGAACGAATAAGTAAACACTGAACGAATAGGAAAACACGGAAAAAAGGCATTAAAACATTGAACCAAAATGAATATTGCATGCTAACTGGTCTGGTTTCCATTGTTCGTTTGATTGTTGCATCATTGCTGAGATTTTATCATCTTCTGAAGCATTGGCATTGGCAAGATCTCCAGTCTGCAAAATCACACGAATACACTTAACACAAATAATTCGCAGGTCCTCGTAATTCGCTCGGTGGTATAGAGCTACTTTTCAGCAAAAAAAAATACACTCATTCCATTACCAGCCAAAACCAAGTCCATGTAAATTTACAAAGCGAAAACCTGGCAAAATCAACATCAAGATACCTGATTTAGCTTGGCAAGTGAGACCTTTGGATTCTGCTCCTTGTTGCAAAAAAGAAAGAAGATACAACAGTTAAATACAAAGAGATGTCTTCTTTACAGCACAATCCAATTCTTCTTTCCTCGCTCCTGTCTGCTGCAACAAAAGGGGCTCCCCCATTTGCTTGTTTTACAGGGAACCTACCTCAATAATAACACGGAGACAAATACACAATTAAAAAAAGAAAGGGTATATTGACCGTCCAATGGTTGCCGCGTCATTGAAGATTAAAACTATCTATAGACACCCTGTGAGCAAGAAAGGGGAACCCCTCTCAGAGCCCAGCTAATGACAGAACAACAGAGTAAATGCAAAAACCCAAGTATAGAGTGCTTGAACTTTGAAATTAACAGCACAATGTGCAGCAGTTCATATGCGAGAACTTTTAGTTCATCTCAAAAGCAACACTGCCAATGTTCTCAACCTGAACAGCTCAAGGGTCTTCAAATAACAGAACTGGAATCAAAAATGCCTTCGGTAATAACTACAAAAGCTCTATTAAGCCCCCCCTATTAAACCCCTTTTGATTTCAAGCCAAGCCCCCTCCCTATTAAGCCCCAACCCTTACTTTTGAAAACATGATTGATTAAAGAATAAAAGCTCATGAAAATTATTGCAGTTATTTCACATGAACATTTTTACTAAGTTTATTTAAGAATTTTATCAAGCATCCTCTCTAAAACATCAAAAATTAAATAAGCCCCCAGAGGCTTAATAGAGCTTTTACAATGAATGGCTGAACATAAAGCAGTTCTATGGGATTATTTAAGTTAGGTTGATTGTGTTGAGGCTAAGCTGTTTTGTTGCTGTATGTATTTGCTAGAATGTAATAACAATCTTTGGCTCAGCACAGCAAATCTCTATCACTACGCTTCTCAAAACTTTCCTCTCAGCAGAGTGAAACACTTGATTTGATAACGTTGCTCTTGGCAAACCACAAACATTATGATGTCCATGCGTTGTTCAGAATGCAACCACAATAAAATTTTTGAAGCATCAAAAGATATTAATATATGTAAAAATGATTCATGTAGGAAACATGCCTCAAACTTTAAGAAGAACATACTAAATGAAGATGATGAAGATGACGAGCAATAGTATGCTCTCAAACAATAAGTCCAGCTTAAATAATATTGCTTTGCTACAAAAATGATGCTATCATATTTACTGCTTTTGCTACATACTTCTTTTCCTTCAGCATCAATGACTTTTCCAGTTCTGAAAAGAAAAGTGCCAAAATAAGAACTGTTTCAAATAAAACCTCTCCACTAGATAGCTCATTGCAGTAAAACAAAATTGTATTCTATGTCGACTTTTGAGGAAAATGCCAACTTTAAAATAAACCCCAACCAAAAAATTCCTTGTGGCAAATAATGACCACCACAGGGGTTATTCAAGAATTAAGAGTATGAACCACAGTTAATTGTATAGTATTGCATCAAGCAAGATGAAAATAGCACTGCAAGGGATATGAAACTTACACTGCAGCCAGTCTTGAAACGGGCACCCTCTTCACCACAACTGATGTATTTCTTGGTATCATCAGACTTGAGTCTTGGTAAACTAAAAACAAAGAAATTATCTTGATTATCTTAACAGCAGTTTAATAAGTTAGTAAATTGTAGCTGGTTTCTTTGTCTTGGCGTGTTGTTGGAAGATGGGACTTGCGTATGAAATATTGTTTCTGTTGATCATCCAAAATGTTTTCTTCATCCCTGATGATCATCCAAGCTCAACAAATGCAAAGTCAGGACTTGTTACTCATTAACCACGTTTATCAGAAAGATCAGTTTTACAACACGAATTGCTGAGAAATTTTCATATTAATTCTCAGTTTTCATGAACATCTTTTAGATTAAATTGACTGTAGGTACAACATTATAAAACAATTAATTAACAATTTTAAAATTATATTTCTATCTACATCTAAAAACATTTAATTGGAAGACCTTACATAATATACACCACCTTACCTTCTTTAGTTTGAGCGTTAGTAACCTCCAAAGTAAAATCAGATTTTTGTCCGATTTTCTTTTGCAATAAAATCGCGTCTATCAAATCTTTCAGAGATATGCTAGGCCCATCAAAAGTTAGAGTATCGTAGTCTAAACTACTTCTAAATTTATAGTGAATTGAAGACATTGTTCAACAAGTTCGTTAGCACTTTATTAAAGTTCTTCAAATTATTTCTTCGATATAGAGCGGGCGATTATTCAGGAAAGCATTTTCTTCGACATTGGTTTGTGCTTTTGTTTCAGCGAGAAAACATGGCTGTTCTTGCGTCCGATAAAGCTCCTATCTTTAATTTGATGAATTAGGGACTCCGCTCCTCATTTCGTCAGCAAAATTGCCTCGACAAATGGAGTAAGTATTGCAAATAACAACTGCACTCTCCCAAATTCAGCAATAAAAGTAAATGAATTAAAACTCTGTCCGCAGACAATAAACTTCTTCTTTACTTTGCTTCGTAGTCGTGTTCCGTTCCGTTGTTTCGAATCGAAATTCTCCTTTCGCTCGAAAAGCACATGCCTGTCTCGTCAAACTGGTTTAAAACAGGTTTTATATTCTTACGTCATTCATTAGATTCTTGGAATGGAAAGGTAGGCGGTACACGAGCCTATTTAATAATGGCGAATGCAAGGCAAAGGACTGGCAAAGATAGAAATGCAAGAATTTACAAAAAAATTGAAGAAAATGTGGAAAGTGGAAAATTTTATGAAGCCAGCCAAATGGCAAAAACATTGTTTTTTCGGTAATATTTTGAGTATCGATCGAAATGCTCTTGTCATGAAGATTCTTTGCATTTTAGAGGCTAGGCTCTTCCTTTCCAATTTTTTTGCCGAGGGACCCGTGGTGCTTGCAGAAAAACCCATATTGATTTTCGAATGTTAATATTTGCAGATATAAGCTACAGAAAAAATTTCAAGACGCGGTGACACTTCTGTTCGATTCATCTATTCTTCTTTTGAAACATAATCAAGTAGGTCAACAACTTAAAACTATATTTTTATGACTGAGAAAACAGTATACTATGATATTATTAATCGTTATAATATTTTAATATTTCATAAATATTGTAGAAGAACATCACTATTTCTTCGTTTAATTTTCCAGCATGAAAGTGGTATAGATTTGGCAAGAGAAATGATTAAATGTCTCCAAGAGGCTGGAGATGAAGTACGAAGCACTTCTATAGGTAAAGATTCATACCTTTCTCAGCTCATTTATATTTCTTGATAATAAGATCCACACATATGATAAAGACATGTTTGATCTTTCAGATCTGCTTGTTGCTGTATTGAAGCAATGCAGAAAAGACAGTCCATCTAGGTGTGATTTTATTAAAGAATCGTTATTGTAAGTATGACCCTGTTAATTTTTACATCTCTTGTATGATGTCAGTGCACATTTTGCAATGTCAAACTTTCAAATAAAAGAATGTATTCTGTTGTTTGCTTATTCATCAAAGATTGACATCATCTGAATTCAAGCATGGGCATCCAAAACTTCACAATGCAGCTGCCGTTAGATATTGGGAAGGTAAGATGGCTGATTATCTTTCTTCATTATTTAAAATAATACACATACTGCATATGCTTCTTGAGTTGATTTTTTAATGTTTCACGCTTCTCAATCTCATGTTAATGACAATAAAAGTAAGCCCCACAAGTGATGTCAATACAAATAATGCATAACAATGAAAGCTTTGTCTTCAACAGAGCAAAATTACCAAGCAGCAAGAGCGCATTTCATGCATACATCCGAAGGTTCATTATATGCCACATTCCTAATTGAATATCATGTAACGGCTGGTTATCCTGGCGAAATAGATCTTTTTGTCACTCAAGCAGTTTTACAGTAAGTTTCAAAGCAAGGACTTTTTAAACTATGATTTAACCTCAATGCCAATACTGAGTTCTCTGAAAAGTATTTTATTAAACTAAAGCACACTTTTTTATTATTTCATTCAACTATTTGAAGCTAGTTGAGATGGTGCAATGTGAGTTTCTATGAATCCAACATTAATACTTTTCTCCCTTCAGGATACTATGTCTGCAGAACATCTTAACAGCAAACGTACTATTCTTTACTTATACACAAAAGCATCCAGGAATCTTGAAAAAAGACAAGCCATTTCACCAACCCCTGCTGAACTTCACTGCATTTTTACTACTAGCTCTGGAAATGTAAGCTATGTATCTAAACCAACTAATAAATGCATTATCTATATTGATGCAACATAATTTTTATAGTTAATCAATATTTATTTTTAGTGGCTCGCTTCAACAATTTACATCCTTGTGTGAGCAATATCAACTATCTATATCAAGAGATCCAATATATTTTGAGGTAACTGTGCTTTGTTTTGACAAAATCGTTAATTTCATTTATGAAAGAACAGACTCTTGTACAATCCTGTTTATTCCTAAATATTATTGATATAACTAATATCTATCTGACTTTTAGTATTTGGATAAGATTGGTCAGCTTTTCTTTGGACTTCCCCCAAAAGAAAAAGAAAAGCCAGCAGGACTGATGGGAGTTCTAGGTATAACATTCTCAATTATTTCATTCCCAGCAATTTTAATCAGCTATGTTTTAATTGCTTGGAAAAAAACAAGAAATAAAAATAAAACAATTTATCTTTGCAGGTGATTTGATGCAAAGCATAGTTGGGGAGCCAGAAATTGAGGAATCAGGAATGGAAGTAGAGCCTGCTTCAGAAGACATTGATTAGACTCATCGTGAATAGTTGACAGGAAAAAATAAAACTATAGACCTTATTTTAATTTATATTAAACCGAAAGAGTTGCAAGATTTTTGGTACATTTTACAAGAATTTCCAGAATTATCTCTTTTTTCTGATCATGTTGAATTCAAACATATTATATCCATTTATCATTTATCATCTTGTATTGAAATAAATTCACACGAGTAGATGAAAAAGCTTTCAAATGTTATTTGTTACTGCACCTTTACTACTTCAGAAGTTGTTATTTCAAGGGATGAGACTTATCTTCAAAGTGGAAAAGTTGTGTCTTCGATCTTGAAATTGTCCGTTTTGAAATTATTTCCATCATATTTGCTCATCGATTGAGGCTCCACTGAGCTGGGTAACTTGTTGTTTGATGTGCCAAACTCCCATCGAAGGCTATCGATATCAAGAGAATACTGCAAGAAAAACTGGGTAAATCAAACACACACCTATAAGGGATATAAAGATAGAACAATTCTAGACCATCGTTACGTAAAGTAGTGGACAAATGGCATTGGAACGCTTGTAACAACTCGAAAAATGCTTTTGCACAACCCGTAAATTCCTTCAGACTTTGAGACAATTCATCATATCTTGTGGCAATACTTTATATGCCTTACTCTGGAGAAAAATATTGTTTCGGAGAGGAGGGGTGGGAAGGTTCGCGCAACATTTACAAACGTCGTGTATATCCCAGAACTTTTGTCCACTATCGCAGCAAACTTGCCTTTTTGTTCGCCATACGTTGTCGAAACTTTATGAGGTCAACTTCTCTATCGACCACGCCAATTCGCTTGTAAGTCTTTCGAAATTCCTTGGAGACTTCGTCACGCAGATGAAAGTGGTTCGACCTAACGTCTTGTATGTGCTTCGCAATAACTTTCACCCTGTCGTCCATGAGCTATATCACAAAACAAAATTAATAACAATAAATATTTGGTATGATAGATGCATTTGACGCCGGGCAACTCAATTGGTCTAACAGTAGATTAACTTTAATATATACAGTCAAACAAGCATGGTTCGATCGTGTATCATCAAGAGCTCTATTTAATTCGAACGAAATTCTCCGTCCCTTCAAGAACCATTGAAGAACCAATCTTCCGAACCTCTATAATTCGAACAATTTGTAATTCGAACATTTCTATGCTTCCCCGGGTGTTCGAATTTTTCTAGAGCTCACTGTAATTCAAACATTCAGAGTAATAATTTTTATCTCTTCACAAGTGAGTACTAATTTGCCATACAAAAAGTTCTTAATCTTCTCAATTATATATAATAGAGAGAAATCTAGAAAGCCAAGATGGACGTAAAAACAGCTCTGTTGCCGCTCTGGTATAATTCAAAGCTTGCTATACACAGTAGGACAGTCATGTCCGGAGAGCTGTACCAACCAACCTTTCTCTCAAACTCCAGATCTTCCACCATCCGCTTAACCTCTTCAACTTTCCCATCTACTTCTTCCAATTCCTAAAAATTAAACTCAGTTGTGTCAAAATCGTAAGAAATTTGGCACAACCGACTGACAATCAATGGCAAATTAGTTCGCAAACAGATAATAATTCGAAATTATTTAACTGCTTTAATGGTGATAGCATCATCAGATTGCTGTGTGCATTTATCAAACTCTGATATCAAATGAGAGAGCAACTGCTTTCTTGGAGTCGATGCAGATGGACAGGAAAGCTTCTTTGACGTGGTATTGTCATTACAGCATTCTCCCTCATCTTGCAGGCCTGGGCTTTTCGCATCAGAAGCAGCGGAAGATTGTTGCTGAGCTGATCCAGGATAGGTAGAACGTCTCATTTCAAACAGTTTAAAAAGACAACTCTAATCAAGAATGTCACCCTTTACAAAAAACAGCTTCTGGTGAGCAACTTCCACTTTCAGCATCCAAATCTTGCTAAATGAAAATCTCAATGGCACTGTTGTCTGTAACTTATATGACGAAACATTAATACCAAAAACACTAACCTCTTTTTCATGTTGCCATGCTCTTCACCAAAGCGGACAAATCAAAGGGTGAACCTAAGTTGATCAAATAAAACGTCACATTTAAAAAAAGCAACACGAAACCAAAAATTACAAATACCAGAAACTACTTTTCCACTCCTAAATATTTTGAAAATTAAAACAAAAAATCCAATATAATTTATGATCAACCGATGAAAGGAGTTGAGCTGGTAGGCATACGTCATGAAAGGAAAGGACATTACTAGAAAAATTAACAAAAAACCTCAGAAAATAGACAGAGATTTGGGTAACAAATAGTCGAAGCCTACTAATTAGGGCCCTCTGATCATTTTGAGACAAACTTCAGCTCTCTAGGACAATTGGTTCACAACTTGGTCCTGAGGGATGACCGCAACAAGTGAATTAACTTATCTATTCTCCATGAAGCTCGAAAGTTCAAAAATGACATTTTGAAATAGACCAAAATCTGAATCACAAATAGTCGAAACCTACAAATTAGGACCTTCTGATCATTTTGAGACAAGTTTCAGTCCACTATAACAATCGGTTCAAAAACTATCGTCCTTCTAAAAGCACCGGCTATCGACCTGCCTTCAACCCTTAGAAAACTTCGTTTCGGGTGTTTTGGAACGTTGAGGACAGATTACAATGAAATATGGATTGCAAATAGCTGAATCCCACTATTTTGGTCATTCTGATTACGTTGCACCAATTTTCAGCTCTCTGGGACGATTATTTCAAGAGGTTTCGTCCTTCCAAAGCATCGGATAGCGACCTGCTTTCAACCCTTAGAAAACCTCCTTTCAGGTGTTTTGGACGGCTGAGGACAGATTACCATGAAATATGGATTGCAAATAGTCGAATCCCACTATTTGGGTCATTCTGATCACGTTGCAACAATTTGCAGCTCTCTAGGACAATTATTTGAATAGTTATAGGCACTCTCAAAGCACCGGATATCGACCTACTTGAAACCCTTAGAAATGCTCCTTGAAACCCTTACCGAACGCTGGGGACAGATTACTACGAAATTTGGATTGCAAATAGACGAATCCCACTATTTGGATCATTCTGATCACGTTGCAACAATTTTCAGCTCTCTAGGACAATTGGTTCAAAAGTTAAAAATTTCAAATCCTCGCAGCTAGTGAATAACTTTATGTATCCATCATGAAAGTCCAAATTCCAGAGACCGAAAATCAAAAATGATTGAAATTTGGCTCACAAGTAGTCAAAACGTACTATTTAGGGCCTTCTGATTACGTTGCACCAATTTTCAGCTCTCTAGGACGATTATTTCAAGAGGTTTCGTCCTTCCAAAGCATCGGATAGCGACCTGCTTTCAACCCTTAGAAAACCTCCTTTCAGGTGTTTTGGACGGCTGAGGACAGATTACCATGAAATATGGATTGCAAATAGTCGAATCCCACTATTTGGGTCATTCTGATCACGTTGCAACAATTTGCAGCTCTCTAGGACAATTATTTGAATAGTTATAGGCACTCTCAAAGCACCGGATATCGACCTACTTGAAACCCTTAGAAAACCTCCTTGAAACCCTTACCGAACGCTGGGGACAGATTACTACGAAATTTGGATTGCAAATAGATGAATCCCACTATTTGGATCATTCTGATCACGTTGCAACAATTTTCAGCTCTCTAGGACAATTGGTTCAAAAGTTAAAAATTTCAAATCCTCGCAGCTAGTGAATAACTTTATGTATCCATCATGAAAGTCCAAATTCGAGAGACTGAAAATCAAAAATGATTGAATTTTGGTTCACAAGTAGTCAAAACGTACTATTTAGGGCCTTCTGATTACGTTGCACCAATTTTCAGCTCTCTAGGACGATTATTTCAAGAGGTTTCGTCCTTCCAAAGCATCGGATGGCGACCTGCTTTCAACCCTTAGAAAACCTCCTTTCAGGTGTTTTGGACGGCTGAGGACAGATTACCATGAAATATGGATTGCAAATAGTTGAATCCCACTATTTGGGTCATTCTGATCACGTTGCAACAATTTGCAGCTCTCTAGGACAATTATTTGAATAGTTATAGGCACTCTGAAAGCACCGGATATCGACCTACTTGAAACCCTTAGAAAACCTCCTTGAAACCCTTACCGAACGCTGGGGACAGATCACCACGAAATTTGGATTGCAAATAGACGAATCCCACTATTTGGATCATTCTGATCACGTTGCAACAATTTTCAGCTCTCTAGAACAATTGGTTCAAAAGTTAGCAATTTCAAATAATCGCAAGTAGTGAATAACTTTATGTATCCATCCTGAAAGTCCAAATTCGAGAGACCGAAAATCGAAAATGATTGAAATTTGGTTCACAAGTAATCAAAACGTACTATTTAGGGCCTTCTGATTACGTTGCACCAATTTTCAGCTCTCTAGGACGATTATTTCAAAAGGTTTCGTCCTTCCAAAGCATCGGATAGCGACCTGCTTTCAACCCTTAGAAAACCTCCTTTCAGGTGTTTTGGAAGGCTGAGGACAGATTATCATGAAATATGGATTGCAAATAGTCGAATCCCACTATTTGGGTCATTCTGATCACGTTGCAACAATTTGCAGCTCTCTAGGACAATTATTTGAATAGTTATAGGCATTCTCAAAGCACCGGATATCGACCTACTTGAAACCCTTAGAAAACCTCCTTGAAACCCTTACCGAACGCTGGGGACAGATTACTACGAAATTTGGATTGCAAATAGACGAATCCCACTATTTGGATCATTCTGATCACGTTGCAACAATTTGCAGCTCTCTAGGACAATTATTTGAATAGTTATAGGCATTCTCAAAGCACCGGATATCGACCTACTTGAAACCCTTAGAAAACCTCCTTGAAACCCTTACCGAACGCTGGGGACAGATTACTACGAAATTTGGATTGCAAATAGACGAATCCCACTATTTGGATCATTCTGATCACGTTGCAACAATTTTCAGCTCTCTAGGACAATTGGTTCAAAAGTTAGCAATTTCAAATCCTCGCAGCTAGTGAATAACTTTATGTATCCATCATGACAGTCCAAATTCGAGAGACCGAAAATCAAAAATGATTGAATTTTGGTTCACAAGTAGTCAAAACGTACTATTTAGGGCCTTCTGATTACGTTGCACCAATTTTCAGCTCTCTAGGACGATTATTTCAAGAGGTTTCGTCCTTCCAAACATCGGATAGCGACCTGCTTTGAACCCTTAGAAAACCTCCTTTCAGGTGTTTTGGACGGCTGAGGACAGATTACCATGAAATATGGATTGCAAATAGTCGAATCCCACTATTTGGGTCATTCTGATCACGTTGCAACAATTTGCAGCTCTCTAGGACAATTATTTGAATAGTTATAGGCACTCTCAAAGCACCGGATATCGACCTACTTGAAACCCTTAGAAAACCTCCTTGAAACCCTTACCGAACGCTGGGGACAGATCACCACGAAATTTGGATTGCAAATAGACGAATCCCACTATTTGGATCATTCTGATCACGTTGCAACAATTTTCAGCTCTCTAGAACAATTGGTTCAAAAGTTAGCAATTTCAAATAATCGCAAGTAGTGAATAACTTTATGTATCCATCCTGAAAGTCCAAATTCGAGAGACCGAAAATCGAAAATGATTGAAATTTGGTTCACAAGTAATCAAAACGTACTATTTAGGGCCTTCTGATTACGTTGCACCAATTTTCAGCTCTCTAGGACGATTATTTCAAAAGGTTTCGTCCTTCCAAAGCATCGGATAGCGACCTGCTTTCAACCCTTAGAAAACCTCCTTTCAGGTGTTTTGGAAGGCTGAGGACAGATTATCATGAAATATGGATTGCAAATAGTCGAATCCCACTATTTGGGTCATTCTGATCACGTTGCAACAATTTGCAGCTCTCTAGGACAATTATTTGAATAGTTATAGGCATTCTCAAAGCACCGGATATCGACCTACTTGAAACCCTTAGAAAACCTCCTTGAAACCCTTACCGAACGCTGGGGACAGATTACTACGAAATTTGGATTGCAAATAGACGAATCCCACTATTTGGATCATTCTGATCACGTTGCAACAATTTGCAGCTCTCTAGGACAATTATTTGAATAGTTATAGGCATTCTCAAAGCACCGGATATCGACCTACTTGAAACCCTTAGAAAACCTCCTTGAAACCCTTACCGAACGCTGGGGACAGATTACTACGAAATTTGGATTGCAAATAGACGAATCCCACTATTTGGATCATTCTGATCACGTTGCAACAATTTTCAGCTCTCTAGGACAATTGGTTCAAAAGTTAGCAATTTCAAATCCTCGCAGCTAGTGAATAACTTTATGTATCCGTCATGAAAGTTCAAATTCGAGAGACCGAAAATCAAAAATGATTGAATTTTGTTTCACAAGTAGTCAAAACGTACTATTTAGGGCCTTCTGATTACGTTGCACCAATTTTCAGCTCTCTAGGACGATTATTTCAAGAGGTTTCGTCCTTCCAAAGCATCGGATAGCGACCTGCTTTCAACCCTTAGAAAACCTCCTTTCAGGTGTTTTGGACGGCTGAGGACAGATTACCATGAAATATGGATTGCAAATAGTCGAATCCCACTATTTGGGTCATTCTGATCACGTTGCAACAATTTGCAGCTCTCTAGGACAATTATTTGAATAGTTATAGGCACTCTCAAAGCACCGGATATCGACCTACTTGAAACCCTTAGAAAACCTCCTTGAAACCCTTACCGAACGCTGGGGACAGATTACTACGAAATTTGGATTGCAAATAGACGAATCCCACTATTTGGATCATTCTGATTAGGTTGCAACAAATTTCAGCTCTCTAGAACAATTGGTTCAAAAGTTAGCAATTTCAAATAATCGCAAGTAGTGAATAACTTTATGTATCCATCCTGAAAGTCCAAATTCGAGAGACCGAAAATCGAAAATGATTGAAATTTGGTTCACAAGTAGTCAAAACGTACTATTTAGGGCCTTCTGATTACGTTGCACCAATTTTCAGCTCTCTAGGACGATTATTTCAAAAGGTTTCGTCCTTCCAAAGCATCGGATAGCGACCTGCTTTCAACCCTTAGAAAACCTCCTTTCAGGTGTTTTGGAAGGCTGAGGACAGATTACCATGAAATATGGATTGCAAATAGTCGAATCCCACTATTTGGGTCATTCTGATCACGTTGCAACAATTTGCAGCTCTCTAGGACAATTATTTGAATAGTTATAGGCATTCTCAAAGCACCGGATATCGACCTACTTGAAACCCTTAGAAAACCTCCTGAAACCCTTACCGAACGCTGGGACAGATTACTACGAAATTTGGATTGCAAATAGACGAATCCCACTATTTGGATCATTCTGATCACGTTGCAACAATTTTCAGCTCTCTAGGACAATTGGTTCAAAAGTTAGCAATTTCAAATCCTCGCAGCTAGTGAATAACTTTATGTATCCGTCATGAAAGTTCAAATTCGAGAGACCGAAAATCAAAAATGATTGAATTTTGTTTCACAAGTAGTCAAAACGTACTATTTAGGGCCTTCTGATTACGTTGCACCAATTTTCAGCTCTCTAGGACGATTATTTCAAGAGGTTTCGTCCTTCCAAAGCATCGGATAGCGACCTGCTTTCAACCCTTAGAAAACCTCCTTTCAGGTGTTTTGGACGGCTGAGGACAGATTACCATGAAATATGGATTGCAAATAATCGAATCCCACTATTTGGGTCATTCTGATCACGTTGCAACAATTTGCAGCTCTCTAGGACAATTATTTGAATAGTTATAGGCACTCTGAAAGCACCGGATATCGACCTACTTGAAACCCTTAGAAATGCTCCTTGAAACCCTTACCGAACGCTGGGGACAGATTACTACGAAATTTGGATTGCAAATAGACGAATCCCACTATTTGGATCATTCTGATCACGTTGCAACAGTTTTCAGCTCTCTAGGACAATTGGTTCAAAAGTTAAAAATTTCAAATCCTCGCAGCTAGTGAATAACTTTATGTATCCATCATGAAAGTCCAAATTCCAGAGACCGAAAATCAAAAATGATTGAAATTTGGCTCACAAGTAGTCAAAACGTACTATTTAGGGCCTTCTGATTACGTTGCACCAATTTTCAGCTCTCTAGGACGATTATTTCAAGAGGTTTCGTCCTTCCAAAGCATCGGATAGCGACCTGCTTTCAACCCTTAGAAAACCTCCTTTCAGGTGTTTGGGACGCTGAGGACAGATTACCATGAAATATGGATTGCAAATAGTCGAATCCCACTATTGGGTCATTCTGATCACGTTGCAACAATTTGCAGCTCTCTAGGACAATTATTTGAATAGTTATAGGCACTCTCAAAGCACCGGATATCGACCTACTTGAAACCCTTAGAAAACCTCCTTGAAACCCTTACCGAACGCTGGGGACAGATTACCACGAAATTTGGATTGCAAATAGATGAATCCCACTATTTGGATCATTCTGATCACGTTGCAACAATTTTCAGCTCTCTAGGACAATTGGTTCAAAAGTTAGCAATTTCAAATCCTCGCAGCTAGTGAATAACTTTATGTATCCATCATGAAAGTCCAAATTCGAGAGACGAAAATCAAAAATGATTGAATTTTGGTTCACAAGTAGTCAAAACGTACTATTTAGGGCCTTCTGATTTACGTTGCACAATTTTCAGCTCTCTAGGACGATTATTTCAAGAGGTTTCGTCCTTCCAAAGCATCGGATAGCGACCTGCTTTCAACCCTTAGAAAACCTCCTTTCAGGTGTTTTGGACGGCTGAGGACAGATTACCATGAAATATGGATTGCAAATAGTCGAATCCCACTATTTGGGTCATTCTGATCACGTTGCAACAATTTGCAGCTCTCTAGGACAATTATTTGAATAGTTATAGGCACTCTGAAAGCACCGGATATCGACCTACTTGAAACCCTTAGAAAACCTCCTTGAAACCCTTACCGAACGCTGGGGACAGATTACTACGAAATTTGGATTGCAAATAGACGAATCCCACTATTTGGATCATTCTGATCACGTTGCAACAATTTTCAGCTCTCTAGGACAATTGGTTCAAAAGTTAGCAATTTCAAATCCTCGCAGCTAGTGAATAACTTTATGTATCCATCATGAAAGTCCAAATTCGAGAGACCGAAAATCAAAATGATTGAATTTGGTTCACAAGTAGTCAAAACGTACTATTTAGGGCCTTCTGATTACGTTGCACCAATTTTCAGCTCTCTAGGACGATTATTTCAAAGGTTTCGTCCTTCCAAAGCATCGGATAGCGACCTGCTTTCAACCCTTAGAAAACCTCCTTTCAGGTGTTTTGGACGGCTGAGGACAGATTACCATGAAATATGGATTGCAAATAGTCGAATCCCACTATTTGGGTCATTCTGATCACGTTGCAACAATTTGCAGCTCTCTAGGACAATTATTTGAATAGTTATAGGCACTCTCAAAGCACCGGATATCGACCTACTTGAAACCCTTAGAAAACCTCCTTGAAACCCTTACCGAACGCTGGGGACAGATTACTACGAAATTTGGATTGCAAATAGACGAATCCCACTATTTGGATCATTCTGATCACGTTGCAACAATTTTCAGCTCTCTAGGACAATTGGTTCAAAAGTTAGCAATTTCAAATCCTCGCAGCTAGTGAATAACTTTATGTATCCATCATGAAGTCCAAATTCGAGAGACCGAAAATCAAAAATGATTGAATTTTGGTTCACAAGTAGTCAAAACGTACTATTTAGGGCCTTCTGATTACGTTGCACCAATTTTCAGCTCTCTAGGACGATTATTTCAAGAGGTTTCGTCCTTCCAAAGCATCGGATAGCGACCTGCTTTGAACCCTTAGAAAACCTCCTTTCAGGTGTTTTGGACGGCTGAGGACAGATTACCATGAAATATGGATTGCAAATAGTCGAATCCCACTATTTGGGTCATTCTGATCACGTTGCAACAATTTGCAGCTCTCTAGGACAATTATTTGAATAGTTATAGGCACTCTCAAAGCACCGGATATCGACCTACTTGAAACCCTTAGAAAACCTCCTTGAAACCCTTACCGAACGCTGGGGACAGATTACTACGAAATTTGGATTGCAAATAGACGAATCCCACTATTTGGATCATTCTGATCACGTTGCAACAATTTTCAGCTCTCTAGGACAATTGGTTCAAAAGTTAGCAATTTCAAATCCTCGCAGCTAGTGAATAACTTTATGTATCCATCATGAAAGTCCAAATTCGAGAGACCGAAAATCAAAAATGATTGAATTTTGGTTCACAAGTAGTCAAAACGTACTATTTAGGGCCTTCTGATTACGTTGCACCAATTTTCAGCTCTCTAGGACGATTATTTCAAGAGGTTTCGTCCTTCCAAAGCATCGGATAGCGACCTGCTTTCAACCCTTAGAAAACCTCCTTTCAGGTGTTTTGGACGGCTGAGGACAGATTACCATGAAATATGGATTGCAAATAGTCGAATCCCACTATTTGGGTCATTCTGATCACGTTGCAACAATTTGCAGCTCTCTAGGACAATTATTTGAATAGTTATAGGCACTCTCAAAGCACCGGATATCGACCTACTTGAAACCCTTAGAAAACCTCCTTGAAACCCTTACCGAACGCTGGGGACAGATTACTACGAAATTTGGATTGCAAATAGACGAATCCCACTATTTGGATCATTCTGATCACGTTGCAACAATTTTCAGCTCTCTAGGACAATTGGTTCAAAAGTTAGCAATTTCAAATCCTCGCAGCTAGTGAATAACTTTATGTATCCATCATGAAAGTCCAAATTCGAGAGACCGAAAATCAAAATGATTGAATTTGGTTCACAAGTAGTCAAAACGTACTATTTAGGGCCTTCTGATTACGTTGCACCAATTTTCAGCTCTCTAGGACGATTATTTCAAGAGGTTTCGTCCTTCCAAAGCATCGGATAGCGACCTGCTTTCAACCCTTAGAAAACCTCCTTTCAGGTGTTTTGGACGGCTGAGGACAGATTACCATGAAATATGGATTGCAAATAGTCGAATCCCACTATTTGGGTCATTCTGATCACGTTGCAACAATTTGCAGCTCTCTAGGACAATTATTTGAATAGTTATAGGCACTCTCAAAGCACCGGATATCGACCTACTTGAAACCCTTAGAAAACCTCCTTGAAACCCTTACCGAACGCTGGGGACAGATTACTACGAAATTTGGATTGCACATAGACGAATCCCACTATTTGGATCATTCTGATCACGTTGCAACAATTTTCAGCTCTCTAGGACAATTGGTTCAAAAGTTAGCAATTTCAAATCCTCGCAGCTAGTGAATAACTTTATGTATCCATCATGACAGTCCAAATTCGAGAGACCGAAAATCAAAAATGATTGAATTTTGGTTCACAAGTAGTCAAAACGTACTATTTAGGGCCTTCTGATTACGTTGCACCAATTTTCAGCTCTCTAGGACGATTATTTCAAGAGGTTTCGTCCTTCCAAACATCGGATAGCGACCTGCTTTCAACCCTTAGAAAACCTCCTTTCAGGTGTTTTGGACGGCTGAGGACAGATTACCATGAAATATGGATTGCAAACAGTCGAATCCCACTATTTGGGTCATTCTGATCACGTTGCAACAATTTGCAGCTCTCTAGGACAATTATTTGAATAGTTATAGGCACTCTCAAAGCACCGGATATCGACCTACTTGAAACCCTTAGAAAACCTCCTTGAAACCCTTACCGAACGCTGGGGACAGATTACTACGAAATTTGGATTGCAAATAGACGAATCCCACTATTTGGATCATTCTGATCACGTTGCAACAATTTTCAGCTCTCTAGGACAATTGGTTCAAAAGTTAGCAATTTCAAATCCTCGCAGCTAGTGAATAACTTTATGTATCCATCATGAAAGTCCAAATTCGAGAGACCGAAAATCAAAAATGATTGAATTTTGGTTCACAAGTAGTCAAAACGTACTATTTAGGGCCTTCTGATTACGTTGCACCAATTTTCAGCTCTCTAGGACGATTATTTCAAGAGGTTTCGTCCTTCCAAAGCATCGGATAGCGACCTGCTTTCAACCCTTAGAAAACCTCCTTTCAGGTGTTTTGGACGGCTGAGGACAGATTACCATGAAATATGGATTGCAAATAGTCGAATCCCACTATTTGGGTCATTCTGATCACGTTGCAACAATTTGCAGCTCTCTAGGACAATTATTTGAATAGTTATAGGCACTCTCAAAGCACCGGATATCGACCTACTTGAAACCCTTAGAAAACCTCCTTGAAACCCTTACCGAACGCTGGGGACAGATTACTACGAAATTTGGATTGCAAATAGACGAATCCCACTATTTGGATCATTCTGATCACGTTGCAACAATTTTCAGCTCTCTAGGACAATTGGTTCAAAAGTTAGCAATTTCAAATCCTCGCAGCTAGTGAATAACTTTATGTATCCATCATGAAAGTCCAAATTCGAGAGACCGAAAATCAAAATGATTGAATTTGGTTCACAAGTAGTCAAAACGTACTATTTAGGGCCTTCTGATTACGTTGCACCAATTTTCAGCTCTCTAGGACGATTATTTCAAAGGTTTCGTCCTTCCAAAGCATCGGATAGCGACCTGCTTTGAACCCTTAGAAAACCTCCTTTCAGGTGTTTTGGACGGCTGAGGACAGATTACCATGAAATATGGATTGCAAATAGTCGAATCCCACTATTTGGGTCATTCTGATCACGTTGCAACAATTTGCAGCTCTCTAGGACAATTTTTGAATAGTTATAGGCACTCTCAAAGCACCGGATATCGACCTACTTGAAACCCTTAGAAAACCTCCTTGAAACCCTTACCGAACGCTGGGGACAGATTACTACGAAATTTGGATTGCAAATAGACGAATCCCACTATTTGGATCATTCTGATCACGTTGCAACAATTTTCAGCTCTCTAGGACAATTGGTTCAAAAGTTAGCAATTTCAAATCCTCGCAGCTAGTGAATAACTTTATGTATCCATCATGAAGTCCAAATTCGAGAGACCGAAAATCAAAAATGATTGAATTTTGGTTCACAAGTAGTCAAAACGTACTATTTAGGGCCTTCTGATTACGTTGCACCAATTTTCAGCTCTCTAGGACGATTATTTCAAGAGGTTTCGTCCTTCCAAAGCATCGGATAGCGACCTGCTTTCAACCCTTAGAAAACTCCTTTCAGGTGTTTTGCGGCTGAGGACAGATTACCATGAAATATGGATTGCAAATAGTCGAATCCCACTATTTGGGTCATTCTGATCACGTTGCAACAATTTGCAGCTCTCTAGGACAATTATTTGAATAGTTATAGGCACTCTCAAAGCACCGGATATCGACCTACTTGAAACCCTTAGAAAACCTCCTTGAAACCCTTACCGAACGCTGGGGACAGATTACTACGAAATTTGGATTGCAAATAGACGAATCCCACTATTTGGATCATTCTGATCACGTTGCAACAATTTTCAGCTCTCTAGGACAATTGGTTCAAAAGTTAGCAATTTCAAATCCTCGCAGCTAGTGAATAACTTTATGTATCCATCATGAAAGTCCAAATTCGAGAGACCGAAAATCAAAAATGATTGAATTTGGTTCACAAGTAGTCAAAACGTACTATTTAGGGCCTTCTGATTACGTTGCACCAATTTTCAGCTCTCTAGGACGATTATTTCAAAAGGTTTCGTCCTTCCAAAGCATCGGATAGCGACCTGCTTTCAACCCTTAGAAAACCTCCTTTCAGGTGTTTTGGAAGGCTGAGGACAGATTACCATGAAATATGTATTGCAAATAGTCGAATCCCACTATTTGGGTCATTCTGATCACGTTGCAACAATTTGCAGCTCTCTAGGACAATTATTTGAATAGTTATAGGCACTCTCAAAGCACCGGATATCGACCTACTTGAAACCTTAGAAAACCTCCTTGAAACCCTTACCGAACGCTGGGGACAGATTACTACGAAATTTGGATTGCAAATAGACGAATCCCACCATTTGGATCATTCTGATCACGTTGCAACAATTTGCAGCTCTCTAGGACAATTATTTGAATAGTTATAGGCACTCTGAAAGCACCGGATATCGACCTACTTGAAACCTTAGAAAACCTCCTTGAAACCCTTACGAACGCTGGGACAGATTACCACGAAATTTGGATTGCAAATAGACGAATCCCACTATTTGGATCATTCTGATCACGTTGCAACAATTTCAACTCTCTAGGACAATTATTTGAATAGTTATAGGCACTCTGAAAGCACCGGATATCGACCTACTTGAAACCCTTAGAAAACCTCCTTGAAACCCTTACCGAACGCTGGGACAGATTACCACGAAATTTGGATTGCAAACAGACGAATCCACTATTTGGATCATTCTGATCACGTTGCAACAATTTTCAGCTCTCTAGGACAATTGTTCAAAAGTTAGCAATTTCAAATAATCGCAAGTAGTGAATAAACTTTATGTATCCATCCTGAAAGTCCAAATTCGAGAGACCGAAAATCGAAAATGATTGAAATTTGGTTCACAAGTAGTCAAAACGTACTATTTAGGGCCTTCTGATTACGTTGCACCAATTTTCAGCTCTCTAGGACGATTATTCAAGAGGTTTGTCCTTCCAAAGCATCGGATAGCGACCTGCTTTCAACCCTTAGAAAACCTCCTTTCAGGTGTTTTGGAAGGCTGAGGACAGATTACCATGAAATATGGATTGCAAACAGTCGAATCTCACTATTTGGGTCATTCTGATCACGTTGCAACAATTTGCAGCTCTCTAGGACAATTATTTGAATAGTTATAGGCACTCTGAAAGCACCGGATATCGACCTACTTGAAACCCTTAGAAAACCTCCTTGAAACCCTTACGAACGCTGGGACAGATTACAACGAAAATTTGGATTGCACATAGACGAATCCCACTATTTGGATCATTCTGATCACGTTGCAACAATTTTCAGCTCTCTAGGACAATTGGTTCAAAAGTTAGCAATTTCAAATAATCGCAAGTAGTGAATAACTTTATGTATCCATCCTGAAAGTCCAAATTCGAGAGACCGAAAATCGAAAATGATTGAAATTTGGTTCACAAGTAGTCAAAACGTACTATTTAGGGCCTTCTGATTACGTTGCACCAATTTTCGGCTCTCTAGGACGATTATTTCAAAACGTTTCGTCCTTCCAAAGCATCGGATAGCGACCTGCTTTCAACCCTTAGAAAACCTCCTTTCAGGTGTTTTGGAAGGCTGAGGACAGATTACCATGAAATATGGATTGCAAATAGTCGAATCCCTATTTGGGTCATTCTGATCACGTTGCAACAATTTCAGCTCTCTAGGACAATTATTTGAATAGTTATAGGCATTCTCAAAGCACCGGATATCGACCTACTTGAAACCCTTAGAAAACCTCCTTGAAACCCTTACCGAACGCTGGGGACAGATTACTACGAAATTTGGATTGCAAATAGACGAATCCCACTATTTGGATCATTCTGATCACGTTGCAACAATTTGCAGCTCTCTAGGACAATTGGTTCAAAAGTTAAAAATTTCAAATCCTCGCAGCTAGTGAATAACTTTATGTATCCATCATGAAAGTTCAAATTCGAGAGACCGAAAATCAAAAATGATTGAATTTTGTTTCACAAGTAGTCAAAACGTACTATTTAGGGCCTTCTGATTACGTTGCACCAATTTTCAGCTCTCTATGACGATTATTTCAAGAGGTTTCGTCCTTCCAAAGCATCGGATAGCGACCTGCTTTCAACCCTTAGAAAACCTCCTTTCAGGTGTTTTGGACGGCTGAGGACAGATTACCATGAAATATGGATTGCAAATAGTCGAATCCACTATTTGGGTCATTCTGATCACGTTGCAACAATTTGCAGCTATCTAGGACAATTATTTTAATAGTTATAGGCACTCTGAAAGCACCGGATATCGACCTACTTGAAACCCTTAGAAAACCTCCTTGAAACCCTTACCGAACGCTGGGGACAGATTACCACGAAATTTGGATTGCAAATAGATGAATCCCACTATTTGGATCATTCTGATCACGTTGCAACAATTTTCAGCTCTCTGACAATGGTTCAAAAAGTTAGCAATTTCAAATCCTCGCAGCTAGTGAATAACTTTATGTATCCATCCTGAAAGTCCAAATTCGAGAGACCGAAAATCGAAAATGATTGAAATTTGGTTCACAAGTAGTCAAAACGCCTATTTAGGCCTTCTGATTACGTTGCACCAATTTCAGCTCTCTAGGACGATTATTTCAAGAGGTTTCGTCCTTCCAAAGCATCGGATAGCGACCTGCTTTCAACCCTTAGAAAACCTCCTTTCAGGGTTTTGGACGGCTGAGGACAGATTACCATGAAATATGGATTGCAAATAGTCGAATCCCACTATTTGGGTCATTCTGATCACGTTGCAACAATTTTCAGCTCTCTAGGACAATTATTTGAATAGTTATAGGCACTCTGAAAGCACCGGATATCGACCTACTTGAAACCCTTAGAAAACCTCCTTGAAACCCTTACCGAACGCTGGGGACAGATTACAACGAAATTTGGATTGCACATAGACGAATCCCACTATTTGGATCATTCTGATCACGTTGCAACAATTTTCAGCTCTCTAGGACAATTGGTTCAAAAGTTAACAATTTCAAATCCTCGCAACTAGTGAATAACTTTATGTATCCATCATGAAAGTCCAAATTCAAGAGACCGAAAATCAAAAATGATTGAAATTTGGCTCACAAGTAGTCAAAACGTACTATTTAGGGCCTTCTGATTATGTTGCACCAATTTTCAGCTCTCTAGGACGATTATTTCAAAAGGTTTCGTCCTTCCAAAGCATCGGATAGCGACCTGCTTGCAACCCTTAGAAAACCTCCTTTCAGGTGTTTTGGAAGGCTGAGGACAGATTACCATGAAATATGTATTGCAAATAGTCGAATCCCACTATTTGGGTCATTCTGATCACGTTGCAACAATTTGCAGCTCTCTAGGACAATTATTTGAATAGTTATAGGCACTCTCAAAGCACCGGATATCGACCTACTTGAAACTCTTAGAAAACCTCCTTGAAACCCTTACCGAACGCTGGGGACAGATTACTACGAAATTTGGATTGCAAATAGACGAATCCCACCATTTGGATCATTCTGATCACGTTGCAACAATTTGCAGCTCTCTAGGACAATTATTTGAATAGTTATAGGCACTCTGAAAGCACCGGATATCGACCTACTTGAAACCCTTAGAAAACCTCCTTGAAACCCTTACCGAACGCTGGGGACAGATTACCACGAAATTTGGATTGCAAATAGACGAATCCCACTATTTGGATCATTCTGATCACGTTGCAACAATTTTCAACTCTCTAGGACAATTATTTGAATAGTTATAGGCACTCTGAAAGCACCGGATATCGACCTACTTGAAACCCTTAGAAAACTCCTTGAAACCCTTACCGAACGCTGGGGACAGATTACCACGAAATTTGGATTGCAAACAGACGAATCCACTATTGGATCATTCTGATCACGTTGCAACAATTTTCAGCTCTCTAGGACAATTGGTTCAAAAGTTAGCAATTTCAAATAATCGCAAGTAGTGAATAACTTTATGTATCCATCCTGAAAGTCCAAATTCGAGAGACCGAAAATCGAAAATGATTGAAATTTGGTTCACAAGTAGTCAAAACGTACTATTTAGGGCCTTCTGATTACGTTGCACCAATTTTCAGCTCTCTAGGACGATTATTTCAAGAGGTTTCGTCCTTCCAAAGCATCGGATAGCGACCTGCTTTCAACCCTTAGAAAACCTCCTTTCAGGTGTTTTGGAAGGCTGAGGACAGATTACCATGAAATATGGATTGCAAACAGTCGAATCTCACTATTTGGGTCATTCTGATCACGTTGCAACAATTTGCAGCTCTCTAGGACAATTATTTGAATAGTTATAGGCACTCTGAAAGCACCGGATATCGACCTACTTGAAACCCTTAGAAAACCTCCTTGAAACCCTTACCGAACGCTGGGGACAGATTACAACGAAATTTGGATTGCACATAGACGAATCCCACTATTTGGATCATTCTGATCACGTTGCAACAATTTTCAGCTCTCTAGGACAATTGGTTCAAAAGTTAGCAATTTCAAATAATCGCAAGTAGTGAATAACTTTATGTATCCATCCTGAAAGTCCAAATTCGAGAGACCGAAAATCGAAAATGATTGAAATTTGGTTCACAAGTAGTCAAAACGTACTATTTAGGGCCTTCTGATTACGTTGCACCAATTTTCAGCTCTCTAGGACGATTATTTCAAAACGTTTCGTCCTTCCAAAGCATCGGATAGGGACCTGCTTTCAACCCTTAGAAAACCTCCTTTCAGGTGTTTTGGAAGGCTGAGGACAGATTACCATGAAATATGGATTGCAAATAGTCGAATCCCACTATTTGGGTCATTCTGATCACGTTGCAACAATTTGCAGCTCTCTAGGACAATTATTTGAATAGTTATAGGCATTCTCAAAGCACCGGATATCGACCTACTTGAAACCCTTAGAAAACCTCCTTGAAACCCTTACCGAACGCTGGGGACAGATTACTACGAAATTTGGATTGCAAATAGACGAATCCCACTATTTGGATCATTCTGATCACGTTGCAACAATTTTCAGCTCTCTAGGACAATTGGTTCAAAAGTTAAAAATTTCAAATCCTCGCAGCTAGTGAATAACTTTATGTATCCATCATGAAAGTTCAAATTCGAGAGACCGAAAATCAAAAATGATTGAATTTTGTTTCACAAGTAGTCAAAACGTACTATTTAGGGCCTTCTGATTACGTTGCACCAATTTTCAGCTCTCTATGACGATTATTTCAAGAGGTTTCGTCCTTCCAAAGCATCGGATAGCGACCTGCTTTCAACCCTTAGAAAACCTCCTTTCAGGTGTTTTGGAAGGCTGAGGACAGATTACCATGAAATATGTATTGCAAATAGTCGAATCCCACTATTTGGGTCATTCTGATCACGTTGCAACAATTTGCAGCTCTCTAGGACAATTATTTGAATAGTTATAGGCACTCTCAAAGCACCGGATATCGACCTACTTGAAACTCTTAGAAAACCTCCTTGAAACCCTTACCGAACGCTGGGGACAGATTACTACGAAATTTGGATTGCAAATAGACGAATCCCACTATTTGGATCATTCTGATCACGTTGCAACAATTTGCAGCTCTCTAGGACAATTATTTGAATAGTTATAGGCACTCTGAAAGCACCGGATATCGACATACTTGAAACCCTTAGAAAACCTCCTTGAAACCCTTACCGAACGCTGGGGACAGATTACCACGAAATTTGGATTGCAAATAGACGAATCCCACCATTTGGATCATTCTGATCACGTTGCAACAATTTTCAACTCTCTAGGACAATTATTTGAATAGTTATAGGCACTCTGAAAGCACCGGATATCGACCTACTTGAAACCCTTAGAAAACCTCCTTGAAACCCTTACCGAAAGCTGGGGACAGATTACCACGAAATTTGGATTGCAAACAGACGAATCCCACTATTTGGATCATTCTGATCACGTTGCAACAATTTTCAGCTCTCTAGGACAATTGGTTCAAAAGTTAGCAATTTCAAATAATCGCAAGTAGTGAATAACTTTATTTATCCATCCTGAAAGTCCAAATTCGAGAGACCGAAAATCGAAAATGATTGAAATTTGGTTCACAAGTAGTCAAAACGTACTATTTAGGGCCTTCTGATTACGTTGCACCAATTTTCAGCTCTCTAGGACGATTATTTCAAGAGGTTTCGTCCTTCCAAAGCATCGGATAGCGACCTGCTTTCAACCCTTAGAAAACCTCCTTTCAGGTGTTTTGGAAGGCTGAGGACAGATTACCATGAAATATGGATTGCAAACAGTCGAATCTCACTATTTGGGTCATTCTGATCACGTTGCAACAATTTGCAGCTCTCTAGGACAATTATTTGAATAGTTATAGGCACTCTGAAAGCACCGGATATCGACCTACTTGAAACCCTTAGAAAACCTCCTTGAAACCCTTACCGAACGCTGGGGACAGATTACAACGAAATTTGGATTGCACATAGACGAATCCCACTATTTGGATCATTCTGATCACGTTGCAACAATTTTCAGCTCTCTAGGACAATTGGTTCAAAAGTTAACAATTTCAAATCCTCGCAACTAGTGAATAACTTTATGTATCCATCATGAAAGTCCAAATTCAAGAGACCGAAAATCAAAAATGATTGAAATTTGGCTCACAAGTAGTCAAAACGTACTATTTAGGGCCTTCTGATTACGTTGAACCAATTTTCAGCTCTCCAGGACGATTATTTCAAGAGGTTTCCTCCTTCCAAAACATCGGATAGCGACCTGCTTTCAACCCTTAGAAAACCTCCTTTCAGGTGTTTTGGAAGGCTGAGGACAGATTACCATGAAATATGGATTGCAAATAGTCGAATCCCACTATTTGGGTCATTCTGATTACGTTGCAACAATTTGCAGCTCTCTAGGACAATTATTTGAATAGTTATAGGCACTCTGAAAGCACCGGATATCGACCTACTTGAAACCCTTAGAAAACCTCCTTGAAACCCTTACCGAACGCTGGGGGCAGATTACCACGAAATTTGGATTGCAAATAGACGAATCCAACTATTTGGGTCATTCTGATCACGTTGCAACAATTTTCAGCTCTCTAGGACAATTGGTTGAGAAGTTAGCAATTTCAAATACTCGCAAGTAGTGAATAACTTTATGTATCCATCATGAAAGTCCAAATTCGAGAGACCGAAAATCGAAAATGATTGAAATTTGGCTTACAAATAGTCAAAACGTACTATTTAGGACCTTCTGATCACATTGCAACAATTTTCAGCTCTCTAGGACAATTGGTTCAAAAGTTAGCAATTTCAAATACTCGCAAGTAGTGAATAACTTTATGTATCCATCATGAAAGTCCAAATTCGAGAGACCGAAAATCGAAAATGATTGAAATTTGGCTTACAAATAGTCAAAACGTACTATTTAGGACCTTCTGATCACATTGCAACAATTTTCAGCTCTCTAGGATAATCGGTTCAAAAGTTGGTCTTGAGGGATGGCCGGAACAAGTGAATTACTTTATCTATCCTCCATGAACCTCGAAATTTCAAAAATGACATTTTGAAATAGACCGAAATTTGGGTCACAAATAGTCGAAGCCTTCTAATTAGGGCCTTCTGATCATTTTGAGACAGGTTTCGGCTTCAAACTTTGGTCCTGAGGGCTGGCTGTAACAAGTGAATTACTTGATGTACCTTGCATCTAGCGACATTAACAATAACTCAGACAAAAATTTAGAGTCAAATGACAACCAATGTTCTAGTTCTGGGACTGGGGGCCACAATATCTGAAAATGTTCCAATTTTTCTCGATATTCCTCTTAACCATAGGTTCCTGGACAGAAAAAAGTTATCCGGTCTTGCTAGTATAAATACTTGAAGCGCAAACCCTGACTCTGGCGACATTAAGGAGGGTCATATAGGGGTTCCAGGGAACAGGGGAACATGCCCAAAATTAAAAAGGGAACAAGGGAACATGAGAAAATTACACGGGAAACAAGGGAACATTGATAGCAAACAGGGATCAGGGAACACAAAAATGGAAATTTCTTCGTAGAACAATGAGGGAACATATGCAATTTCTATAAGGGAACAGGGGAACATGACTCCCCCCTATACGACCCTCATTAAGGGCTTTGTGTTTTGTTTTGTTTTGTCATCTTATTTTAATTCGATATCTCTAATAGCTTTACAGAAAAACTAATCTAAATCGAATATTTAACTACCATAATTTATTACGAATGAGGAGACAAATTAACCGCATACAATACAAGCGGGGATGACTACATACAATCCTCATTTAAGTTGAATGACTACATACAATCCTCATTCAAGTTAATTACTTAACTACCATAATTTATTACGAAATGAGGAGACAATTTAACCGCATACAATACAAGCATGGCATTTACAAGCTGGCCCGCTCCACTGTTTTATTTGTCTCTTGAAAGTTTGGACATTTTCAGCCATTTTAAGTTCTTTTGGCAAAGCATTCCAGATTTGTGGTCCCAATGACAAGAGACTTTTCGAGCCAAATGTTACTTGGTTTGGTCTATGATGAATCAATTCTTTTGGATTCCTTGCTGACCTTGTTGTTTGTTTTAGTTTAAAAATGTTTTGTATAAAAGGGGGATTCAGCTTTGCGACAGTTTTATAAATTTCAATACAAAGAGTTCTGAGACGGCTGATCCTCATTGTGCTTTTTCCTGCTTTTGAAAGTAAGGTGTCATACGAGCTTGTAGTGTCGTTAAAAAGAAATTTGAGAGCTCTTTCTTGGATCTTCTCAATTTTTTCAACAGATTTCGCAGAGGAAAAATGCCATACTAAAGGGCAGTAATTAAAGTTCGAACATACAAAACTTTGGACCAATATCTTTTTGGCATCAAAACCCATGTAACCCTGAAGTCTTTTTAATGCATTTAGTTGTGCAGCGGCTTTTCTGCACAGATCGGAAATATGTTCATCAAAAGTTAGGTTGTGATCAATTTTTACCCCCAATAGTTTTACTATGTTTTCAGATTTTATCTGCTTCCCATGTATGGTTATTGTTTTTCCAGTTGTGTCGTTCTTGCTTTTGTTAACAAGTAGGGCATGAAATTTATCTGGGTTCGCAATCATTTGGTTCCTTTCCAACCAGTCGATTGCGACATTTGATTCTTGTTCTAAGATTCTAATCAGATTTGGGAAGGAGTTTGAAAAAGCTGTCAAAGTGTTGTCATCTGCGTAATTATGCAGAGTTGCTTTCTTTATATAGAGAAAAATGTCATTAATATATAAGTTAAATAAAATGGGACCAAGAACAGACCCCTGTGGTACACCGGAGATCACAAGTTGGGAAGTGCTGTAGGTGTTATTGATTCGCACCGATTGTTGTCTTCGTTTCAGGTAGGAATAAATATAAACAAGCGCATCCTCATGAAAACCATAGGCAGACAATTTCGCAATCAGGAGATCATGCGGGATACAGTCGAAAGCCTTTGAAAGGTCCATAAGAATGGCCCCTACGACATTATCTTTATCAAGATTACGTCTCAATTCTTCAATCATTCGTATTAAGACATGTTGCGTGTTGTACTGATGTCTGTACGCCGCTATGAACTGTGAAAGACAATGGTCAAGGTGAGGAGTGAGCTGCTCTTTGATTATTTTTTCATAGATTTTGGAAAATTGCTTATTTGCTTATTCGAGGGTGGGGACTTAATCGAGGACTGCGTAATGGGGAATCAATATATTCCATTCCGTTGTTGTTGTTGTTGTTTAATCATGAATGTTGACATTGGAAACGAATGGTACAAAACAAGATATAGGCAGATTTCGTTATTTGAGAATGTTGTTCAAAAAACTACCGAAGTAAATTGTAAAAATATCAAAGACATCTAATTTTACGAAGCCTAAGTCTTCACCACTGATATATAAAGAGGAAAGTGACTCAAAGAACTCCAGGGCTCCTGATATTGTAGAATTTCTGAACAGAACTTAGGCTCTTGGTCTCGATAGCAACAAAGCAAAGCATCAGAACAAGATGTCGTACAGGGATTTAAGAAGTAAGTTTAACATTAGTTTGCTGATATGCTTCATAAGAGAGGATGGCTCATTATATTTATCTGTATTTGATCTTGCCTTAGATTTTACAGAGATGATGAGAGCTCTTGGATACCCGAGGCTGATATCCATGGAGAATTTTAGATCATCAAACTTTGCATTGGTTGCAGAGGTTTTGAAATGGCTTGTACTGCGGTATATATCATTTATTGTTTCAGTGTAATACATCTTAAATAGTTTTTTATTTCCAAACAGTATTTTTAGGGAAAAAAGACTTGTTGTTGTTTTATCATTAATATGCTTCCTTGTAGGTATGATCCAAATGTTGACATACCTATGGATGTAGAAGGACAAAATGATCGAGTTATTTTCATAAAGTCAGTTGCACAATTCATGGTAATTGCTATTATAAAAAACAAGACTTTTTGTTTATCATGTTCACAATTTAACATTTCAGGCCACTACCATATCTTCTGACGAGTAGCGTGTGTTCTTGCTGTTACTTCTGTACTTATAAATCAATATTTTCATGTCATTTTCAGGCAACCAAAGCTCATATTAAACTCAATACGAAAAAACTATATAGTGCAGATGGGTATGCTGTCAAAGAATTATTAAAAGTAACGTCAGTGCTGTACAATGCAATTCGGTCAAATAATGATGATGAGGTTGGTCTGGTCCTTGTGGCAAAGCTATGTTTTTAAATTCCTATGCTTGACTTGACTATCATGGAAACGCAGACTGTTAAAAACATACTTTAGAATTTGAGACTTAATATTCTAATGGACATAGCTTATATGTTTGTAGAACTCAAATAACGAAGATCTCACTCGAACAAAGATTGATATCTCCTCAAAGGTTTGTTTTAACCAATATGATGCATGATACTGAGTATAAAATTGCAGAACTTATGAATTAAAGAGAAAATTTTACATGCTGTTGACCAGTTTTCAAATTTTTGAATATTTATAGATCAGTGATCTGAAGGTTTCAAGACATCTTGCTTCTGAAATTACCACAAAAGGTGCTGCTCTGTATGACTTACTTGGAAGAGAAGTTGAGTTGAGGGTAAGAATTGCTGAGACACCTAAGAATTGTTTTCAGTCTTATGAAATGCAGAACTTTATTGATGGTGTTATTTGATTATACTTTTTCACTTTCAGGAGTTAAGAAATGCATCCGTTGACCGGCCAATGGATTTGAATGAAATTGAGAAAGGAATAAGACAGAGTGTTGGTAGTGTCATGGTAAGAAAATTTCTTTTTCAAATTCACTCACCTTTTTCCAGAATGCAATCATTCCAGTCTTCATTCTTTGATTCAATAGCTCTGCTTTCTCTTCCACTGATCCATTAATGCCATTCCTGCATTTTTTCCAGTCACTCCACCTCCTATCCTATGAACATGTATTTAATTACATTGCTTTTCAGGATGGTGTAAAAAAGACGAAACATATGCTGGAGAATATAGCATCTGATGAGGCTAATTTAGAAGCAAAAATCGAAAAGAGGAAACAAGAGCTGGAACGAAATCAAAAAAGATTGAGAAGCTTAGAAAGTGTCAGGTAAAATACATCAAGTTGACAGCATTTCAAGTAAAAATGCTGCAGAAGTAATCATATATATTTCCTCTTTAATAACATCATTGAATTACAGGCCTGCATTTATGGATGAATATGAGAAATTGGAAGTTGAATTACAAAGTCTTTATGAGGTGAGGGGTTGAGTTTTTTGTGCCAGACATTTTATTTTCTTAGAATGTTTATAAGAATACTAAGGCTCAAAATTGCCAAAAAACAATGGAGAACTTTGAAGCTCAGGACAAATTCTAGTATTTTTGTAAAAAGTGTTTACACGTGTTCATTGGCATGTAATAAATTTGCCTTTCCTCACACCCCAAGTTAAGAACATCTGCTTTGATTTTTATCCTTCCGTTTCTCATATCCAAATAACAAAAGAAAAGGCGTAAAATAACATAGTTTAAAAGTTAGATTGCAATTTTAACGTGCTTAATTTTAAAAAAGCAAGCAGAATATTTTGACCTAGCAGTCCACGTTTATCTGTGTTTGGAAAATTACTCGAAGAAGCTGAGAAAACAATGCTACAGGCTCTACTTTGGTCTAACTTTTATACGCTACACGTGTTTTTGTTATGCAGATAAAATTTTACCAATACCTTGCATGTCTTAGCAATTCATTCTTCAATTTCACAGGTTTATGTTGAGAAATACCGCAACCAAAGCTATTTGGAACAACTGCTTGAAGACGTGGATAAATCTGACCAAGAAAAAAACGAGGTAAGTCGAGTTGGTCCAGGTTGGGCTTGGATGTTGCTTGCGAGTGCGAGAAATATCTAATAATCACGCATATCTAAAACACGGAACTGTTGGATGCAAAGAAAGACCGGGGAACGGGGACTGAGATATCCGCCTCTCAAAACTACAACTGCGTTGTTAATGTCGATGCTCTTCGCTCTCTTGTTTCTATTCTCTTACTACATTTGAATCTGGCTAAAGTAGCTCTGAAGCATTTGTTAAAGGCCGGGTTTCTATATGCATATATGAACGGGTCTGCAATGCTGTTGGTCAGCGCAATCAGGAAGACAACACGGATGACTTTCATGCGCACGTATTGCCCCTCTTTCCCCTGTGGCCACATCGATGTGGCCGCAAATGAAAGAATGAGGTAGATAAAACTCGGACTCCAGCACACCAGGATTGCAACAATAAGAAAGCCCAAGAGAATGACTGCTTCCTTCTTTCGTTTTAAAACTGCTCTCTCTTCGTTGGAAATCAGAGTTTTCTTATTAAAATGACGCATAGTTGCAATGAATGTCACAAACATTGTCATGATTGGCATTATGACACCAACTAGAATACCAATACCCAGCCAAACGAGTCCGTTAAATCCACTAGGCCAGACCCGGTAGCAAATTGCATACATTGGGTCATAATCGAATGATATGGCGTTAGGAGCGACGAAAGTTATGGAGAAAATCCACGTCAAAACAATGATCCAGGCAGTGTTTCGTCTCGATTTGAACCACTTGGTTTTGTGTGGAAATTTGATAGAAACGTACCTGTTCAATGAGATATAGCTCAGTGTTATAACAGACACGTACGTCACCGTTGCGAATGGGGTGATACCAATCGTAAATGCACACATAATATTCGCTGTCTGGTCACTGAAACTTCGAAACATTTTCAAATCGGCAAAGATTTGAGGATAGGCAAAGACGTCAGCCAGCAAATCAGCCAGTGATAAATTTAAAAGCAGCATGTTAAAAGCTGTCAGACGAACTTTTTTCGTTGCAAAATAATAACAAACCAAGCCATTGCCTATCATTCCACATATTGTTACCACAATCATCAGTGAATTCAAGAACCAATGTAGCCCAACTGGATAAATTTCGACATCAACATAAGCACGACCAGTTGCATTAACAGTTGTATTTAGAGCCAGACTCATCTTCACTAAAAATTGTTTGCTCTTTTTTTGATTTTCTGGAAATGAGTCTGGATAAAGTTGCTTTAGATTTAATAAAACGTGCAGCAATTTCTTAAAACTGGAGTGCTTTGGTGTCATTTTATATCAGTTTCGTTTTTGGTTCTTTGTTTGACTGCGGTTTGTTTAATTTGACGGATAAAAGGATACGCGGAAATAATTTGGAAAACGCCATCACCTTCACAGCAGATGGGATTATGTTATTTAATCAAGCACGGACTAAAAATCGGAACGATAAACAAAATAATCCGCCGGAATATCCAATGAACCGGGGACCCTCAAAATTAAGGACGAGGGATTAAGAGACTTTCTATCGACATTAATTTCTAGGCTATAGATGTTGGGGTTGTAAAAAAGACAGATGATATAACTTTGGAAGCAGATGAAGAAGATGACCAAGTCAACGAAGAGAACATGGCAGAAAACGACGAAAATTCCTTGAAAGAATCTTTCAGGCCAAACAAGAGACCACAAGGAGCAGGTATTATTAAATTCTAGTTAGAAACCCAAGAGACACGCTTAAACGTAACCCGTCTTATACAGTAAAAATCCACAAACCTAATCTTATAAGAGTCTTTGAGCTAGAATATCTTCCGAAACAATGGAAGAAACGATAGCTTATTGTGTTTTTAACAATACAGTCAACTCTGTCTAATTCGAACAGCCTGGGGAAACGTGAAAATGTTCGAATTACAAAAAGTTCGAATTTTTGAGGTTTGCTTTATAAAAATTGGTTCATTAGTGATCCTTGAAGGGACGGAAAAATTCGTTCGAATTAGATAGAGTTCGAATTACACGAGTTGGAACAATGCAGGTTTGACTGTAGGTAGATTATCTAAGGTTTTCTATTAAGGTTTTACCGATTTGGCTGTGACAAAATTTGCTATTTTCTATGCAGGTGGAAGGCCAAGAGTCGAGGGAACAATGACTGGTGGTATGGACTCAGACGAGGTAATATCTCCATTTAAACCCCATTTCACCCCTTTTGAAAACAATGTAAAACGACTTATTCTCAAGAGGGAGGAATTACTATCACTAAAATGTGATAAACAACGAAATATTCAATGCTGGTGATTCTTGCTTCGCAGGACTCTGATCTCTCCAGTGGCGATAGCGAAATTGGAATGGATGAAGACGACGATGATGACGATGATGACGATGACGATGATGACGATGAACTTATCGAAGGCGGCGATAATGATCTTGACGACGATGATGATGATGACGTCAAGATCGTTCGTTCTCGCAAACGAGCAGACATGAGAAAACCCATGAATGATAGTGACGATGACTTCTAGTGTTTCTCACTGAATATCATGAACATATTGCATATCGTTATAAACCATTTTTAACTAATACTAATTATACATGAATTAGTGCATTGTTGTGTATCAGATACTGTGTTGTTATTATTGTGTTCAACGTTAATGTATCAGATGTTAAGATATATAGGATTTATTTCAATGCACGAAAGTTGGAGTGTTTGTTTTCAAAATTCGTTGGGCCTCTGCTGATTACTGAATGATTGGTGAGAATATCCTGATTTACTGCGCAACTGCAGAAAGCTCCCACACACAACACACAGCTGCCAATACATCGCAATATAATCTGGTATATTATCCTGTACCAGTTATAGGAGCGCAGATAAATAAATAAATTGATATAGAAACCCACGGACGAAATCCACCACGTGCCAATTTCTACTCAAGTTTACTCCCATCGATTGTCATCTCCACAAGTTCTTTGACCTTGAAAAATGAAGCATATTTAATATGAATATGATTTAATATATTTATAGTTTTAATGTGATTTAATATTAAATCAAACATGTTGAAGCTTCTCGTATTACTTTTTGCAATGAAACATACTTCATTATCATCATTATTTCATTTCATCAAATTCAAACAAACAAATATCATTGGAAGACGCAATAAGTATCTCATTCAGCTGGTAAGCAATAAAATAATTTCTCAGAGCTCTCATATTAATTCTAGCTCCCATAACCTCTCAACTATCAATAAACAGCGTCAGGGTTTAAAATAAATACTTGCTGGAGTAAAATATATTACTTGCTGCATGTTGTAGATTAAAATAAATAATAAATCAGCAATGCATTCGTGCATACCTGTTCATTTGCTTTCATCCATGTTTTCAAAACTTCTGCACACCTACGTTCTGAAAAGAAGTAAGCGAAATTCAAGAACTCTAAAAATACAAAGAAATACAAAACTTAACATTTAAGTATCGATTTGAAACAAGATGACAATATTAGTACCTGTGGTATGTGATTTGCCATTGCTGCCAGCAAACCAATGCGTCAAAACTGCAGCTAATTCAATCTCACTTTCATCATCCAACTAAAAGAAGCAAAATGCAAACAAACTTTAAACGAAGTAGATCATTAAACAGCGCAGCTCTAACATAATTCAACAATAAGCTAAGCTCCTTTGTGAGTGTCGTACACATAGCCTTTAGCTGTTTCATACACAGTAAGCATCAATGTAGAATTTTGCATTAGTCTGTTGTTCAAATACAATAGGCTATTGTTCCTATTGTCTTGAGTAGAATTATTAGCATGAAGGATTCTTAATCTACTGGTTCTGGGTGGGTGTTTACTGTAAGAAACTTACATTCTATATACCAGAGAATTGAGCTCTATATACCAGGACGAAATAGCTAAAGTATCATACAATGCCATACAATACAATACAATACCTTACAGTACCATACAGTACCGTACAATGCCATACAGCACCATACGATATACGGTACGATTACCTAATATACATACTCTGTGATATAAATTAGTTGCAAGGAAGTTTTTGTCACGAGCTTGGCAGCAAAAAATAGCAAGCATAAAATAAAAACCTTACCTTGGATAATGTTAGATTGTAGCAGAATGAAATAGCAGCATCATGAGTAGGTTCTTTGCAAGTCTCGTGAAAGCACTCCAAGCAGCAATACCTCAAATTATCAAACATCTCTGTACCTGAAGAATTATTTGCATCAGTCAGCATTGATCGAGCCTCTGCATCACTGCACAGGTTTGTACCCTGAAAAACGAACAAGGCCATTCATAATGGAAAACAGCACAGCAAGCAAAAACAATCGACAGACACAGCGTGGCAAGGATCTAAGATACATGTACGGGTAGTAAATCGCTTCGCAATTTTAAATCAATTGATGATAATTATATGAATAAAAAGATGAATACTTACAATTTTCATAATATTCAACAAAGTCGCATCCTCTTTGTTCCTTAAGATATCTTTTAGTATCTTATTCAAAAGCTTTGAGCCTGCAAAATAAAACACAAAAGTCACGCCTTGGAGAAACAAAAAATTATCAGATACATTCTTGCATCTCAAATAGATGCAAAGCTTTCTAATAAAATGTTTCCTTACAATAATTACATGTAGTTGGCTCTTTATTGCGTAGACAAGTCAAGCAGTGAAAAATTCGTGTCTACAAACCTGCGGAAGACTGTATCAGTTGAATCGGAATCTTCAAGCTGATTTCACCGAGGATTGACAAAAATGCTTCAAAATGTGAAGATTCATGCTCGCAATCTCGTAACGCATCAAATACAAGACCTAAAACAAAACAAAGAAATATAATTGATGTATATATATTGACAGTTTACAGCTTTAAAGACAAATAAAAGCACGCTAAATTAAATCTTGATTCTTACTTAAATTAATAATAACGTCTTTGGAATTTTCAGCAGTGTATTCTCCATTATCAATAAATTGTTTAATAGCAATGATTTGTTCGTCTTTTTCAGCAAGGTATTCTTGCAGTCGCTCGAAGGTGCCAGTCAACTGCAAGACAAGAACATGTGCTGTAAACCCTGTGTTAACTTACGATAGCTGGTACAGGGTTTACATAGTTTCAATCAAAGCCTTCAATTTCTTCCATACCTCTGAACTGAAAGTCAACGCTTTTGCTTTGCTATCAACGCTTTTTGTGCCACCCTTTTCATTCCTGAAAAACATTAGTAAGATTCAATCTGCCTGATGAGTGCATAAGCACGAAACTCGGAGTTGCAGCGAATAATGCGTCTTCAATAAATTCTACTTAAGTCTATATACCGCTCTACATATATGTGTATTGAGCACTTTTCAATGGTGTTTGCAAAATTACTCTTATTATTATTATTAGTAAGATTCATAATTTTTTAAAATGCCATAATTGTTTTTCGACCAATAACGACTGCATTAATAGTCTACAAAGACCAAAATTGCATTATTTCTCAGAGAACTCAAAATCCTGCTTACAGGAAATTTACCGTACACTGTCCGGTTCCTTACCTTGCGCTGCTGACAAAAGAAGGCTGATTTTGTGGAGGTTGATCTGAACTCGCGCCCGTATTCTCCATAAAGTTTCGTCCCTGATAGGCATTAGAAGATGGGGCGCTGATCCCATCCATAAAGGAACGTAACATTGCACCCAGGGGGGTGTTCAAGATGTTGCTTGGGAGGTCAAGTATGTAGGAAGGTATCTTCTTGCCCGTGAGAAATTGAGAAACCTCATTTGAGAACGTGTTACAGTTATGAAGAAAAAGATCATATTTTTCTGGCCTGCAAAAGAAATTGATACTTTCTTTGATCGTCACAGAACTTCAAAATAGCTTTGAAAAACGGCAACATAGCGAAACATAATAACTACTACATGAAAAACATTACATAATAACTACGAAAAGCTTTAGTAGTTATTATGTTTCGCTATGTTTCCGATTTTCAAAGCTAAATTGACACTTCCACAAAGTGTTACATACAGCTGAAGTGAGACTTGAAATTTTACGAAGGACATGCAAAGAACTGAGGGTTTATCATATTTGGTTCTTTTGTAAAGGAAATGAGAAGCGAAGGAAGGAACTGCGGAGGAGGGAGGAAGAGAAACGATGGCATACCTGAACTGGTCACCTCCTACTTCAAATAAATATTCTTGGAAAACCTCAACTGGTAATTGCGTTTCACCAAGCTCCATTATTTTCATTGGAGCACCTAGAATTGTTGTTCCCTAGAATGGCCAATGAAGAGGCTCTAATTAACAAAAGTTGCGCAATAAAAAATCACAGACAAAGAGATTCACCGCAATTCCTCGATTTTACACCCCATGTGCTTGTTAATTCCTGCACCTATAAGGCGGTGCTTACCCAAGGGGGCGTTTATTACGAATTATGACATCTTCGAGGGCGAGTATATATTTCGAAATATGGTCCGCCGAGGGGGAATTTATTCGAGGCAGGCGTCGATTCAAACAGGGGCGTTTAATTGAAGGAACAGGGTAACTCATCTTAATAAAAGCAATCAAAAACATAATCCATGCCTCGTATTCACTTACAGGACGTATTCCATCGATCCCTCCACTACCAAAAAAGTACTCTCTTCCATAGCAAACAATACCAGTGTGCCTAATAACATTAAAGGGAATTCAATATAAAAATACAATGTGGAAAAATATACTAATGTACTGTATAAATGGGAAAGAATAAGTTTTAATCCATTTTGAATGCATGATGTACGCTATATGTACGCTTGGATTTCCACCCTTAGCATCACCCTAGACTCTTGGGTGTTGAACTACCATGAGCTCTTGCGAGTACATATTAGATGAAGTCTAACTCTCGAGCATCATGGCGGAGCCGCTGAAATCCATTGAAGGTTTTGTTTGCCTAAAAGTTGGGCTCTCGCACCAGCGCGTTTAACATGCTGTACTGCCACTACAACATGTTGACGGGGCATGGTGACTGGGTGGGACTCGAACCCACGACCTTCGAGCTGCCACGCCGACGCCCTACCATTGGGCGCAAATTACGTAATGATTGCTCTAGCGCAATATCTATTACTGCGCACATCTGCCCACTCTTAGAGAATGATATTTTACTCCAGCAAATAACGCTTAATAAAGATATTGATTCTAAAAAGTTTCACAAGTAAAACATCAAAGCATACCATACTCCATCAATATGATGACCTAAAAATAAAAAAATAATGTTGGAAATGGAATGAAAACACTTGAAGCAAAAATAACCCATTCAAAAAGGTAGATTGTTCCGGGTTTGGCCTAATAAGCGTAAGCCCTCTTTTGAATCAACCCCAAAATTTTATATTGAAAAGCTATTTGTTGGAATTCAGACCAAATTTACATGTCCTACTTTATTTATCAGATTGCTTTGTTATCCCCGAAGCTAAGGTTTTCTGCCAAGAAAACAAGCGTGCAACAAATTAATAATTAGGTCTTCATTCATTGGCCTAAAACAAGATGCAACAAACACATACCTAGTAGAAACGACGACATTTGTGCTGCTAATCCTCTGGTAACATCATAAATATAAAGCTGAACTTTGCTAGACATCTTGGAGCAGTGAAAAATAAACGCGAAAGCTGCTATCTTTACTTGCGAATGAATTTCTTAACATGGACAAACTTTTGTCCTTCTCTTTCTCAGAAACTTCTGTGGAAACAATTTTGCTGACCAATACTGAGTCAGCATCAGCAAATATCGCAGGGACTGCACAGTGTCCAAAATATGGAATAACAGAATAGGGAATAATGGAATAGATCAAATGGAATGCCGGGACGAAGAGAAATCAATGATTTAAATTGAATACGCAATAGACAACATTATCTAAACCATTAGCCTAATACACCATGCAGGAATTAATTACCATAAAATTGAGTCTTAGATTAAAAATCTAATCATACATTTTTCCATGACATTTAGATTTGGTGAAATTATTTCAAAAACTATAATGCCATGACGAATCTTTCTTGTGGACGGTTCCGACCATTCCAACCATGCGAAAGGTCCTATTCCCACACACCGGATGCAATTTTTATTTACACCATTTACTGTAAGCATTCAGTCTATCGTCTGACTACTGGTCAACTCGATTAGTTTAAGAACAACATTGTTAATTGTCTGATTTGCACCAGAAGCTGGTTTGTCTTGTGATGTTCCTCGATTGGAGTACTTGGTCACACTCTCATCCAAAGGAATGGTTCCTGTTTGTAAAATGTACAGTCAAGCTCAGAACAGTCAATTTCAAGCTAAGGATAAAAAGTGAAAGTTTGAGGAATAATTTTAATCCTTAAATACTTACCAAGAAAAGAAACTTTGCACTGATCTGCCAGGGCTTTTCCTCCTCCACTAGAGAATATATTTGTACACTCCTACAGCAAAGAAATGTAATAAAAATATAAAAATTACCTAATAGAAAAAAGCTATGCAGATAGTATAAAACAGAATGCAATTTTAAAAAGAATACAGAAAATGTATTACATTTGAATGAAAATTATACTTTAAAAGTAAATTAAGATAGCATGATTTAATATATTTACTTACAGAACAGTGTGGACATTTAAATCCACTCATGTTTTCAAGAATTCCTAGAATTGGTATATTTGTCTTCCGACAAAAAGTTATTTCTCTGCGCACATCCCCTGTTGCCACATTCTGACAAAATAAAACATTTAACGGTGATTTAAAATCTAACAATTGAAAAATATTGAAGCATTCGCCAATAGCTGGAATATCACAGCGCTAAACCTTGCAAATATTTGCAGCTTATATTCGTAACGTTGAATGTAATGTCCCGAGTACAAATGAAAGATTAAGAATATTAGTTGAGTTGAAGAAAGGTTTCAAACAGTCAAGATGTAAGCTTGAAGCAAAAACATATAGCAAGTCAAACCAACATGGAAATAGAAATTCACAAGAAATTTAGCAAGTCAAGTTTATCAGTAACTGAGCTGTTGTAATTCAATTGCATGATAAAACATTCATTGACTGTCTCAAAATTACCTGTGGTGTAGTGACCAGAACAGCACCATCCATTTTGTAATCCTTCAGGACTTCAACAATTCCAATATGTTCGTCCGATGTCCCAGGGGGTGTATCAATAACAAGGTAATCCAACTCCCCCCAACAGACATCGTTGACAAATTGCTTTATCATAGCTACAAAAAAACATCATGCCACAATACTGAAGCTCATTATCTAAATCCCAGTTAACTTGTTCATTACCCAATTACATTAAAAAAGACATAAAGAACTCAAGTTAAACAGCATATCAAAAGTCCTATTGTAGCTACGCACCATTCTTTTTGGGTCCTCTCCAAACGACGGCTTTATCCTCTCCTTCCAGTAAGAAATCAATGGACATTACGGCCAACTGCTTCTCTTCATCTGCATAAACTGGCAGCCACCTGAGCATATGACAACAACAAAAAACAATATAATAATATAATACACTATAAACTATATCATACCATCATAAAGTATCATATAACATCTATAAATGACAATTATAGATGCAAAGTTAATTTCATATCGCCAACTTCATATGACAGTGTTTTCATAGTTTACCCCTCACTGCATTGGTGAATGACTTTGCTCTTCAGTTCAAGCATTCTCGGAATACTTGGGCCACACAAATCGAGATCTAGGATACCAACCTTAAAAATCAAGGTTGGCTGCTACAAAAGAGCAATACTTTTAACTCAGAGCTGGAGAAATTGAGTGAAGATGAATGTTGTACCTTGAACTCGTTGTTCACTAGGCCTAAAGCCAATTGGGTTGCAACTGTACTTTTCCCGACACCTCCCTTTCCAGACAGTACCAATATGACATGCTTGATTTTGCCAAAGGAATTTGAATCTTAAATAAAGACACGTGTGTCAAGTTTGATGTCGTGATCTTGTGACAAAAAGTATCCTTGTAGTTAATTTATCTCCATGTGTTCGCTCAGGTCTGCTCTGTTGCCTAAACCTTTATACAAGGACTCTTCTAGTATGTAAGAGCCAATATAATGTGTCTTTGCAAGCTTGGAGCAGACAGCAAAATCAAAGCAAACCTCGTGGTATGGTGGTGAGGTATTTACTTGTCTTCGAAGTAATGTTGCAAACTAGTTTAATTCAAAATGTGAACTAAGAATTGGAAAAATTTCAAAGGTAATTACTAGTTAAAGGCAATGAGCAACTCACTTACCAGTCATGGCTTTTTAATAAGTATAAATCGCTGTATAGAAAAACGCTTTGGTTTCTTTTTGGCTTATAAATTGTTCCAGTCCAGCAAAGGCAGAAGACAGAAAACATGCATTGAAATCTATTGCTAACGTCATTAACTAAATACATTCACCAAAGATTACCCAGCTTAGACAAGACAAAATCTTTACAGTTCTAAATAAAAATTAAAAAAATAAATATGAGGCAATAGTAGCACGATTATGAAACAATAATACGAAAGATATAATTCATCTATTCATATTATAGTAGTATTAGAGCATTAGAAGAATTGATGATTATCAAATGTCCCAGCTGAAAAGATGGTGCTTGACAAGCATATCCTGAACGTCATCTCTCATATTCACGGAGCCCTAAAAAACGAAAATAATTGAATTTCTGGATTATTCGTTGGTTGTGCAGTTGCGTAATTGAGAAACTGTGCAAGTTTCTATCTTATGAAGAAGATTCGTTAGCCTTAACCACGGACAAGAATAGAGAAAAGTCAATGATGGAGAAGTTGAATAATGAGAACTGTGTGAGAGAATAATTTTCGAGAGGCATTATAATTACATCTTTGGTCCTTGAAATTTCCCAATCGACAGATAGTCTGAATGAAAACATGGCCAGAGTCCTAAAAAATCATCATTGAAGAGTACTATTAAAAATAAATAAACTCTAAAGAAATAAACAACGTAAACAGACAAAATTTATCTCATAACTCGCAGCATTGTTTAGATTTGAAATTAAACACCGTGGATAGCTTACCTCAGCTCACATTTGATCTGAATCCATGCAGGACTTCTCAAGAACGAATGAGGATTATACCTTTAGTAAAAAAGAAAAATATTTTAATCTAAACAACTGTAAAACTGACATAAGATAGGTCTTCTCTTTCTGTACTTTCACAATTCACGCTCTGTACTTGCACTGTACTTGCACTGTACTTGTACTGTATTTGTACTGTACTTGCACTGTACTTGTACTGCACTGTACCATCAATCGAGCATTTAATGCCGGTGTTGACAGCACATCTTACATGATATTACATGCATATATATAATGCCAATGTAGGAGAGAGCTTTGCGACAGAAATGCTCTACAAAGAAAACACTAACCATTTTTGAAGTGTTTCGTTTGAAGAGCAGAGGACCTCTAGCCATAAGTGAAACACTTGCTCACTGCAACAAGAAAACAACGCTAGAGACATCTGCTTTTAAATTGCGAGATGCTTGGGTTGAAACACAAAAAACTCGAGACTACTACAACATAAAAAAAGTACTCACTTCAGTCCGTAACAAATGAGTGATCGAAGCTAAAATTTAAAAAATATCTTTTAATCCTTGGGCTGACTCTGTGTGCAATATTTTTTATGTTGGTTGTAAGAAGGAGACAGGACACGTGTACATATTATAATGACGGAATCTTGATAGATTCTACAAAGGTTTAATTACAACATAATGTATATGCTGACTTCTTCTTGCAGCTAACATCAAGAATGTTGCACTCGGTTGTAGCTGCAACACAACTAAATTTCTAATTCATCACACATAACAAAATACCTTGGTATCCATGGATACGCCTGCAGCATCGTGACTTGCATTGACTGCCTGCACTGCCTGGAATAATATTAAGTCCGATTTAGACAAGTTTCACTTACGGATAATGGCTTTGGGAGAAGACAGCAAGCTATAGGAACAAGAACAAAAACTTACTCGATACAAAATTTCTTCAGGGGACAGTACTTTTCCATCATCATCAAGTCTAAAAGATAGAAATGTTGTGTGAACTAATAGCAATAAAAAACAATTGGCAATTTTGTCTCACGAAAGTATAGTATAATGAACAGGAATGTATGTGCTGATGCATATTAAACCATACCTAAATGTCTTACACAATACAAGTCTCGAAAAAACCGAGTTGAAATGATTATCCACCTCGTGTCTACTGGCCTGTGAAAGATAACAAAATACGTTGAATACTGTTGATGTACTTATTGATATTGATGTAAACCTAACGAATAAACTTGATAGGGTATATACAAGATGGGTAGTTCATCGTTGGATATAGCTTTACAGATACAATTAACTTGCTTGTGGATTGAAATACCTCTTCAATAAAGTGCCAAGGATGCACAGTTGTCCCAAAAATTGTATGACTTGTAATGCCGTGATGAAAGATGTTTCTCAGTGCCGAGCAAAGGCTGAGGAAAAACAAAATGATTAAGCAATCCAATTTTGAAAGACATAAAGTGTGACACATCTAGCAGTGGCTGGAAACAAGTCAAGTGCAAAGCAATCTAGTTAACATCGTTCTTAAATCTGGAATCTTTTATCAAGCAATGACTAGAAGGCTTAGACAATTGCTTGAAGGAAATAAGGTTGAATAAAAGATAGTGTCGAGGGAGAATAAAGTATCTTCTTACTGTCCTCTGACTAAGTCGGTGACAGTTTCCGAGACCGTATCATCTCCTGCCAGTGCATACTGTGGAAATCAAAACAAATAAATATAAATTAATAAATAATAAATATTAATGATAGTATAAAGCAAACGTTTCCATACACATGATGAAGTAATAATTAAATATACAAAAAAGCTTCCACCTCTTTACTTCTTTCGTCTAGAATTTTCACAAACTTTGCAGGAAACCAGCCTAAAACCAGAAAACCATTATAATAGGTTGCGTTATAGCAAGATTATAAGTAAAGTGGTTATAAGTAAAGAGCAAGTTGATGATGCAGATAAAATTTAATAAAGAGGTCTTTGACATGAGACTACACTATTTATATTTGTGACGATAAAAAGAGTACTTAATTATCCAGAAAAAACTTGCCTCTAAGCCCATTCAGCTCTCCAATCCAGCAATGTTCATCTTTTTGTGATATGATCTGAAAAAAACAACACAAATATATAAAATTAAACAGTCAACACAATAGTAAACTAGATAAAAAATGTATGCAGCGTACTAAATGTTTCTTCATGAAAATGCTCAGGAAACTGAAAAATATCGCTCCCAGCATAAAATACAAAGTGAAACAAAACGGCAAGAGACATTTTTAAATATCGTATCATGTGATAGGGCTCATTACTGGATGCAAGATGGGTGACGTAATGATTACCGTTACAATATCATGTTTTCGAAAGCCAAGCTCGTCATCTTCGTGTCTTTCAAAATCCACGACTGCTTTGGCTCTACGAAGTTTGCTTCTGCAAGGCAAAATCATGATAGTGTCAAAAATCTTAGCGTGTGATCATGTAGACTCACACATTGCATCTCTGTGCTTTCGCAAGCCTAGTGATAATGAATAAACAGACAACATTTGTAAATTCTATCATGTGTGATGCTGTGTTACAGTTAATAATTCACCTCGCAACCTTGACATAGTTTTCGTAATCTTTGGCATGGCTATCTGCTGAATAGTCAACGTCGAGTTCCTGAAATTGAGATATAAAAATTGAACTAGGTATCCAAACAAAATACATAGTATAAATCTGCATCCTAATATATCGACTGTCAATGTTCATTGAAGAGTAAAACGATTGATCCACAGTATATCTTGAATCGTTGATAAAATTCTATCTTGCAATTATATAAATGATACTTAAATGGCCCAGGTTTTTGGTCAATAGGTTACAGAGCAGATAGAAAAAACAGAGGCATAGGGTTAAGAACAGTGACTGGAGAGAGGTTGCGGAGGAGCAGACTGTGGTTGACTCTCCTCGCCTTCGTTAATCTTTAACAAGGGTTGGAACCTACTTTTTTGGACATGACATTCTTGAAATGTTTTGCAATGAGCAAAATAGACTCTCGCAAATCTGATATCATTTCTGCAAAAAAGGATAGGCGCGATTGAAAACAATCATTATAATTGTGAAAACTGTACCAAAGAGCACTTCGGTCACTTACGAGTGCTAGAGAGTCAAAGCTAGAAGTATCAACAATACCTGTTTGCTTTATGTTCTTTGCTTTCTCTGCAAGACCAGCATCGTCACCTTGAAGAGCAAGTGAATGCGTCGATTGAAATCCTGACCCAAATACATTACACACTACATTATTACCACATTATGCATTACAAAATAAATTTTCACGTTCTACTTACTGAGTATAGATCTACAAAGCTGTTTGCTGATGAGCATTGGACCGTAGCGGTATATCATGCTGAGCCAGGATCGACTGTGTGGATATTGCTTTTGGAGAAGCTAAAAACAAGAGAAGTTCATATACTTCAGGAGCGACTCTCGTGAAAATGCATTGCTTCATGATTACAGTTCACATCCGCTATCTCAAACTGTCATGGGAAATATAAATGTGTTCGAGATAGCGAATGCTTGAAGTGCCAAAACTATACCGTACCAAAACGGGAAGAAATGAAAATTCGTTAGAGAAAACGAATTTTCGAAATAGCAGACAGTGGAGATAGTGAGTATTCAACTGTAACTTAGATTGATTTGATGAGGTTTCAAAGTTTATAAAGCCAAATGAAGCATAGAACAATTAAAACATTAAACAAATGATACACCGCAAAGAAATCCAGTGGAACAAGACCAGGATAAAATGGTAAGAATGCATTAAACTGGCCCTACAAGACAAATTTGTTTGCGATTACCTTCATTGGGGAATAGTCAGATTGGTCTGATGAATTTTGCAGCTCGTAAACAAGATAGGCAACGTGCTTCTTACGATGAGCATTTAAAATGACATTTGTCAGCGACGAAGACGCTTTGAAAGAGGCCTAGCAAAACAAATCCAGCATAAAACTTCACCATTTAATCATAACAATTATGTACAAGGGCTGTTCGATCATATACGACTTCGGTACTGCTTTGTTAACAACATAGCATAGAATCTCAAGGTTTATTTCTTACGTCTAGCAATTCTTGTACTTCCGAAATGTCACCAGGCAGATCAGACAGGCAGTTGAATATTTGAGCTGAATTTTCAAGGGTTAGAAACGTCTGTTCCTATAGATAAACAGATAGATATACGTCAAATTGATAGCCTTGTGTTGATGGACTTGCTCCAAATAAAGAATGTATATTTGGCTCTGGTGTAGAGATAAGCTTATCTGGAACAATAAAAAATACTTTTTCTGTACTTATCAGGAACAATGACAATTAACTCGTAAGAATATGGTTTTTAAACGCTCAGACAGGCTTCAAAGCTCTCAAAATAAATCAAATGGCATACCCTCATCTTGAACATTCCCAGTGTTATCTTGAAGAGAATTATAGAACCTTCGTAGAAAAATATATCCCAAATCCGAAGAAGAATCTGTTTTAGAAACACAAAGCAACATTAGACATTGTTCTACGTTTGCTGGGAGACGTGCTTCAAAACCGCGGAAAATTATATGAGATAGCAATAGCAAATAACAACAAAAGTGCACTTACGTCTAGTGGCAGCACGCCTGACATTATGGTCAAAAACCAGTGCAGAGTTATAAGAGAAAGCTCTGTAAATATTAAAGGAAAGTATATGTGAAAAGGTATCTTCAGAAATGTATAAGGTATTTTAGTGGTCAAAAATTTGGAGAAAGTTAGATGAATGCTTTGATAATAGTAACTGCATGTTAAAGTGGGGTTGCATAAACGTCATACCAATATCGTGTTCTCTCAAGCAGCGATCAACATTTGGTAAAAAGCTGACTATCAGTTGCCGAAGAACTCTTTGATCTGCCTAAATAAAACATGAAGAAGCGTTAATCAGCTGCCAGAGCAAGCCACATCGACGCAAAAATGCTACGAGGGTAAAAAACTATTCGTGACTTCATTTCTTCGAATGCTTCGCTTTAAGATCATATAAGATTGGCTAATTGAAGAGATTGAAATCTGTTTTTACCTGAACACCAAGAAGGGTCGCAGAAAAGTAGGATTCGGGTAGCAAGTCATCGATGATTGTCACCATCATCCAAAACGTATCTTCTTCGCTTTGGAACAGGAGAAGGGAACTAACAATCTAAAAACGAAATGATAATTGATCAGTCTCATTTATTTATAAATAACTTGTTCTCAAATATTTGAGGACAGGTATTTGAGAACAAGTTATTTATAAATAAATAAATGACGGTATTACAGTAACGCATGTGTCTTAATGGAAAAAGGATGGGCAGAAAAACAAAGTTATCGAATTATAACTTAAATTAGTTCAAGGTTTCCTTTATACAACGCTTCTTTTATACAGAGCCGAAATAAATGAGTTGACGTCTGGCACTGCAATATGCTAATTGCTCGGTGCATAGTGAGCAATTAAAAACAACGACATATTCACATACCATTCCAACTCCTTGGCAATACCCAATGTCTGGATAGAGCCATGCGATTGCCATGAGAATTCTCTTCAGCTTTGGTATGCCAATGCTGTCACTCGTTTGAAAACAAGCATTGGATGGCATCGTTCTGCACAGATCCTGGAGAAAAATTTGACCAACAATTCTTACTTTTAACCAGCCCCACAAGAGCCCAACGACAAGGAACTAAGACTTGTGTACAAAATAAGTCAACAAGATCGTGCTTACCTTTTCGATTTGTTTCATATATACCGAGTTATCATTGTTGGACTTCTTGATAACGCGCTAGAAATAACGCAATAATCACGTAAAACAAACCGCAGTACAGTCGAATCACGCTATCTCAAACTCGGTTATCTCGACCAACTCGAAACCGGAGTACAGTTGAATCTCGTTATCTCGAACAGATTCCATATCCCCTCGTTCTCTAGTTGGGTGAATTTAGCTCGGATATCTTGAATTCCCGCTATGTCGAACAAATTTTCATTTTCATGCGAGTTCGAGATAGCGAGACTCGACTGTACTTGAGAACGTTGTATTGAAGAAAAGACCGAGTTCCAACGCTGGATTACTTCATAAAATGCCCCAACCTACCTTGTAAGAAATCTTTGATGATTTTTTCTTCTTCAATGCACCAGATATTCTCGGCCACAGCTGAAAATCGTCAGAAAGGTCACTTAATAGGTGAGATGTGCTTGCTACTAAGCCAAATAAAAGCCTCAGCTAATCTTTAAGAACTTTGTGGTGAGGGAAGATATATAGGCTTGCAGTGTAGCTGGCAACTTACATGCATTCTCATGCTGTGGGGAATGCCCATATAGACAAGCTCTCTGAGTCTGTCAGACTTTGGCAATACTCTGACCTAAAGTAAACAGTAAAGGATCACAATCTAGCTTCAGGGAAACTATCCGCAAAGCTGTAGAAGATAAAAGAGCCCTATGCTGGTTGGTGTACCTTGTCCCAAGTGAGATCGCCAGCAATGTGATTCTCAGTAGACTCCAGATATGCAATCCACTTCAATCGAATACTTGGGTCTTCTGTTGTGACAAATGTTTGCGGATCTGGGTCCATTTTATCTTTTTCTCTGTCTGCAGAAGAATGTAGAAAGCAGTGATACAATCAAGGTGAAATAGTTCTCTTATTTTATCTTGATACAATAAATAAATGCAGCCTTCATGTGAAAATTTTCCACGTAATTTGTTCATATTCAAGACAAATTTACATGATTAATGTAAGGAATAGAATATACAGGGGCCTTACAGCTACAAAGTTACATAGATCTAAGCAGCACAATAGTACACAACATTATAATTCCTACCAATGTCAAGGCAATTGCCGAATTCATCAAACTCGCAATCTGGCTGGGCTCCTGCATCTTCAGTCTAACAAGAAATTCACAAAACATCTGCTCATTCTGTCCATTTTTAATCTAACTTGCAATAAATTAGCAATTGGGGTTACTTTTTTCACATAAACATATACAATACTGTGTTGGCCATTACCTGTTGAATACGTCCAAGAATATCTTGGGGCCACATTGTCGGAATGAGGGCAGAGAATGGACCTCCAGACACAGGAATGAATGACATTGATACAGGAGTACCAACACCTGCTTCACTGCCAACTACATCGTGATAATTGGATCTTTCCCATTCCGTGTCGTTATCGCTTTCCTCGTCTGACGACTGGCCAATAGTTGGTGCTAAATAACAGGAAAAACATTTAGTCCAGTTTCCAAAAATTGTAAACACTGCTTAAAAAACGAATAATTGGGCCTTTGGTTTTATTTGAGAGTCAAACGTTGTAATTTAAGATCACGGTGTACATGCAAATATAATTCGTGCACATCAGCAACTGAAATAACAAAACACAAAAGAAAAAGGAATTGTCAATTGTCAAAGAACAAATGTTGTAATGTATCCACAATACCTATCGTCCCTGGTCCGCTGTATCCTTCAGGAGTTTTATTCCAAAACCCACGTCTAGCCATTTAAATAAAGAAAATCACTGTGATTCCTTCGTCTTTCTCACTTGCTGCATATTTGCACAAAAGATCAACGGAAGAGGCAGGTGGATTTTTAGGCCTATTCATTCAAAAAGCCTAACATGAGCAGCTAACCAGCAAGGCAAAATCATTAACTGAATTCCAAGAGAGGATTAATAAAGCAAATAGCAGAAATGCCTCCTGGCTTTGGCAATTCGATGAAACTCCAGATTACTTTGTGAAATTCAAAGAAAAAGGAAGAATAATTCCAAAACAAAATAAACAACTTCTTCCTGTTGTTCTTCGGTGGAAGAAAAGGAAACGTCATCAGCGAACAACGACAACAACATTTGATAAACGCATCATTCATCACTCGGTAAATTGAACTCGAATTCTGGTCATCATGAACACTTGAACCCAGCACGGACTGATAAATTCACATAAAACTAAAGTTACCAATTAAAATCATCATAATTTATCACAAAAACCTACTTACAAGTTGATGAAATCAAAATTTTGACCAATATAATATCCCAATATCCAAGATAAATATTATGTGATACTAATGCGATTGGTTGTGAAAAGTTGGTAAAAGTTACAAAGTGCTTTATAAATCGATATAGATCCCATCTACCAATTGGCATAGGTGGCTTACCAGTGCTGCTGCAAATAGTTACTTTCTACAAATATATTAAAATTATCACAGCAAGATGAAACAGCTAACTTGAAGTTCTAGCCATCAAAGATGCAGAATAAAGAGCTAATACAAGTTTAACTTTTAACTAAGCCAGCTCCTCCCCATCTCCAAATAAAGTCCCCCTCCCAAAATAGTTCTATACAGCGTTGAGAAGTAGAAGCAATGGCATCTCTGGCTAAACAGGAGAGTTCATGCCCAATTTGGTATCGAACTTGAGTCTTGCTCTTTTCTGAGATCGAATATTCATCCTGTAAGCAAACGAGACAGACATCTCAAACAATGATTATTCAAGGAGGGGAGGGTTTATTCGAAGGTGGGGGCTTATTCGGGGATTAACGGATAAGATAAAAAAATTACACAATACCTAATAAATCTTCTTTTCATTGTCTCGCTAGCTGCAAGTAGAAATAAGGGCCAGAAAGCGGCAAAAATCAGCGGATATGAAACGTATTTTGGATAGAAATTGTAGTTCGCACCAGATACATTCGACATGGACAAAGAAACGGCTGTCTGCACCAGTTGCAAAATAAAGCTTGAGAAAAGAAAAATAGAAGTAATATTAAGTTCGTGGTTGTTTGGTAAGATGAGAGGTTGGGAGAAGGACAAGAGTGGCTAACAAGGACATGTGTTATAAGTGGCATTACGAGAGCGTAAATTAGAGAAACATACCAGGATATCATAGCTCCAATCCAGCATTTGTTATTGAATGGTGACTTAATCCACAAATGCTTCGTTCTGTGAACGTGACTAGCTGATAATACACCTTAAACAAAAGATAAAACGCACAAATTAATCACAAAATTCGTTGGGTTTCAGATTTCGGGAATCAGTTAACTAGGATCTAGTTCTGAATGTGTGCACTGAAGGTGATCTAGGTGCGATGTCTAAACCATATTGTCAAACGTACCAAAATAAATAGTGATAAACATGAGAGTTATATCTTGAGACATGAACAATCCTTCTCTGTTTGATGCACTCCAACCATGCCATGGCTCGTGAACGCTTCTGCAAAACAGAAAAAATATCCACAAGAGAAATTAAAGAAGGCTGGAAAGACGACGATGCAATGACAGGAAGCGGAGGAGCCGTGAGTATACTCACTTTGCACCAAACAGAAAGTGGCACTGTTCAGTTTTTCCACGACTGTGTTGGCAAAATAAGAACAGCATCCAGGCAAATAAACCAATGACGATGAACAATGAATTCAAGCCAAAAGTCAAGGAAAAGTGAAACAAATACTGCTTTGCCTCTTGCTAGAAAACAAACCGATATAAGAATATTAAACTAGACACAACTAATAAATACAAATACAAGCAAAAGAGTGTAATCCTTTATTTTTATTTCATGAATCTTATCTTTGTTATTACTTTATGTGGCATGTTAAGCTTCTCTTTAGAAGATATTCTGGGCATTTAATATACAGATTAGATGCAGAAGCATAAATAAAAAGACATGTAAAATGCGAGTATATAAAGGGACACAGAGTATATGAGCATAAATTAAATACATAGGATGCTAAAAAATCATTTGGCGAAAAATAAACAATTCAAACAAATCTTTATCGACAACTTACATAAATGTTGCTGATTCGCTTCCCTGTCATCTGGTCCATCAGATCAGAGTCTGCAGGAGTGGCAATTAGGGACAGGGACAGGATGGGGATGATGACAATGGTGAGCCAAAGCAGTTGCAGTCCAGTCAGGGGGAATGGCAACAGCAAACAAAACGATACAAGCATCAGAAATGACAGTGACAAGTAGCAGGACATGAGAAACAGGAAACAGCTCTTCATGTTGAACATCAAGCGACGAGCCTGTGAGGAAAACAAAAAGAGTTAGTCATCATCATAGTTACGGTAAGTATATACACATATATGAAGTATGTATATCGGTTACCCGTGAGAGTGCTCAACACATTTAAGTAGAGCTAGACATATACGAAGAGAAAAAAGTCAATAGACCAAACTCTGCATCTCAACAAGCTTGTTTCGTAGTTTCCCACTCATCAGGAGATGTACTCTTTTCTCTTCCACGTATATATACACATATAAGTATATACAGTATATAATAGGTATACTTATACCAAGAGTTACGAATGCACACTGTTATAGTAAGGGCTACGGGTAGCTTCTGGATAGTAGTGGTTACATTACGCCGTGTGAAAGCAATGCAGTCATTGTTTTAAGTCATTGTTGTCAGATCCAGGCAAGTTAGAGTACGTGATGCAGAAGAAATTGCCATGCGGGGCATCAATAAGTAACAAACAAACCTCGCATATCACTGATACAAAATCGACCTCGTTTACACGTGGGCAGGAGTAGGAGCAGGCGAGGCTGTTCAGAATCGAACTCAACTGTAACGAGGAAATTCCTGCAAAGAAAACATCAGATACAATTGATCATACAAAAGAATTTGCGTCATTGTTTTAACGGCTTCTGCATATGTAATGCATAGGAAATATAAGCCATTTCATTTTATAACAAGCTTATGCTTGATGCAGCCGTATTCAACTCCATATCGCTAGTATTAAGGCTTACTTTATACGGCCGCATTTTGGTCGCGTCTAATTTAATTCATTAGATTCGACCTAAATGCGACATAAGTGCGACATTCACTTTATACGTGTTTTGTTTGCCGCATTTAATTCAACTCCTCATATCAACGTGACGTAACAAAGAAGGATTGCACATATGCAGAGTGCTTGACTGGGAAAATTTGACATATTTCATCATTATATCACATGAAGTGATTTAATTCAAGGAGAATTTGAATTAAATGCTACCAAAATGCGGCCGTATAAAGCCACGTCGCATTTGTGTCGCACTTGTGCATTAAGTTCGGCAAATCCTGATGCACTTAATTCAAAGTGCAGCACTTAATTAAAATGCCATTTTATACGGCTGAATTTACGTCGAACTTAATTCAAATCTTGTTTGAATTAAATTCGACACGACCTAAACACGGCCTTATAAAGTCCACCTAACAAGGCATCCAAGCTTGAGCACTGTTGAATAAGCTGAAATGTATTTTCAAACAACAGAAGAAACAATATCTAGCTTATTGTCTTTGAAAAAAAGGCTGGATGCAAGATTTGCAGGTTCTTATATTCGGATTTTACCTTGGTCAATGCAATAAGGTGTAGTAGAGATATTTCAGTGTATCTTTGTGGGGAGTAAAGCATAATAGATAGCTTGTTGTTGCTGTTTGATAATGTGTGAAATAAATGAAGATTGCAACTGTAATACCTGAAGACAGCTCGTTCATATTGAAATTCGAAGAATAAAGTGGCTCTCCGTTCTTGAAGTTGTCAGCTTGGTTTAGCATGCAAACTTGTGGATGGAGAGGATCAAGAGAAATGCTAAAAAGCATAAAATGAAACAAAACAATTTCAAACAAAGCAAACAGTTGTAACACGCAGCAAATAGCAGAATGCATAGAGCAAGTTAATCACTTCAGTAACATAAATTGAAATCAATTGAATCGACGATGGAATTGGCGTTATTGATGTTCAAAAGCACTGTTAATGCATAAATATTGTTGAGAAATGTTTATATTTTTATGTGAGCTACGAAGAAGATGTTGTTCACCTCATACCTCACATCAGCCTGTGCAAATATGGGGCAGTTCCATATATTCAAAGAGCTGCCAAGGCAACACACTACTTCACCATTCTCTTGCATAATCTCTATCATATCTGATATGGCTGGAGACGAAAACAAGTAAAATCAGGAATTGGACGGCTGTTTGCAGCCATCTTGATTTAATCATGAACATACATGCATTCGTCGTATTCATAAACACTCTCCTTTTCATGTCATGAAAAACCTCTATTTTTATTATCACCGAGCAAACAAAAACAAACATGTGCACGGTAAAACTATTGTTAAGATGAAGTGTTGTAAACCTTAGAGTACAAGCACAGAATTCTAACAAATGCTGCATAGATGCAACAGCATAGTATAGTGATGATAAGCAGTTAATTAGGATTGCTTACCTTGTGGCGAGCAATCGGTAAAGAGAGGTACAAGCAATGGTACGTCATCAACATGTTTCAAATGTGGTCGAATATTGCGAATGCCACGTGGCAGCTTTGACTACAACGAAGACAAATCAATGATCACAAGGAAAGATTATTGATCAACACCAAGCAAATGGCATGTGTAGAAAACATTGAGCTTCGGGTATAAAACCCATTAACAGATTATGTTGAAAATGTTAGTCATATCATAACTTTGCAACATAATAGTTGATGCAAATGCTCGGTAAGGTAAACCTTTCAATTGTCGCTAAGAAGGCATTCAAAAAGTTTGAGCACCGAAATTGGGAAATTGCTAAGAAAGTTTGAGCACTGCTCTGAAAAAACTATCTTATAAAAATAAATGTGCCCAAAAGGAAGGAATGATGATTGAGATTAACATACTCTGTTCGGAATGAAGTAGAAATCGTCGTGAACACTGCGAGCAGTAATGCCTTCATTTGATTCGAATTGCTTTTCTCCATCTTTATGCAGCTTTTCATCGTCAGTATCAGTAGTCTCTAGAAAATAAGAAAATAACATCAAAAGAAGATAATGATAATGTGTGTCAATAAGAAAAAAATCAGTTATTCATGTCCATGAGTTTTATTGGGGTCCATACAAGTTTATCCTATAAAGTCTACCCCTAGAGTTCTAATCCTTTTCACTGTCCCTATAACATATGAATGTAGTGCATGGGTGGTAGGCCGATCTCCATCAGTGTGATGCCGTATTGGTCTTACTGATTAATATGTAGAACATAAACAAAGAACGAACCTTCTGCATTGTTTAATTTGCTGTCATGTAAAAGAAGGTCCGTTTCTGAGTCCGTTGAAGGTGCCTTGCTCAGCTTGCCTCATGTCGCCCGGTGCTACAGCTTCCCAAAGATATGTGGCAATTCCAGCCAGTCTCTAAGCAAGTCTCTCGGCAAATACCTGCACAAGCATGACAACACAATATATCATTGTTTGAAGAGCAAAGATTCACAGAGCCTTTCAAATTGATGCAATTAATCGATGCAATACATAGCATATGTTACCCTGCTTCGCAGCTCATTTTCATACGAGAAGTAAACGAATCTTATTCCTCCCTTGTTCAGGTTCTCTACCAGACAAGTAATATCCTGAATAACAAGAGATCACATGAATTATTACCAAGCAAGAAACCGGTGTCCCCCGCAAAGTTTATCTAACTTTGTCAGCGGTGGGGGGAGAGATAACACAGACAAAGAAAGATGATAGTTTACCTCTTTTACGAGATCATGAAGGGTTACTATTCCGATAAATATCTGCTTGTTTAAAAGCCTAAAAACATTAAAAAATAAGTGCATATGAAGGAGAAGAGACATGTGATTGAGAAGGAGAAAAGTAAATGCATAAGATAGAGAAAAAGTAAATCTTTAAAAAGGACAAGTAGATGCGTGTATGAATGCAATAAGACTGTGTAGTTGCATCATGAGTAAAATGTGTGGAAAACAACAAACCTGGAGGCCTTATCTGTATCGCTAAAATCTTGAGTACTGTTAAGGCATTGCAAAAGATCCTCTGCATCTAAATCACGTGCGTCATCAAGGCCCTAAAATACAACCCAACATCTCAGCGCTGGTGCATGATACTGGACAAGTTTGTAATGTAGCAAGCTAAATATAAAACCAACAACATTCAGAGGAGATTGGATAAGCATACCTTCAAATCCATCTGTTCTTTTATTAAGAGTCTTGATAAACTGAAATAAATAAATCGAAACGTAAATAAACAATAGATAGACTTAGTTGTTAATGAATACAAGGATGAAAGCAAAGCCAAGCAAAGCAGGACGAAGCAGAGCGGAGCAGAGCAAAGAAGAGCAAAGCAGAGCAGAACAAAGCCAAGCAGAGCAAAGCAGAGCAGAACAAAGCAAAGCAGAACAAACCAGAGCAAAACCATTGTAGCTACCTCAAAGAGCTCCCGTTCTCGCTTTCAGATGTCGAAAATTTTGCCTCTGAAGGATATTCGATGAATGTGTCATCTGTTTTCACAATGGATTCCTGCAACAAAACAAAAAGTCTTCAAACAATCCCACAAGTACCTCTAAAATGAAGCTCATTAATCAGAAACATTAGGTCACTGAATTCTCCAACTTTGTAACTCTCACCATAGTCTTCAATGATAGTAATAACAATCTCTATACGAAGTTATTTCATCAGATACAATACATTAGCTGCTATCAAGAGACCGTCTGTTTGTTGCATGATATATGAAACAGTCAGGCATAGTAGAAATAGAAACAAATGTATTATAGCTCACTTACAAAGCAATACAATGACCAGTTGTTCGCATCCTTTGATAAAAGTCAAGTGCTTTACGCCTATAAAAATAAATGCAAGAATAACTTGCAAATAAAACAAAAATATGATGACTTTGAGGTGATGTCTTAAAACAATTAAATACTCGAAGTCAATGGAAGTTTTTTGCAAGAGATGCAATCTTTTAATGTCATGTTTCCTTTTACAAAATATTTTTGAAATTAAGTAATGCTGAAACGTCAATTGAACCTGTGATAAGGAGAAAGTTCGCATAGATCATCTCCGTTCCAAAAATCAGAGCAAGCATCAAGAACTATGTCAGCTGAACCTTGACTTAGAAGTTGTAGCAAACCTGTAGAGATGTATAAGATGTATTAACGGCAAGAATGCATTAAGAAAGGCAAATACAGGGTTATCATGGGAGAATAGCATGTGTAAAAGGTGGAACACATTGGATGAATGCAACAATGCATTGAGAAAGGCAAATAAAAGGTTATCATGGAACAATAGCATGTGTAAAAGATGGAACACATTGGATAAAGCATGAAGTGCATAGAGTGGCGTGCATCTTGTGTGGAATGGGAATGAGAACAGGGTGAAGGAATGTATTGCAAGTTGCTTACCCGAGGCCTTATCTTTAACTATTTCGGATATCATGCTTGGCACCGGCTTTTCTTTGGCAATCGATAGAAAATAGGAGGAGTAGATACTAGACAGCTCCGATGCGTGCTAGAAAATAAAGAGATGTTGGATTTGTTCTATTCGAGAATTCTTCCCTGAGTTACAAGATATAGGCAGCTGTTATAATCAGATGTGATAGTTCAAGGAAAACAGTCTACGAATGGTAGCATGATGTAAATTACTCTAAATTTATTTACCACTGGACGGAATGAGAATATTTGCTGGTATTTTATGAATCCTTCTGTAACTTTGTTTTCAAAGCCAATCTCTTTAGCAAGTGGACACATGCACCTGTAACAAAGAAACGTGAATAAATTGTTAACAATGTGGCGGCAATCGTGTGTTAATAAATGCCACGGACAACAACGTCAACACATTATTGACGCTTAAAACATAGGATCTAGCACTAGAAAATAAATGTTTTGTGATTCTTGTAAGTAAGATTCTTTCAACAGGCAACCGCGTACGTGATTTATTTCGCAAGCACACTGTACGTTATATATAATTTATATATTTATTATGTAAGGATGTTCTTATCTTTTTCTGCTACTCTTCGCCCAAACAGTAACCAAATCTCCGTCCCAACCCTAACTTATGTTCGAAAGAACAGGATAGCAAACGTTATAGGTTTGCCCTGTATTATTCAGCTTGCTCTGCTTTGTTTACAGCCTTGTGTTAAGCAAAGTTGTGACAGAGAGCTCTAGCTCTCGTGTACAAGTATATAGTAGAAAGTAGAAAGCCAATTCATTCCTACAACATTCATTCCTACGTGGTAGAAATGTTACGAGGTAGGAATGTTACGAATCTAAATAAGCTGCATGCAAAACGCTTTACCTCCTTGTAAACGGCACAGGTGTACTGTTCGCAGCCAACGAAACATGAGAAGTTAGGTGCTCGTGTAGCAACCTCTTCAACGGAAAGCAACACGAAGAATTCAACATGATGTTAAGACCCTTAAAAGAAAAACAAAGGCTTGCAATGCCAAGAAAAGCATCTTGGATAACAGCATCTTGAATAACAGCATCTCGGATAAAGCATTTTGGATAATAGCATCTTGGATAATAGCATCAAAAGAGGGCTAAGGTTGTCTTAAAGCACATACCAACGGCTTGAGAGATTCGATGTAGTCATGCCATTTTAGATCATCAAATTGGATCCTGTTATTTCTCTGAAAAACAAATCCACAACGTAAATTCACAAGAAAACAAAATGCAGTCTACTTAAACATAATATCTACGATACGCTCTACTGCATCTTATAGAAATGTCAACCAAACAAGCAAGGAACTCACTTGAAAATCATAGGAGATATTAAGCACTTCTGTCTGATCGCTTTCAAAGTTCACTTCATCGATATCTAGGCGACAAAATTCAAATCGACTCGTAATCCAAAGTACCTACTTCATGGTAACAAACATTGAGCAACTTTAGAAAAGTATGCATCTACATAAAAGTATGCATCTATGACACTTTGACAATGTGGGTATCTGTATACAATAGCTGCGAAAGCTGAGCTGCTATTGCTTTACACGAAGCTGAGCTACTATTGCTTTAAGCTGAGCTACTACTGCTTTAAGCTGACCTACTATTGCTGTAAGTATGAATCTAAACAACACAGCTGGTGGAATCTTTCAAAGATACGTCCATGCTAATAAAGCAACTCACTGTCTAGGCACTTCGATGGTCTTCTTATGTCATTTGCTAAATGAAACTCAGAGGTTTCGTCTTTCTCTGGCATCTGCTCCTTTGTATCGTTCGTCACGACGTCTTTAAAAAGGAGCACGTTACCAGGGGTGAGGTTTGGGTAGGACAGCACCCCATGCTTATCAACACAGCAAACACCTGTAAACAAATAACAGTGTAAATTATGCATTACTATTATACATTATTATTATTATACAATATTATCATACATTATTATTACTAAATTGGTGGCATACAAAAAGGGTAGCTTACCGAGACACTGCCTAAAGTGTGAAGAAGATTGGCCGTTCTTGGCAAAGATGAAGGATCCCCACGTAGTATGCGCCAGAATTCTTTAACAATTGCAAATAGACTGCTGCTTTCAGACTGAAATAGTGAATTAGAGCCATGAACCTCACAGCTCTATGCAACTAACTGGTTGTATATACAACGCTTCACTACTGAGAGCTGTTACTTTACTGCTAAAATGTAACAAACAAAGCATGTAAAGATAGGTGAATGCTAGTTACCTTAGCTGTATGCTTGAAAATTGTATTTATCCGTGCTGCTCCGTATAACGAAACGCCGAACCACAAAATGGGAAATAGGAAAGGAGAGAGTGGTATAAGAACGTAGCCCTGAAAGTGAAGAATTGAAATTGATGATACGACCGTAACGGCAAAAAATGTGGACGGCACAAATAGCTACATGGCTGACATTGTGAGAGAGAGTACAGTAAAACCCGTATGTAAAAGCCATTGGGTGAAAAAGCTCTAGGATGATATCTATGCTCAAAACAATAGAAGAAACAATAGCTTATTGTATTTGAACAATAGGCTGGATGGTCTTATATGTGATATTTCATTGTTCTTGCTGCATTGTGGAGTAATTTCTATAATCATGTCTACAGATTTGTTGCAATGTATACTTACAGTGCCAAGAAGCATTATTTCACTGTAATGTCCAACAGTGGTTGCCTCAAGACGAAGTCTCACATAATTTACAAAGATAGAAGAGATCTGAAACGAAGCAAACAACGCAGAAATAAGAAAACAATATCGACAATAGAAATATTCAATACTTTATTGACCAGAATGGAAATACAAAAGCATACCAAGAAGAACCATATGAGCTTCTTCCTTAAAGCAGTCATGATCTTCTTCATATCGTGGCTAACAATACTCAGTGGTCTTTGAAAACCATGCTGCAGTAACGACCTAATTTGTAACGAAAACATAATTTGTTAGAATAGCTTGAAGTAAAATAGTGTAATGATAGTTGCTCTATATAATGCAAAGATGGATGTAAGTAAAAAACAACGTAACAAAAACCTTATACAGCGTTTGATTGGAGCATCTAGCACGATGAATCTTTGCTTTGGGCATGGAAAATAAGCGGCGGCTTGATCACTGTCTTCAATGCCATCTAAGAAAAACAAAATTGTAAACAAGTTCATTTCAACTCGTTTAAATCAAGTAATAAAAAAAGTCAAATTTACTCAATATAGCGAACATTGTCTTCTTTGGTGAAACGAAAAAGTCTGATGATCAAACAAGAATTTCTCGCAACGTCGCACTCGTAAACACTCCTGTTCATGACATGATAATAAACTTCTATTCTTATTATGATAATCACAAAACTGACAAACACAAACATATCAACGATGATGGAAGAAGTATCTCTCAAAACATCACACTCATAAACACTCCTGCTCATGACATGACAAACTTCTGTTCTTATCATGACAATCATTGAACAAACAAACATAAGCATCTTCATAATTGCCTCCGTTGTTTCACGTGTGCCTCAGATTTGACTCTCAATAATCTGACACCGTTAACGCAAATCAATTTCCATCCCCCCTATCTTTCTATTCTACTTTGTGTTAGAAGTATCAGGGTTTAAACTGTATTAAAAAAATTGAAAAAAAATTACCTTTTGTAGATGAGTGTGGTGGGTTGAACACTTCACCAGCATCAAGGTGATGCAGAATTCCAGTTGTAGCTCCTACCTTTGAATAAATCATAACAGAGCAGCATTATAGGGCTTTGTAGATATTGAACAAGTAATGGGGACATGAACTACTACTAGTAGAAAGAAAGACAGCAAAGAAAAGATACCTGGAGCAAGAAAGAAAAGATACCTGAGGTAGTTGACTACTACAAACAATCTTAAAAGGAGAGAAACGTCTGAGGCAATACCAAGCCTCTCTTTACCTGTTCAATATTAGCAGGTGCAATTTCACTTGGACCAAGAACAATGCAATCTCCTTCAACTAATAGATTCCAAGGTAGATTAACAAGTTGATTGTCTCTGTATGTCCAGACTACCGTGATGGCTGGGGAACTGGGACATCTGACATCCAGAAATGCATCATGATGCATTGAGTCTGCAAAGAAGACAACAGTTGTGATACTAATTGTGAAACGTCGAGCCGTTGATTGTTTATTTGATAATGCTATGCCGGCAGGGTCAAATACAGTGTTAGATTCACAAACATATTAGTCAATGAGTGAGGTTGAATGTATCAACCAATTGAGTGCATTGACAGAAATAAATGTAGACAAACTTTGTTCTTTCCCCAACACATCCAATATGCTTCTTTTGATTTCAGAGTGCAGTAAGGAATTCTCTCTCAAGCACAGAGCCAAACACGTGGCAGTGAATAGGCCTGTGACAATGCATTCAAAAAGTGGGGCAGATCCTCTGAAATAAGAGACAAAAAGGAGCATTGTTGGAAGCAGTAACTTCATGAAAAATACATGCATGTTCTCATGGGTTTTTAAAGTAGTGTCTCTATACATGTCCTTGCTTTCTAGATAAAATTAATGCCATGGACCTTAAGTCAGCAGCTACTAGGAATGTCAAAATTTGGTTTAACTGATAATCTAGCAAAATGTGTCATAAATATTTGGTATGATTTAAGCATAACATTATGCATTATGCATTATACATAAGTTTTTCTATCAATCTAACTGTTTA
>RQOL01000658.1:232357-276173 GCA_013076295.1 Sanderia malayensis | reverse complement strand
CTAAGTTTCAAGGGAAAAGAAAATTGTTTGAGATAGCGGGGACTCCAGTTATAAGAGTTAAAAAAAAACTGTATTTTATGGGTTTCTAGCTGCTAAAGAGCCCAAAAGGGTTTCTCTTAGTGAAAAGATCAAAAATTGATGTCATTATTGCAAAAAACGCCAGTATGTGGAACAGAATAAGGACGCAACCTATACGAAAAGTGCCTAAAGTTAGATGTTCAATGTCCCATTCGCAATATTATATGAAGATTATCGTTGTAAAAGCATTGAGGCTGAAAGTAAAAAAATGAAATTCTAAGATTGGCAATGGCAAATATCGAGGCATGACAAAAGTTGCAACCGTGTTAAATACACCTGCAACCGTGTTGAAAATCAACCCGTCTTAAACTCATCCCGGGCTGAGCATCTCGTGTAAAGGCTCTCTCGGCAAAAAACGAACGTGTAAACCTGCATGTACAGGGAATGCTGTAATGACGGATCTGTGTTTTACGTAGCATTGTGGGAGAACTCATAGAGATGTCTTTTCTTTTTCAATACAACCTAAAGTCTTGCATTTTTATGTGCTTCAACTAAAAAAAATAACTGCCCTTGTCCATTTTTGTTGCATGCATACCTAAAAATTAGCAAGCTATGAAGTTATGACGTTGCACATTCAATCAACGTATAAAACGTTTACTCCAAAGAGAGCAGCGTCCCCGAGCATCCCTTACCAAGTAGGAATCATACTTTAACATTACCACTTATTTGAATCCATGAGGTCCAAATTAGTTAACTTGAATTAGGAACCATATCAAAATTATCAATTAAATAATTATTCATTAAAGTATAAAAAGGTGCGTGATGCAAAATTAAATAACCGCTTTCCTTTTAATTACGTTGGTTAACTTTAAAAACTGGAATATTAAATAATCATATCTGGTGTAACAAAGCCTGAAGTGTATTCAAACCTCGATGAACGACCTGGCTGTCCTTGTGCACAACTAAGCTTGCGCTTCTTTGACAGCGAGATGACTCAGTTACCATTATCTGGTGAAAAACTTCCTGCTATTAAAAAGTCCTGGATTAAGCCTTTCTAGACAATAGACAGACTGAGTATGGCCGCAAAATGCGCCTTAAAAATTATCCATTCGCATCTCAGAACAAAATACTTGGATTGAAAATGAATTATAATCCAAGGCGTGAAACACAAAATGAATCGAAGTTGTGTTCCACATACGTAAAACAGGGTCGATTAAAGTATGTAAATAAAGAAAGTTCAAGTCGCTATGGTTTATAGAAATATGTCGCTCTTGTTTAAAGGGACAATTGGGTCTGGGATTTAAATTACCTTTTCTGTGATTAAAAGGATCCTGGTTCATTTATCATTCATATGTGACATTCCACAAAAAGAGAAAATTGGTATAAAAAGAACTGTGAACACACCAAGACTTCAGAACATTGCCAGTTTGGGAGAACTGGATATCTACTTCGGAAAACCTGTCAAGGAAAGAAAGTTCAAGATAGTTGAGGTAAGCTCTTTTCCTTATTTCCTTTTTGCTACATGCACTAAATCATATACTGTCCATCAAACTGTCTCGGGGTATTTGGGCATACCAATTTTGTCTCAAAACTTGAGACAACAAAATTTATTATTTAGATTAATAATTACTAATTTAATTTTCAGGACTGAGTAAGGCTTGCATCATGAGGAAATTTATATGTCTCCTTATCTTGCTTGGATTGACCCTTTGCATCAGTGGTAAGTCTGCATGAGTACAGATAACTTAGCTCGAACCAATTTGACAAGCAACAACGTTCATGCATTGCATTGCCTGGTCGGTAGTACAGTAGTGATATGGTAGGTAAGTTATATATTCCAACGTGATATTTATTGAACTTGCAGCAGCTAGGCAGAAAAACCCAGCTGCCACCGAACATAAGGATGCTGCACCAAGATTTAAGGACCCCAGAAGTGTTGCAGAAACAGACGACGAAAACGAAGAACCTGCCAAAGATGAGACAGAGAAGGAACAGTTGGCCGAAGAAGATTTGGATGAAGGGGACAGAGATGAGAAACAGTCCGATGGGGGAGCCTTCGAAGACCCCGAAGCTGATGGAGGCTAGTAACTTTAGATCTGAGTAATATGGAGTCGTAAAGACTATTTGCAACATGTATATCAATACAGGAATTTGATTACAAAATTTGAACCAAAGTCGAAAATTAGCGCTTAGAAGCAAAAATTCTACGAAGTTCCTATAAAATTTTTTTCATTTCAGATTCAGAAATAGCTGAATCTCAAGATACATCTGAGGAAAAAGATCCATTTTTCATTTTCTGGAGCCGCAGAAGATACTACCGTAGAAGACACTACCGTAGAAGATCCTACCGTAGAAGATACTACCGCAGAAGATCCTACCGTAGAAGATACTACCGTAGAAGATACTACCGTAGAAGGTACGGTTGAAAGACATTTAAAGCAATTCCAGAGAAGAACACGATTTTTGTTCTTTTTCCTTTGTCTTTAGATATAGCTTCATGAGCATTTCAATATGAAATTTTGTTTTCTTCTGATTTCTCTTCTCGCCTCTTCCGCCGAAAGAAAAAATGCTCTGTAGCACAATACTAGACCAGGAACGATTGCAAAAAATGAAAACATGTGTAGCATCTCCATTTACGCTTTACTGGAGCTTCGTTCAAAAATTAATCAACAGTGGCAGAATTAGCAAGCGAAAAAAGAAATCTGAGTAAACATGCAACTACATCTTTCATGGCTCGACAGAACAATCGCGAGAGATCGACAGTCTCGGGCCCTGGTCTCAAGAGGGGCCCGAGAAGGGTCCGCGAAAAGTTTTGCTAACACAAAGCAATTATAAAACAGTCCCTTGTTTCTTTATAGCCCCAGGGCCCGAACTGGCTCTCGGCGGGCCTGTGACTCGATTCAATCGATGAGAACTAGTTTTGACTAAGTTAGTCAGTTGTTCTTGTAAGCGTTATATCGCTTGGGTGACTAATTTCCCTGGTATGTATAAGTTAATGACAACACGCACGTAGCAAAGTAATAGAGTAAACCAATTTCAGAAATTGCAGGTCATTCATATGCTTCAGAATGATAGCAGAAAGAATACAAGCATATTTATAGGAAAAAATATTCATAAAATTGCGAAGAACAAGATTATGCTCTTGTTTGCGCCCGTGAAAAAGGAAATAAAACAAAGTAGGTCCCAGTTCCCTCTTCATTTACTTCTGGAAAGCGCCACAAAGTGCATGCCATTGTCTTTCGAATTTTATTATTTTTACACAGATTGACCTTTTGAATAGAATTAATTCACTTGATTTCGTTGACGTAAAGGCCTCATTTTTATGCGTGAGTCTGAGTCACCAGTATTTACAGAGGGTGTATTTTCCGCTTCATAAGAAGAAGTAACATGTAAGTTATTGATTGGTTTAAGCATCTCTTAAAATCGATGGTAGTTGGTCAAAGCCTGTGTAAAATTTCGTATTTCTTTATTGTGTTTCCTGAGTAATAAGCAATATGTCTTGGAAAATTGGGCAGTTGAAAACTTGTCAGCTGCCAGTAAGGTGTTTGTATGAGATGAGGCATTAAAATCAAATCTGGCAGACTTTCTATGAGTTCGTACTTGGTTTAAAACTGATGAGTTAGTGTATTGGAGTATAATTCTCCAACAATTTATACTTCTTGATTAATAATTTATGTTATTACGCTTGTGATCTGATTGAAAAAATATAAGCGCTTGATAAAATATACAGGCGTTTTGATTTAGTTGCATCAACTTCCTTGCGAAAGGAAAGAGCCTTGTTTTGATATGGAAGACAAACACATCTAGCATGGAAAGAGCAGACAAGCTAGTGGATAAAAATGAAGTTCAAAAATGAAAGTCGACAATTGCTTTGATCTAGACAAAGATTTGAGAAACCAAATACCAAGGGGCATTTTCCTACAGTAAATTATCATAAATATTGATCCAGTATTTAATATATATCACGTTTATCTCAACATACCCTGTATGCCTTTTGTGTGTAAAAAATTGAACATTGGAAACAACTTTAATTTGCGTTTAATCAAATTCAAAAATGAAAGCTTCTATTCAAAGGTCGTCTAATGCAACAGAGCCCGTTCAAAGTATTGAAAATTTGACTTCCTTACCTTTTTCTTGTAGCTATCGGAGAGCCTTTATTCTTTGTCTTCGTGCTCATGAAACTGTGGCGGCTTTGAGTTGTGATGTTGAGTGAAAGAAGTTGAGATTTTCTCTATTCTCAGTGATCTAAAATGGTATGCGAAGAAAAGCTGATTCACCGTGCTTGCTTGTGAAACACAAATTCCTATGCCATCAGGCCATATGCCTAGGCCAAATGCCTGCGGCAAAGCGGAGCAAAGTAGCACATCTGCACTCTACATCAAGTAAAACAGCAACTGACAAAGAAGACAGCATAAAGGCTGTATGCAGGTAGGCAAAGTATCATAAAGTAGGCAGAAATCGTAAAGCAATCAATCCAAAACACAAAAGCATAAACGAAGAGCATACTTGATTAGCTTAGTTACTTCGCAGAATTTGCCTCGTTGGAGACAATCATTTAAAACGTGAAGAGGCCAGAAAAATACAAAACAAATAAATCCAGTTTGTACACAGCGAGTGGGGATGTGTTGGCAATAATAATTTTTTTAGTTAAACATTCCAGAATAACATGCGATATAGGATAACAAAACGTACAATGTACATATATGTTAAGTACATATCACACTGCAAGTTGAAAGTGCCACTACACCATTATTATTTTTCACTTCAAGATAACTTGGCAGGTCGATTTCAAATCTGAAAATTGTACCGAAACCTTGTCGTCTATGGCATGGAGTGTGGAATGATGGATTGGAATGGAACTTTTTGATCTAATTAACTATACTATGGAATCCAATTAGATATGTAGCAGAAAATATAAGAATGCTACAAGGTAAGAAATGCTACATGATTAATAGCTAAACGTTTTATAATTTTAACGCTAAACGCTATATAAGTCAAATAAATTTCAAATCTCTGCATTTCTCAGGGAGGAAATTAGAGCCTGAAGGGAGTAGCAAAAGCCAACAGCTCCAACAGCAACGAACGTAGCTAATATTGTGTAATTGAACACGATTTGCTGTTTGTTCATCGCCTTTCTTTTCAATGTTGAAAAGAAGTGGATGGGGAAAATAATTACGAGACAGACTGCAGTCACGCTGCCGTAGATGGCCATAAGCAACGAGAACTCTGGTAGAAATATGGCTACAAACGTGCTCAAGAAGACCAGGGCTACCCTCATGGCCAAGTCAACACCTCGCTCGCTCCAACTCATCACCTTGTTCAGCCGCGATAAGGGGAACAGTTTGGCAAATATGTCGAAATTGGATCGTTGAATGATATTCATAATGAGATTCGCGGGCATACAGTAGGAGAAAAGGCCGCTGACCGCCAAGCATGCATCAGCAGCATACATGAAGCCTGGAGTTTCGATGTTGTTTGTGATTCGCTGTTTCGTCAAATCGCCATAACGACACGCAAGTGTGAGGCCAAAGACAATTTTTGTCATCGTCGCGAGCATGAAGGCGATGTTTGCCACGAATTTGAACTGTCGCGGCGTCTTCATGCTTGCCTCGATGCGGGGCAAGTAGGGATGGGCCAAATAACTGAACAGTATGATGCAGCTGGCTATAGCACAGCCTCTTACGCTTGCCACGGGAAGCGTGGAGAACCTCCAATCAGAAACGCTTCGTACGGAGTAGAGTATCAGCGAGATGAAAACGAGGTTCATGGATGCAATGCTCGTCAAACTAAGCCAAGCTATATTGCTAAGGTTGGTGAGAAAGGCGGTAGGGAATACGAGTACGCCTGCCAATATCATGCACTGGTATTCCGTGAGCAGTATCCTGGGAAATATTCCCTCCAAAAAATTCGCAACCAGAATCAGGTAGAGTACACATGCGCCAAAAAAGTGGATCAGCTGGACAGAGCTTACGATACGGGAACCGTGTCTTGTCCAGACCGCTTTGCCTGGAAATAAGTACACGCGTTGTTTCAATGGCCCAAGTAGAGACTCCTTGCTGATGAGCCTCAATTATCAAGTAATCAAAAGAATAACAAATTGACGATGTAAAGAGAAAAAGTAAACAAAGACAATTCGCTTTAAATAATTTCTCACCAACTGCTGCGTAACCGTTTCTTTTCTTGACTTTTGTCTCCTCGTCGTTGTTCTTGTTCTTCTTAAGAAGATCCTTATTCTCTTCAACATCACCATTTTCGCTTTCTTCTTCTTCGTTGTCATCTTCGTACTGCGCGTTGACTATCAAGCCGCCCGTGTAGTTTGTAACCATTGCAACCAGGACGATAATAACGATGCAAAATAAGCCACCAACTTTAATAGCATATGGAATTCCCAACGTACCCATTCCTAAAACCGAACAACAATATTTCAAGCACAATTGTGTTGTAATGCATTGGTAGAAGGGCAGAAGCAGAGAGACTCCAACCTTACTTGAATAGTGTACATAATACTAAAAAGCCTATTTACAGTTGATTAAATTTGAAAAATTATATGAGTGCGGGGCCTGGATCCGACCTAAGGAAGATATTTATAACAAATTACATCAGTCTGTTTTTTGTACAATACGTAATGAAGCACATGGAGTCAAATCTGTATAGCTCGAACGCGTGTAAAGCAAACTCTGTCTGAATCAAAGATCATTTTCTGTTTTCTCTGAAATCAGCAAATAATCCACCTTTATAAAACAAAAACCCATCATCCAAACTCGTTGCAATTTAAAATTGTTCTTGGAGTTGAAAATACAAGAGTTAACTGGAATTATATAACATAAAAGGCTCGATCAAAGCTTCAGCATTTTAACCAGCAACTAAAGATTGCACCACACACAATTCTGCAAGCAAATCTAGCGAATTGAAAGTATACCTTGTATTAGGTTTAAAATATTCCAAGAAGTTTGAAGTTTTGACGAAGCATTTTCTTCCTTTCTACTGGTATCAGGCGCCTTGTTATCCCCACTGCACGTTTCTTTTTCTTCTTTCGGTCTATTATCATCATTACAAATATCTTCTTCACCAAAAACTTCTTCCGTCAAATGCAGTGTCTCCTCTTCGATGTCCTTGTCTCTCGAAGATGAAATTCCCATGACAGTTATTTTTTTGCACTAGAACTTTGATCAATAGATCTATGAACTATATATTTAAGTGTGCTTATATATATAATCTACATCCATGCTTCTTTGAAATAAATACTTATTTAATGCAGAGTGACGCACTCTACATTGAAAATGTAAATAAGAGTGGAGAATCACAGTAATATCTTATCTTGTACTACTAATTGACGTTTACTCACACGAGCCTGAAACTCGAAACATTGGTGCAAACTGTTGCTTTTTTGCTCGTTTTGTTATAGATGCGTGCATATGTATATTTAATAAATGTACATATTGAATTTTGTGTAATTGAGCAATTTATATGTAATGAATTTGATTGTACCGACTTACCCGTTTTACTTATATACCCAGAAATCGATGCAAGGCACGTCTCAATGCTGCACGCACACTTGCGCTCATTAACTTTCAAATCTTGGGGAAATTATTTCGAATACTCTCATTGTTTGCCTGACCGCTAAATAGCCAGATGTTTAAAGCGAACTTCATTCTTCTTCGCGTCACCATGTACATATATTATACATTGATAATCAAATAACGAGAGACTGTTTTCAAAAAACCCTGACCAGCTAATCAACAATGTTTTAAACACAAGAAAAGTAGACGATGGACGATGCACATGAAAATATGACCTATAAAAAATTGAAATATGAAAAGTTCAAAACTAGAAAAAGAAGGTAGGTGTGTTATTGAAAGGTAAGTTTTGAGCGTAAGTGGCGAGTTTTGACTTCGTGATCAATACCGCTGTTTGAGCGTGTGGTTGATTTTCAAAGAAACTCTACAGTGATCCACACAATGTGCTACCCATATTGGACTATCTATTGAAAGGAACTTAACTACTTATGCTTATGATGCGGTCTTAACACTGTGGCTTAAAATTAATTGCTGGAATTAATTATTATTGTAAAACGAAGTTTTAATTGGTAGGCTCGTGGCTGATACTTAAAAGTATTATAAAAATTCCAGCTCATATTTACAGAGTTATTATGCTTTTCATCTTTATACTGGTGCATTTATGTTGGCTACATTTCCTCTACGCTTCCACGTGAGGTCGGCTACATCCAGAGGTTTCAAAGGCTCAGTGATAATTTCAAACAGCTCGCAAACATCTATTTGAAGTAAAAAAATTGAACCGTACAATAAAGAACACCACGCTCCTTCTAGGCTTTCTTTTATTACAAATAACTCTAACATTACTTCACACTACACGTTAAACGTCCGGTATTAGGCTTTCGGTTCACATGGACACATCAAGCAAAACTAAAAGCCTGCAAGCGACACAGACAGACCCAAAAAATATACAAAACTGTAAAGAATAGCAAATAAATACCAAAGTCCAAAAACCAGTTTCAGCCAGCTCATTTATCATCTGTTGTCCATTACTTGTACTTCAAATACATTACCCAGGCATTGGAAAGGATTGCGCAAAACTCTCAATGTCCTTCTTCAAAGCATCAATCCTTTCCTTGAAAGCTGGCTCCTCTAGTTTTTCGACAAAATCTCGAAAAGTGGACGTGGAAGCTGTCAAATTGAACGACTTTTCCACATCCACTGCAATTTTAAAAGCCGAATGCAAGTAATCAGCAATAGCTACCATCTCCTTTTCTTTCATATTTCGTGACGTCAGTGCTGGTGTTCCGAAGCGTAAACCACCAGGACGCAACGCGCTTTTATCCCCGGGCACAGTATTCTTGTTAGCTGTAGAAAATAAGGATAAAATAGTCATAATAGCGAAGCAACTATAGGAGATAGTAAACTGCGCATTCAAGACGGTAGTATCAAGTGACTGGCATATGAGAAGAGATGCTGGCAATGTTTTGTGACACAGGGGGGGGGGAGACACTTTCAAACATGAATACACAGACAGTATACTGTATACAGATAACATCAAATCAAAAGAAAAAACCCTTGAAAGCACTATATCCTGCCATCATTTCTCAGTGGTTATTATTATTACCTGTTATACTGCAAAGGTCCAAGATCTTGTCTCCTTTGCTGCCATTGATACCAAAGTCTTGGACATCAAGTACAAACATGTGCAAATCTGTGCCCCCTGTTACGACTTTATACCCTTTATTTGTCATCTCAGCAGCCAGAGTGGAGGCATTCTTCAGAACCTGCACAGAATAATCTTTGAACTTCTGCGTGTTGGCCTGTTGAAGTGCCACAGCGACACCTGCAATGTTGTTATTGTGTGGACCACCTTGGAGGCCAGGAAAAACAGCTTGGTTGATTTTTGATTCAAAATCATAGAATATTTTATCTCCGTTCTTCTTCACTGATTTGACACCTTTGCGAAAGAAAATCATCCCGGCACGGGGCCCTCGCAAGCTTTTGTGAGTTGTAGTTGTTACGATGTCAGCAAATTCAAATGGTGATGCCACAATGTTGGCTGCAACCAATCCACTGATGTGAGCCATGTCAGCCAGCAGGAGGGCGCCAACCTGGTCACATATGGCTCTGAATCTAGCATAATCAAGTTCACGCGGGTAGGCACTGCTTCCAGCAACAATCATTTTAGGCCGAAATAGTGTTGCTGTCATCTCCAGCCGGTCATAATCAATTAGCCCAGTAGCAGGGTTAGCTTTGTAGGGCATTGATTCAAAGAATAGAGATGTTGCTGACACTCTTTTCTTGTCTGTCATGAAACCGTGAGTCAAGTGACCCCCATCTGACAAATCAAGGCCCATGATTCTGTCATGAGGTTTCAAAAGGGCAGTGTAGACAGCAAAGTTGGCTGGTGAGCCAGACAGTGGCTGGACATTCACACCCCATTCTTCTGAATTAAGCCTATGAGAAATCAATTAAACACCAGTTGATGCACATGATAGAAAAATGAGGCAGGTTCAATAGAAAGCTGCAGTTTAGAAGTTTACAGAGAGGAGCAGGAAAATCCAATGTATCATTAGTTGCAAGAAAATGCAATGGAGCAGGAAAGGAAAATCCATTAGGAGCAGGAAAATCCAATGTACCATCAGTAATTTGTAGATAGATAGATTACCTATAAGCTTTTAATGCCCTTTGCTTGCAAAGGGCTTCCATCTTATCGATATTATCATTGCCACTGTAGTAGCGTGCACCAACTTCACCTTCAGAGTATTTGTTTGTTAAACAGGATCCCAGTGCATCAATGACTGCTTTGCTGGTGAAATTCTCAGATGCTACCATCTCTAGTCCTTTGATTTGCCTTTCCTTCTCATCAGATATCAGTTGGAAGATCTCAGGGTCATTGGTTTCGAGTGGCTCGCACAACCAAGTGGAACTTGAATTGTCCATCATGATATCTTAAGGTAAATATATAGTTATAGATTAGTCGTTCGTGATTTCGTGAATACTGCACGCTTTGGGTATCGTTTATTTCAAATATTGCAGATTAGCCTTTTCTTGTCTGAGTTGACCACCATGATGAGGCAGGTGAGAAAAATGACACGTTAGTATATATCTTTGCACACAAATGCCTTCGAAAAGAAGTCCAGGTTAGGCCGCTTAACTCGACACGTGCAGTTATAAGTAATAAAACTGAGAAAGCAATTACATGCTATTTGCTTATTAATCTTGCTAAATCTTTTTATTTCTTATTTTATAGGTCCGAGTTGACGAAACGAGGAAAGATAGAAATGGTGTTGTAAAATACAACGTGCGTCCATCTCATCTTGCCACAGTATCAAGACTGTAAAAAAGCAACTAAAATACCGGGCAAGAGCAATTGCAATGCTTCAGGTATTAAAAACTAAGTACTAGAATTCTTAATAGAACAATGCAATGGTATGACATACAAAATACGTACATTGCTCTGTACTTGAAAACTTGAAACTGCAGTGGAGTCTTGCTTGTCTTGCTGTCGGTCAGTCCACCAGCTTCACGAAAACTTCAAGATCAACAAGTCCACGCACGTTGTTGTTTTGTTGGCAGAAGTTTTGTTGGCGTGGCGCGCGCAATTTTCAACGCCAATTTCTATTGGTCAATGATGACAAAAGACGTATTCACTCAAGTGAGCGCGGCGCTCATTTAATTTTCAGTACATTTGATGCGGCGCTTATTTGGGGGGGGGGCGCTCTTACGGGGCCAGCGCTTTTTCAAAACTCTGTCATTTTTTAGTAAAACAAGTCAATTGTAAACAATCTTTTGTTAGTAAAATATACAAGTTTGAAACACTGTGTGTTTTAATGCAAGAAAATAAATTCCCTAGGTAGTGTTGCGAAAGAACAATGCAACGATGCTTGCAACTATAGCAACAATTAACCATGGTAACAATTGACCTTTGATTTTTATATATTCCTAATTTCGTAATCTCTTTTAGTTGAACTTTGATTTTGTATTTCGTAATTTTTAACTCATTAATGACTTGCTTTATTTTGATTGGTAGAACTTTATCTTTAAACAATATTATTCCTTTTTTGGTAATTGTAGTCACGTGTAACAAGTATCGGTATTTAACCTTCTTCTCATTGATTTTTAGTTAGTTTTTGAATTTGGAGTTGAATTTGTAGTTAAATGTGCAGTTGGATTTTTGTTGGTTGTTGTTGAGTGACCGCGTCACGAGTATCAGTATCGATTGAATTTGAATTAAAGAAGTGAATTTGAACGAAAAAGAAACCGAATCACCAAAGACTCTTCTGTCAAGAAAATAACTGTGAGTTTGTCGTAATATTAATAATCTGTTGTGTTTGAACCTTCGTCGTTGAACCCACGTGTAAAACCCCCTTCTAAGTGGTTTTACAGTAGCGCCACATTTACAAAAAAGATAACTGCGGCGCTCATTTGGGGACTGCGCTCTTTAACGTTATCTCTCTCAAATGCAGCGCTCATACGGGGGCGACGTTCACTCGAGTAAATACGGTAAGCCAGTCAAAGAATCACTATACTGAAAAGCGCAAGGGACCAGCGTAAAAGTAATGGCCTTCCATCTACCTCCTCTCTTTTACAAAGTTTAATGGTCACAGAAAAAAAGAGTTCGGTATTTTATTTTCATAACAATAGAAATTAAATACATTTCTTCTTTTAACAGATTCTGCCAAGTTCTTTATTTAATTCTTGGTGTTATAACCCGGTGCTATATTTATTTTATTATTTCTTTCGCCATTACCAACACCGAATTGTCGATGATGGCCTCGATGTGATATTAATTACGCGAGTTCTAATGTTGGCAATGGCTAAATAGATAATAAAATGAAATAAAAAAATAAGTGATACATATGAAGATGTTCTTTTAAAAAGGAGATATACTAATGCCAGGGGAAGATCGTGCCATAAAAGCTCTCCACAAACTATTTCTTCCTCCCACCTCTATCCTTTGACGTTTATCAGGCTTACTTTTTGTTGTCTTCATCACGGTCATTATTATTGTTGTTGTTGCCATTGTCATTGTTGTTTGTGCGGCTGGGAAGCCGGGCGAGGAGAAGCGTTAAAAAGTTTTTGTTTGCGATCCTCTCCGTTTCGCAGCATTTGTTGAAGATGGACTTGAACTGCTTGCATTTGTGAAGCCTGCGGATGCTGGCAAGTGTCCTTGCGGGACTTGCTCCGGTCACCCACGACTTTGTTTGCCACTGCCGATCAATTTTGCGAATGTTCCAAATGAGATCCATCGACCATCTACAGCGCAGGTTGCCGTGCTTGGCCAGCTTGGCTCCAAGTCGACAGCACTTTACCTTCAGAACTTTCGCTTTCAAACTTTCGCGAGGTGTCGGTCGTGGTTCTCTCTTCAAACCTACCGAAAATCAGCAGCCACAGTTTAGAATTTGGATTTGGCCAAAAATAGTATAAGCAAAGCATCTGCTTTAAAAATGTTTTGATTCGCTATGCCAATATCCATGGAAGGTATTATAGTCTACTACACCGTGAAATTTTTTGGACTCCTAACTTTCTCACCTGTCCTAGGTAGCTGGAAATTGTTTAAAATGTCGAGGTTCTAATTAGTAGATTTCGACTATTTGTGAGCCACAATTCCTTCTTACCACACCAAATTACTAATAAAGGTAGTTTGGTATTGCGGATATTTTCTTACTAATATCACTGACTTTAGACCACACTAAATGGTGCAAGATCAAAAGTGACATATTTACTTTTAAGTTTGACCCTCAATATATCGAAGCATGTCCAAAAAGAAAACACAAATTCACAACTATCTATGTTTTTATCGTTGTTTTAAATACTACTAGCACGATGGATACACAATACTACTAGCACGATGGATACAGCTTGTTTCAAGATAAGAAGACATATACATTGTAAGCTAGTACAGCCACTTACCGTGTGCAATAAGGAGCAGGCAGATAACGCAAAGAGAAAACAAAAATGAATTCAACATCTCAGCTGTAGTAGTTGTTCCTCGGAACACTTTTTCATCTGCTTAGCAAATGAAGTAATAGCGTCTAATGTAGCCAATGTCTGATTAATTTTTCATATACTTGAGGCAAGGATTAAAGTAAACAACATGAACATAGCCTTAAATGCACAATTTATGGACTTCATAATTGCAGGTCGATGGTGGATGGAACTATGAATTGCATATATATATACTGAATAAGCTACATAATGGTTAAGCGCCTCTGCGTCAGCATCAATGGCGGCAGAGAAGCACACGTGTCAGTGTGCGTAACCGCAACACGCTTTGTGCACGAAAACGACATCGCAAAAACAAAACAACGAACTTGCTGATAAACAATAATAAAGCGCAGATAACAAGGCAGGAGACTGGGAAAGACACCAAACCAACCCCCTCTTCACTGCCGCACACAAACGAAGGATATAAGCTCACTTCACATTATATCAGAAATTCACATTATTCTCCGGCAAAAGTCAGATTGTAGAGAGTTTTGATATCAACAACACTGATATTCCTGCTGTCGATTCAAGCAGAACATGCAGTCCTACAATTTTGAAGCACCCTACACAAGTGCAACCAAGCTACACAAAACATGACTTGGAGAAAAATTTGCTTTTGAAGTGAACTCAGTTATGGTGAAGATAGGGGAAATATGCTGCTTGTAGTATATATCCGGCATTAGCTACTTCAATTAATATCATGACTTTCTTGGGCATATTCTTACACTATTTTTCTTTCCTTTTAATTTCTGTTTTTAATATTTCAAATATTTACATTGACGAACATAACAAATGAAAGGACTGAAAATTTTGACAAACATAACAAATGAAGGAATTGAAATATTGTCGCTAAAATATAAAGCAGGAGCAAGAAGCAAATCAAACACAATCATACCATGATAATAATGAAATTAATGATGTTTCTGAAGTTCTGAAGTCTGTAAATTCATTTGTGCTTTAGGCACAATATTGTAAAGTTCTGAGGATTTAAACTACAGCCTAGAAAGCAATAACCAGAGGTTAAAAATATTAAAGTCACAAATACCATTGCATATTGTAATATAACATTTTGAGAGGATGAATTTATTTGTAGAGAACTCTTAACATTACCTGAACGTTTTCCGCAAAAGTAATGAAAAATCTTTTCACAGTGACTGTGAGAGCATTTCAATGTAGCACCAATTCGTAAGCAATTGTAACATTTCTGAAAAGAAAAAAACTTCAATCAAAAACAATGATTGAATGTGATATGCAAAGTTTATGGAAATAAGCCAGTTGTCACTAATCAAGGAATACCATATGTCCTTTTGTATATACCCTGGAATATACAACTGTAACATGACTCAAATAGATTGCTACAAGAACTTTCCAGGCAAAGATATTCTGAGGATGCAAGAGCTTACAATAACTGCCTACCATATTAGCAGCATCATTCAAAGCAGGACCAAGTCCCACCAGACTAGAACCACGCAAACAGATGCCTGGAGTCCATAGAGCACAATCCCGGTGTAACCAAACTTGCACTGTTGAATCTAATTGCGACAAGACCGTACTAGTATTTTCTACCTTCAGCTCATATGCCCCAAACAGGGCATCCAAAGAAGCATAGTTTGCTGGCTTTGCACAAAAACAACACAGATTTAAGCTTTTGTTCAAAGTCATGTACACTTATAGTCTATTTCTTCATTGATAGCAAATGTATTTTCCATAATTGGCTTTACTTCTCGTTGTGTCAAATCAATGACAGAATTTGTTTCAATCTTACGTTTCGTTTTCAAATGCTCTGGTAACACAGTCTCTGGAAAAGAAGCTCTTGGTTTGTGCAATTTACTGTGCTTTGAGTGCTTTCTCTGTTTCAACTTTGAATGTTTGAAGACAGACTTCTTTGGCCTTGAATCATTCTTTGCGATTGAGTTACTTACCATGCTTCTACAGTGTGCATCAATATCTACATAAAGTAACTTAAATTCAGATTGATTAATCAACTTGGTCTTTTCACTTTCTAATGAAAGACTTGGCACTGCTGTTGTAACAATATCCTGGGCCTTTGAGGTATGATGGGTTACATCTTGGTCAGCATTAGGCGACATATTACTTGATACACACTTTTCGGGTGCACTTTCTACACGACATTGCGTCGTAGTTTGATTATGGTTGAAAGACTTCGAATCATTTCCACTTGTTGCTCCACCACTCACTTCAGTCATGACGCGGACGCCCTCTCCATTTACTAAATAAATTTGAATACTTTGCTTTGGTGAGTCAGCAATCGTATTGAGAACAACCTCTTCACCAGAATTCATCGTTTTCTCATATTCAATATCCATTCCTTCTTTGCCACAACATGCCATTCATCAAGAGGAAGAATAATATGAACTTGGTGGTGTGGTGCATGACATGCACTGCCCCATCACCCACCAGCCTCGTATACAGTTAGACAACAACAATTTTTCATGTTTGTCATTGCAACGCAACAACAGTTTTCTTTGAACCTTAATCAAATCAGTCTCTGTTTTCTTGAGAAATTCGGATTTCATTTCATTATCACTTCTATTTCAAATAAAATCATCTTGACATTTTGACATTCTGAAAGAGCTCCAGTTAATGTGCTAAGTAAAAAAACTGAAAAGGGCTGATATAAGATCACGCAGCAGTTATATAACAACGCAACGCAGGTGACTCCAAGGACCATTGCGCCAGAAACACACAGGAGCGTTAGAACGGTTTAATAATTAATAATCTAGCTTTTGCTCCGTTAAAGTGAGCATTCACTGAGAATAAAAAATATTTGGACATGGTTTTGAATTTACCCTTATTTTCCGCCATTTTTATCCATCAAGATCTGGATCCTGATCCCCAAAACATCACATAAAAATAAATCCCACAACCACTACAACAACCTTATTATGTCAGGTACCTTGAAATTCAAACAGTTTTGAACTCATTCCCAGCTGAGTTTTCTCGTGCAAAGGCTGCCGTAAATCAAAAATTAACCCAACCCTAAGAACCCTAGTTTAGTTACTGTGAGAGTCTCCCCTTAAGAAATCCCATTTCTTACAATTAACTTTTTGAATCCATTAATTTTCTAATCATTTACTTTTTTGTATTGTATTGACTATTGTATCATTTACATATATTTTCATTATTAAAATTTTGAATTGTAGTACTTTAAAATTAAAGTGAACTGAAAAAAGTTGTGATGCCTTTCTTCGGGCTTCGCATCTCCCTCCTTACTACCCTTTGCGCAGGTGGGCATTTGAAAATGCGAGAGACCATGTTCCAACAGAGGAAGGGGGTAAATAGACAGGGTGTCTACTCAAGGAAAATTCAACAAAGATACTACTTTTTAAGACCAACAAGGGAACGTTGCATATGTAGGCCATAGCCACGCCTTACAACCAAACCATTCCATTTTATTAACAAAATTATCACGAATAAAGAACCTATAGTAGAAAATGATCTTTTATTAATTAATCGATAATAATTGCACATAAATTACAGCCTGCGCCAATTGTTTTTACAGTCAGCGTATGTTTTCCGTGGGGCAAAGTTCCAATCATCATCGTGAAACAAGCCATTCTATACTTTTGTGAAGCATCAATGTACTTAAGCTGCTGATTAGGGCTCCCTTCGTTTAAAATAATCGTTGTTTTGCCTCCGTAAGGTTTGGCTCGAATTGTTATGTAAATTCTAGAGACACTATTCTGATTGACCACATCGAAGTTGAATTTGATTCTACTGTTGGACTGCTTTGCATCAAATCCTCCTGTAGAATCATACCTTAACTCTGGACTCCAAGACGTTTCCGGCAGAAGAGTGAAGCCGGTATTTTCAGTAATCTGTAGATCGGCAATGTTATGTTTTGGACTATTGAAATGACCAGGCGTCATCGATGTAAAACAACGCGACGGGGAACGCACCTCATGCGGTGATAAAAACAGCAACCCGGGTAAATGTGGATTCGGTGGAATATTTGTGGCAGACATACTTTCCATAATCACGTTCCTAAAATAGCTTATTAAGATGTATGCAACTTGTGCATGTCCCATATTCGTAGGGTGATTCTCCACAAATAGACTATCCACATCTAAATCTTGCTGGCAGTTGGAAATCACTCGCTCCCACCTTATGGAACTTGTTGAATATTTTTCAGCAACAAAATCAATAACTTTAGCAGTGTCATCTAGTGCCCTGCATTTTCCGCTTTGCACACTCTTCATTTTGTATTTCGATGCAAAATTAACAAATATCATTCCCGGATCGGATGGCATTGATAATATACTTCTGACAAAACGTTCAACTGCAGAATCGTATTCCAAAGAATCAGGGTCATTGATTGCAAATTCCCAGCTTGCAAAATCAAATGCCTCTTTTCCATTAACGTACTCCTGCCAGCAATGTCCAAAATAGGTAGTTCCCACGCCTCCAATTGCAACTACTTTCCTTACCATATGACTGCCAGTAATAGAACCGATTGTTTTATTCCACCAATCAGCGAGCGCGTAATGATAAGTCAATTGTTGATTGTTCGCTCCCAGATCTCCTCCAGCCGTTACGGATCCACCCAACACAAACATGTTGATATTTTTATGTTCCAATGCTAATTTGAACATGTTAATAATAGCCAAGCGCGTTCGAGCTCCGTCGTAGTGTAGTCCGGCTTCTACGCTCTTATCGTTTAACTTCAGCGACATCATATCTGGAAAGGAGTCTTTATATGTCCATAAACTTGTAATGTCTTGGGACACTGCAGCTTTGATGTGATCCGCTGCCGGCGAGTAATGACTCAAAACGCAAGGAAGTAGTAAACTCAATGTCGAGGTGAAAAGCATTTGCCATAATAATGCCACACTTCTGAAAATTATGGAACGGCAATGTGTAAATGCAATATATATTAGAAAAATTAAAAAAGATTGAGTTTAAATACCTGAGATTTGTAAACAAGTTTGACGCAGATATTAAGTGGTAGCTCTACCTAATGTAAATATATAGAATATCAGACATAAAGCATATCAAAGGTGATTTTACTTACCTTGGCCAGCTCATTGCATACGTTTAATCTCTAAAAACTGGGACTAAGAAATGAATTCCATAAGAACGATGGTTTTATTAGGCCACGCTACTATAATTAGAAAAATTCGGGCAACTGGTACCAGAACAAAAAACAGGTGAGAGGATTAGAGAAAAAACCCTAGACCTGTTAGCTAATTACGTGTACTCGTAAGAGAAAAATATTCTCACTACATTATGTTTGAAAATCATTATTTCAAAAGCATAAGGTAATGCGGGTACATCCGATCGATATTTAACTGCCTAAGAACAATCTTTGATCATTTACCAGGTTCGTCAGTTGATTATGATGGCAGAAAGCATTACGCCTCCAGTTTTCGTCTTGATAATTAAAGACTTGTTCCCAGGCCCCACTTGACTTGAAAGATCATAGACGTTCAGGCCAGTCACGTGCTTTATTGAGCTGTCAAACGTGTCAGTTGATATATCGACAGCAACCTTTGCATTCTTTGAAGAACTGTGAACATAGGAACGTAAAATTGCTTCAAAGTCACCCCCGAAGTACTTATTCCTGATCGCCACAGATATCCTTCTGTGAGTTCTGCCAGGACGGGGTGGCACTTTGAAGTCAATTCGCAGAGTTTGGTTTGGTTTCGATGTTTGATATCCGCCAGTGGAATCGAACCTGATTTCATCCGCATCCCGCCAATTCATTTTCTCCACTTTCGTAAAAGCTTTCGAGTGTTTCACTCGCAAATTGAATATATCATGCTTGGGCTTAGTGTGATAGTTCGGCAACACAGCTGTCCAACAGATTGGCTCTGGAGCCATGTCAGCCTCTTCGACGTTAAGGTACAGAGGAGACGGAATGCTGTTTTTTACCATAGTCACTTTCTTCCCACTCGGTTCTCCAACAGATGATTTTGACCTTTTCTGTGGGTCGGTCGCAAATGTTCTACCAGCCAAGGTTGGGCCTGTGATGTCTCTTATCGTATTTTCAAACGATGCTCTGAGGTAATGAATAAGGACGAACGTCATCTGGGCATGCGCCAGAAAAGATGGATGATCATTTCTGAACATGTGCTGAACTTTCAACGAAGAGGAGCGTGTCTTCAATGCATTGCAAACGACCGCTTCCAGGTCACATAATGTTATACCATAATAATCAGCCACCTTTGCAATGGTAACCTCGTGGTCCTCATGCCTCCGCTCCACTTCTTCGTCCACTTCGGAACAAGGATCTTTACCCGATTTTGAAATGTAATCATCAAAGAATGTTTTCCTGAAGAAACTGACAAAAATAAGACCGGGCGTATTTTCGAGTTCAGCGATGGACCTCGTGAATCTTTCGATGGATTTGCATTGGTCCACAGCATCTGCATCGTTAAAAGCAAATTCCCAAATGATCAAATCAAACGTCTCGCCATCGTACAAGTATTCTTTCCAGCATCGATCGAAATAGTTGGTTGCAACTCCACCCACAGCTATTTGATGTCTGATCAATTTGCTGCCAGTCGCAGCAGTTATTGTCTTGTTCCACCAAGAGGCCAAACCGTAGTGAAAGGTTCGTTGGTTATTTCGACATCCCAATTCGGCCCCGGCACTGATCGATTCCCCGATAATGAGAACCCGGATCGATTCTCGTCGTAAAACTTTCGCAAGAATCCTGTTCAAACTAAATTGAGTCCACGGGCCTAGGTTTGTCATGCCTTTGTAGAGGTCTTGCCTCTGAACGCGTAGCTCTGAAAGCGACTGGAAACTTGCTAAAAAAGGCCAAACTTCCTCAAATCTTTTGTAAAATCCATCTTCCAATTTTTTCAATAAACTTGGGTCAAACGAGTTGGCTGGTCTTAAAAATAAGAAACACAGAGCCGGGAATAAAATTAGCATATCGGCTGGTATTCCTTCAAGTCAACGTCACGCCATTTCGTGCAATTATCTGGAAATTTTCAAGCCTGCACACTTCAGACAATACCCAGTCTATAAATTTTTAGTGGTAGATTAACGGTATTATGTCGTTTGTTCTGAAAAGAAAGATCCGTCTAAATAGCATGAGTGAATATCCACCTGTTTGAAAAGTGAATAGAAAGCAATCAGGCATGACAACACCCGGAAAATAGCACTGGCCATGGTGGCAGCCATGGGCTACAATACACTAGCAGTTGATGATCGTAAACAGTTTTTGGATTTCAGTCTATGAACAATTTTGCTTGCTCAATGGTGGAACGAGTGCGCTTGCGCGGAGCATATATCAGACGCAAGTCTAATCGTCAGCAAAACATTTAATAAACTCCCCTTCGCATTCACCCAACAGTAACAAAAGCCTATGCGACAGAGCAATATCTCAATTTGTAATAGACGAGAAGTAAAATAGCTGGGCTGATTCCCTGCTCAGTTGCATTGTCAATAAAAAGCAACGATGTCACCAAACCAACAACCCGATTCAGCCAATAAAAATCAATTCATTGATCAACGCAAATAAATAGCTAAATAGTTGTTATGCAAAGAAGAAAAATTGCATTCGAGGAAAATACGGATAGAAAATTGAGGATATTTCATTAATTTGGTAATAAAATAGTACGGACTTGCGGTGTAAAAATCTATGCAAAATGTACTTTGGTTAATTTACGATCAGCAATGAAGAAAAAACCTTGAAAAAGGGCATTGCAATTAATGCAACAGAGGGTTGCTTGAAATGATTATATACTGTATAACTCCTGAAAAGCCGAACATTCACTGCCTTGCCATATTCTACCTATTCCGGCTATTATCTGCCAAATAACTTTTTGAAAGCAAAGGCAACAGTATTTCCATGTCAAATTCAAGTTTTAAAAATGGCCACCTGACTGTAAATGCTTACCGATAAATTCAGCTTTTTCTTCTAAAAATACAATCATATGTTAATTGCTTACTTGCCATAGATTCTTAGCATACCAGCTAAAGTAAATGTCTACACGGATGCAGTAGAATCATCTAAGGTAATAGTGCTTGTCGGCTTTGGTTGACTTAAGGCAAATCCTAAAAACAAATATTATTCAAATATTAGAACAACAATTACTTAGCATTTAAGGTAGGGATGTTAAGTCCATTCGATTGGAACTCTATCGAGTCTCGTGCTAAAACTAGGGGACATTCATTTGAAAAAATTAAAAAGACATAATAATGGTGATGATGGTAATCATAACGATGATCAAATGCTGCATACCTTTCAGGAAGTGTTCATCACAGAAATATGGCATTTTCTTATTGGTCATTGCAATCTACAAAATAATTGACAATAATAATCTATCTTGTAAATAAATCAACAGCCAAGGCATTCAAACCATATGGATTTGGTTTTATCGCATTCTGCAGTGAATAAAAAAAGAATTTATATGAATTTATATTCAATTTTTATTCACCTTGAAGCAGTCTTCAGCGTAAAAATGACGCAAATCTTCTTCAGTTGCAAACTCAAGGAACCAGCGAAGGGGTAAATGATGATGTACCAATGCATTCCAGAATGCAAGAAAATCCTCAACAATATGATGAAGACGGTCTGGCGTTGGTAGTTCTTTATTTTCATTCAGTTTGGTAATTGGGTTTTCATAGTAATACAAAACTGGATGCAAGAAATTTGACATGTGAGCTTCCACTACTTCACCAGTTGCACGCTCCTCTTTAAATGGGTCAGATCTTAAACAAAATAAATACATACATATATACACAAACATACGCACACAGTAGGAAAATTAAACAACAAGGCACAAAAGAGTGTTTCGTGGCTGGATCACTCTTCGGGAAACTTTGATGTAAAAACACGCTCTACTTATACGCATTCATCACTTTACCAGAAACAAATCAAAATACTGACTTCATACAAAAACATTTAAATACAAATATTACTTTCAGAGCCAGTCAGATCCACTTTATACATTAAATAATGTGTTACGGGAATTCAGAATGTCAGCATGCAACATAAAACAAGGGAAATGTACAAAGATATTTGATAAGAAATAGTACAGAAACGAAAGAACTTTGCAGTATAATCGTACCCAGGTCCAGAAAAATTCTTTCCGTATTCTAGATTGACAACAATTCCTCTTTGAAACGCGACACCAGTGATTTCTGAAAGATAAAATCAACAGGGTTTTGAATCTTAGTGGTCGGTCTAAAAACAGGTGAATATAATGGTATAGTTTTGATTCATAATTTTTCCACTGACCAGTGAAGTTTGGAAGAAGACCCTTTGGAAGCTCCTCAAAATATTGAAAATGATCATCATCACCTTAAAAAAGAAAATCTTTATCAAAAATAAATTAACTATTACTAGGTAATCGTGAATGATAAAACTCGATAATAATCCAGAGTGTAATTACAAACTAATTATTAGAAATAATTAATTGGTGACCTTACAGAGCCTCAAAGCAAAAAACAACAAGATCATTACAGAGAAGAATATACAGACTTACTGAGAACAATTACATCGACAAGTTCATTAAGCATCTGGTATGTTCCCTGGAAACAATAGAAAAAAAGAGTTAATTAATGCATAGATTTGCTGATTTGACACACGAAAGGGGGCATAAATAAGAAAATTGGGACAGGTGGCACCAGTTGCAACAACATTTTACAAATCGAAAATTACACTGGGATTTGGGCATAATGCAAAGCTAGGTACTTACAGAGGCTTCGTTAAGCCTTTTTGTCAAAGTATTGAGTAGTTCAGTATTGGGCAAGGTCAGATGAGGCCATTTTACTCCATGATTTCTGTGTTCCAAAATACGATGAAGTGCACGAGCTTGAAAAATAAAAACACAACAAATACTAGATATTTGTCAACAACTTAATGATGCGTTGATAGAGAATACGTTGAACATCAATAAGTTAAAAACAACAAAGAAGATGAAAACTTGTTCGATTTGATAGGTTTGGAGATTTTTCCACTTCGACAAAAATTGAAATCAAAAGAGGGAGGGAAAAAACTAGTCAAGGGAATCGTAACAATGTTTTGCTTATCTAACACTTGTCCCAAAACATTCCTCGACCATATAGTAAACCGCACATAATATTTAAACTTGGAAAAAGTTCTGCTAATGAAGAAGTTAAATTACTTGTATATCTAAATCCATGGATAAATCCACCAGCTGATTTTCTCCAATCCAAAGAATGTATAATCGTTCCAGCTGTAAAATTGCAAAAAACAAATTAAATATTTAAATATAATAATATAAAGTAAAATCTTTTGTTCTTTACATTATTTGGCGTCATTATTGCAGTATTTCAAAACAAAAAACCACATATCAAACTAAGCTAAGATGAACTAGACAAAGCTAAAATAAACTGTGTGATAAAATTGAGCGTCGACAGGCCAATACCATAAGAAATAGAAATAGCGGATAACAAAAGTTCGGGTTATGGAAAGAAAGCAAATACATAAGAAAAATCCAAATAAATGAGACAGAAGACAGCTTGTCACATCGAAATCTAAAATTATGAAACGGACAATGAAATCATAATTTCTTCAACTTACCAAAGAACATGCCATTGGTGACAGTTGATTCATAATTGTTTTTGACGGCAGGATATTTCTTTGCCTTCCCCGCGGACTTTTTTGGTCTTATATTTTTACTGAATATGCTATTATCGAACTGAAACAAACAAAATGAATACTTATTGCGGTGCATAACGAAATTCATAGCCCCAAAACATATCAGGCTTGAGATAAGGAAGGAAACATCTCTTCTTTGTGACAATGCATATATTCAATGCAACTTACTCTGAATCCCATGCACCGAATGACAGTGTCGTATGGTTCTCGTATTGCACTGTTGTCAGCTGAAACAAAAGAGGATGAAATAAAATATTTATGTAAATATATGTAATATAGCTATTACAACAAGTACTTAGGATAAAAACACACAAAGATAACTGTAGGCAAGATATGAATAAAGCTAAAGCTGATAGCAAGCATAGCTTTTTTTATCAATGTTTCTCAGCGGAGTTATGGCAGCGATGCAACTAAAGAACGTGTATCATAAAGTGATGGATGATGGACGGGTGTTCATCATGTTCAGTTGCACGTGACTTGAATAATAAAAGGTGGAGGGACATTGAATTGGAGAAAGTTGCCCTCTTACTATTCTAGCCAGACAGAGTGGAATTTCAACTACAAGCAATGCAAGTCCAAGAAAACTGACAGAGAAAATAAGCAAACTCAAGCAGAGATTTTCTAAACGCCTCTAATAAGCGCCTGCAACACTAATAAAATATTTAGCAAAAAAGCAGGTGCTTATTAGAGAAAGGCGCTTATTTCACAGTTTTTGATTTTAAGGTGGGTGTTTATTGAAGAGGGCGGTTAAAAGAGGGTGGGCACTAATTGGGGGTAACTGCTTACGTTCATCTTCATTTGAACTTCCAACGACGATTTTTCCATCTTTGTTTTTCGTAAACGAGATCGCCCTAATATCACCCTCTGGAAGGAATAACAAAGAAAAAGTTTAAATCAACGCTTGCTGTTGGAAAATATCTTGCAAACCAATATAATAGACACGGCAGATGGAAAGCCAGTTCAACTAAGTCGAAATTTGAGACAAAGAGCTCAGAGACCAATGAATACTTACCAAATTGTCCATCTAACGACTTGAGTTGATAGGTATCAATTGGGCCATCATTAACAGCTCTGTAAGAAACATGCCAATAATAATGCCAAAAAAATTAAGACTGTAAAATCCCCTGTTTAACTTTCAAGACATAATACTGCTCAAAGACTATCTTGTGTTCATATACTAAAAAAATGAAATAATATGTGCAAAAAACAAAACCGTTGTTACCTTACATCACCAACATAATGAGTTTCCCAAGCAAATCTTAATCTTTCTCTGTTGAAAAATGGGTCAAACAATAAAAAAAGAAAGTGAAACTCAGCCAGCAATGAGTATATTTTACCATGATAAATTATAACAATATAAATATGACAATGTTTTAAGATAATGTAATAAAACATAATGTAACAATTGAGAGAAGTATATGAACAGTACTTACCTTGACATCATATGAATGTAGTTAGCAGCACCAGCTAAACTTTGGGCTGTTTCAAATGCTGAATTGCCTTGAAATAGTGGCAAAGAAAGAGAAATTATCACACAAATGTAATGAATGAAACCTAGAATAATCAAACAAAAAGAAAGAAAGATAAGTCACCAGCATACCTCTCCCAATAATAAAAATGGTTTTCCCCTCATAATCATCAGGATTGACTGACATTTTTGAATAGGACTATTAGAGATGATGGTATGTTATGTTATTGCACTGTACCAGACAAGTATATTAGACAAGTACAGGAATACAAGTACCACATGTAGGGACAGAGCCATCAGCAAGGAAGACTTGGTGACAGCAATGACTGATAGAATATCCTAAAAAGTGTTCCAAGGCCCTAAACTGATGACGGTGATGATACAAGTAAGGACACAAAAAAGGATTTCTTACCACAGTGTTCTCAATACCAGTGATATTTCTTGGAATGTTTTCAACCCACAAGCCAGTGCTATGCAAACAAAAGAAATATAATGCAATGTTAATAACCAGTGAAGAAGTGTGAAACAATAAAAGGTAAAGGTGCAGATAGAAAAATGGTCAAGAGGAGCAGATGTTCAAGTTGTCGGGAGTCAATCGAATATAATGAAAACATCCGAACAAAATTTTACAAATTTTATCAAACTTGTTCTCTCCTGTATGTTTATACATTACTCTTTCAACAGGGATTAAAATTTATGCATCAAAGAGAGATTAAGAAGGAGTTAAAAATTACAAACAAACCTGACAATAAGAGTTTTACACATGTACATCTCATCATTCTTATCAAGTAGTGTGAATACTTCTGTTGCATTATCCTTTGTAACAAGTCTTATGTTTGCATTATACTTTACATTTAGCTTCAGCTTTGTTGCATAATCATTAAGATATTTGACCTGGAGAAAAAATATCATTGAAATAGTTAATTACAATATTTGGAAATTGCAGTAGGGCTTTCCAACTCTTATTAGATACATTGGCTCTCCCAATGTTCCCAGTAAACAGCAATTGGTCAACAAAGCAACAAAAAGGTCTCAAAGACATCAGAGAGCTGTAGATAAGTAATCTGAGATTCAATAAAGCAAACACGCAGTCTATCAAGAAATAATAACCAAATGCAACAAAAGCTAATAGAAACAAGACATCAAAGCTTCAAACATCAAAAATAGCAAGCTAGCTGCCTGAAACAGGTTACATTAAGAATTATAAAGAAATTCCATCAAACATAGACATATTCTAAAAAACCTACCATAGAACGTGCCGGAGGAAAAAATTCCTTTGAGTAATGTTTTATCAATAATGATTCATCATCACTTATCAGTGAATTCCAGTCATGTCTCAAGTTAAATTCTTTGTTAGTTTGCCCTAAACAGAAGAACAATCAATATAGATATTTATTAATCACCAAATTAATCAATTTAGCTTCTGAGCTATTCACATAACAAAATCATTCAATCACTTTTTTCATTGAAAATATAATCAACCATTTCAATCATTTCACTCAATTCACAATTGATTATTTTTAGCAATTAATCAATTGTTTCAATTCAAACTCAATAAATTAATCAATTTCTTTGCCCAAATTAATCAATCACTTAATTTGTTCATTCTGATATAAGCCATGTCATGTGTTTATCAATTGATTAATCAATCAATCACTTCATCACCAAATCATCAATTAATCACCAAATAACTTTTTCAGTGACATGAATAAATAAAAAAGACTGCCAGTATACAATCAAAATTATGTCTGCAATTAATATGACTTTTTGCTTAATTTTGCATATGTTAAAAGCTTTGATGTTGTCAACGTCACCCATTAAGTTGAGCTGATCACTGATCAATATTCAATTGAATGATAATTTCATTGAATCTTGAATCATTTAATTGTAGTAAATGTTATATAATTAGGTGTTTTATAAAGGACAAATCGTGAAATCACCTGTGAATCTTTTATTTATTGATATCAATGTTCTGTGTCTGGGATATTTTTTAAAAAACCAACCTGGAGAGTAATAAACATTTAAAACTCAACTATTAGCAAAAAAAGCATTGTTTGTTAACAAGCATGCATGGAATCAAGATAAAATAAAGGGAACTAAGTTCCCCTTATTCATTGCCCTTATTTTACCTTCATGGAATAGAGGCTAAAAAGGAAGACTTTATAATAAAATTTTGTTTGTGAACAGGAAGACTTCTTTGTGAAATTGATTGAGGGAGCAGTTAACAGTGACATCAGCAGGGGACCCCTAAGCATCAATGACAATTTGTTGAATATGTACACAACAATCAAATAAGCCTACTAATTTAACAAAATTTTTATTTGGGACGGACCAGGGTGTAAAATATCGCAGAGCGGGACATTATTTGATTCAAGGACAGCTTGTCAAATGTTCTGTTTTCTAATTCCATCACTGTTCAAATATATCTGATCACATGTCTCAAACTTTAAATCTCATTTCAGCAACACAACATAAAAACCAGAAAAAGCTATTAAATATGCAAGCTTACCGGCAGATCTATCTCTTTCTAAAATAATATAATCCCTTGAGGCACGCTCTAAAAAGTATCCCATCTGAAGACCTAAAATACCATCGAAAATGAAAAATAAAAATAAAATACAACTTGACAGCATATCAATAACATACTTCTTGTTGGTAGTTGTTTATTTTTATCAATCCTAACTAAATCTGATGTCGTGTGCAAGGATAAAAGGAAGGGTGTAACACGGTAGCTGCAACACGCGAAAATTTCCTCGAGTCTACGTTTAGGCCAACGTTCTACATATTGATCAGTAAAACCAATAAGGTATCACACTGATGGAGATCATCGCACTTCCCATACACTCCCATCATCATAAAACCAGTATAACGTTGGATTCTAAACATTGAAATTGGGCAGAAGAGAACAGCTGTGAAGAAAGTCCATTATAATACAGTTCCGATACCATTATGAATTAGCATGTCTATGCTTTCAGAACTTTTTATTCCTCATTAAATAATTGCTATAATTTACGCTTTAAAGCAAACAAAGCCAAGATCAAAAGCGTAATGGCCATCAGAATCTCATACTAATTATTATGGCAAAGTAACAAATAACAAGTGCCAAAACACATAGAGTAGTTAGGAAAATTAAAAATACGCTCCTTACCTGCTGGTCCAGCTCCAATCACACAATAATCTCTCACATTTTCAGCAAAACTTTGACATGAAAGGACGAGCAAAGCAATGAGATAATGTGCAAAGTATTTCTTCAAGAAATTCATGTCTCTGTGTTCCTGAGGAAAATCAGATAGATCAAAAAGACGAAGGCTTGTTCCCTGGACAGAACGAAACTACTTCCTGTTATTCCTTGTGTGTGAATCCGAAACTATTCCGATTCATCACAGTACAAGGCCAGGCATTAAGTGCAAATCTTCCTGTTCAGGGGGGCTCTTGCTGTTTTTCTGATGTTTTAAACAAAAATTTGATGCTCAGCGAAGCGCTTTTGACGACAGATTTTTAGTGTTAACAATCCAATCATATCGAAGAACTATTTAAATCCAATCAATGTTGTACAATAGCCGTCCCTATCCTTTATCGCCAAAAAATAGCCGAAACTGAGGAATTTGTTAGAAATCCGCCCCACGTGTTACGGCAAGCCAAACGTTTCCATTCGTGTAAAAAGTTCTCCCGGCAAGATCAAGTATCTTCGCTTGTATGTTTGAAACATACAATTCACCTGATTAAACAGCTTTGTTGAGATTTCTTTGCGAGAAATGATAAAAATGATAAACTGCGTTGTGATGAAAAAACCTCTTCAAAGGAATCCTAAATAAAACAATGCAAAGATAAATTTTTGTTTTTTTACGAATGTTTATGCAATTAATATGCAATGCAATGAGCACAATCTCTATATAAACTTTCCTTGAATAAGACAATGTATAGAATTATATCTCCGAGGTTTGTAAAAGATAAAAACTTACTCAAGCTGATTAAACCATTTCGGCAAGGCAGGTTTTGAAAATTACAAAAGTTAGCCTGGAAAACACACTCTGGCATTAAAAATTAACGAAATACTTTTGAGCAACCGATTCGGGTGTGTAATTTGAGTAACAATAATGGTAATTGATTGGATTTTGCAATGTACGTTTCCTTAAACTTTAATCAAAGGCAAGCAAAGCATTGATATTACATCGATATTTGACAAATAGCAGATAAAAGAAAAAGTGATTGCAATTTGCTATGTAGCAAAGGTTGCTGTATTTGAACACGTCGGAACGTGGTTAATCGAATTGGTGCCTGAAATTCTGCAAGCAAAAATTACAGACTACTTTGTGTGCATTGATAATTTAGAGTACACAAGAACTTGAATTGTCCTACCTTGACTGAAATTTGATTTCCCCAAAGATAATGCTTCACAATCCGTTACAACAGGACCAGATAATTATGGCCGGTAATAACAATGCTACCTTGCCAACGAAATGTAGATTTTTGGGTCGCATTTATGAGACCTCTCTGTCTTACCAAAACTACGACAAACTGTTTGCTTGTATAAATTATTAATTGCCCATATCGATTGCATTGACTCAGTCGGACAACAAAACAAAAGAAGAAATGGGAATGTCAGTTGGCTGGCTAGAGTTAGTACATATAAAGTAGAAGAGTAGAAGACTGGACACTGGTAACCAGTTCTCTTCTATTTCACTAACTTGAGTGAATGGACGTCATTGCATCCATAGATTGCATCCTTAGCACTAGGGTAAATAAATAAGAAATCAAATAAATTGACGTATGTGATGGGTACAAACGGAACATAATCATTCGTACAACTGCAGATTTTATTTACAGTATTCGGGTGTTGCTAGAAATGCGGTGCTGTGGTTTACAAAAACAATATTCCAACAGCAGATTTAGTTCACTAACACAAGCAACGCACAAAACAAAATCAATAAACAGAGTAAAAACAACAAACATATCACCTAAAAGCATCACTATAAAAGTCTAAAACAAAGTATACAGGAATTAGAAAAATAATAAAATCAACAATAATTATGATAATGTTCCTGACGTTTATCAAAATAAAATGATAACATTTGAGACATGTGCAAGAAAGAAGATTCTAGTTGTCGAATAATTTTCTACAAAATTGAAATTGATTGAATTGAAAGGGGGGATCAATGGTCGTCATAATCAAAAGAACTTGACATCTGTTATAGTTGACATTAAATAAAAAAAGCTACTAATAGCTAAATGATGCAAGCTAAAGCTGTACAATGCAATATTCGTGAACAAATATTGCATTTCCATGTTTGCAATATTTCATGCTCTTTTAGGACAAAGCCAAACCGAATCGATCCTTGATTGATTTTGCTATCAAGCCATTTTCAAAAAGTTTGAACAACTGAAATAACAGAAGTAGCAGACAGAATATGCATGGGTTCAATCTTCAAAGTAAATTCATCTTGTTTTCTTCAGTTAAAATTTGCAATTTCAAAACTCCAGAACAGGTTTGTTAAGACAGAAAAATTACTCCAAAAACTTAACCAGTATAGTTTTGTGGCCTGGTAGCTAACAATTTGAACAAAATTAAGCCAGTATAACGTAAACACAGCTACAATTGGATAATCCCCACTAAAAGCAAAGAAAACGAATATTAAAATTCCAAGATAAAAATTTACAACATTTAACAATTATTCACAATCATAGTGCTGATCGATAATTTACGGATTTGTACAAAACATTACCTCACATATTAAAATTATGTGTTCTTACTACCTTTAAAATACAATATAACCATATATTATGAATTACTCTCATAACGATCACTGACCAGCCAAGTTTTTACAGAAGATTATAACCTACTAGCTGGCTTACTGGAATATAAATGCTGAAAGACCAAAAAACCATATTCCGGTCATGTTAGTAAAGGCTGATCATTAGTCAGAACCGAATAAAAGCCATTAAAATCATAATTATACACTTGCTTGCACCTGGTTAACACTTTTCCAACAGGGAAGGATCAGTTTCCATAATTAACATGAGTAGCATGTCTATGTATTGCCGCATTCGATGGTTGTCGAGTTCTTGTTCTTTTAAAACTTTTAGCACTTCATCCTTGTCAGCCGATAGCAGCTCGTCAGCAAGCGACTCCTTTTGCTTTAAAGCAAAATAACAATGAATATTATTCTAGCTTGTCAAGAAACATGATGCACACAAAGCAATCAGGTGAGTGTGAAATAGCTGAAACTTACTTGTGAATCGAAAAATGTTTTATGCTCCAGAAGTTGATCTCGGAGATCGTCTTTAGTGTTTTTCAGCCTATCATTTTCCTAAAAAAATAATGACCATCAAGGATTATATAAGTATAAATACAAACGAGTTAGCTAATGAAACTTCAAGTCCAGTGGTGAAAAAGTTACCACAAGTGTGAGAAAAAAATATCCCGAATATAAGTTATAATAAAATATAAGTTAAGTTATTCTTACGATTTTTAATCTGTTTATTTCCCTAATGAGTTCATTTTTTTCGTCACATTGGACTGTAGCTGCATGTTTCAAGGGACGCAGTGATTCCAGTTCTTCTGTCAGCTCGGCTATTTCCTTTAAAAACAAAACATATGATACCAGACTTCATATACAACAATTTCATCGTATCGAGAAAGGAAGAAAAATTATATTAGCATCAATTGTCGCAGCTCTGAGTGACTCTGTACAGAGCACTAAGTCAATGGCTAGATCCCCAGATAGAGACACATAATGTGTTGATGTACTAACAGGTGTATTACAAGGCAATACTTTCACACAATTTTCATTCGCATTGTGATTGGACAATGTGCTTATAATCTCTGTTGACAAATGCAATGGTCACGGTCTTATACTAGAACCAACAAGAAGCAACATAATTTCTACAAAGAAAACTACGAATGCAGACTATGCCAACGATCTTGCTTTACTGTCTGATAAATCCAGTAATGTCCTGAATCAAATAATAATGCAGTAATGCAATCTTACTCTGTAGACCCCAAATATGGTAGAGCCAAAGTGGGGGCGAAGCAACAACCATACAAGATGCACAGTGCCAATAGATAGAGAACAAAAAGTACTGGAGAGGAAGAGTGAACATGGTATAGGCAATCCGCCCGATGCGAATATGATGATGAGAAAGAAAGAGCTCTACTCTTTTCACCTTGGCAAATCAATGTGCCATTCATTGCCCACTCGAACACTCAAAGAACACTAACAACGGTATGAATAATTACCATTCATGTTAAATTGAAAGTTATAAGTTATAGGAAAAGGCGTGTATCAAATGTCGAAAAGTCGTATACCTGTAGTCTGTCATTTTTCATTCGTTCTATTTCGTCATTCTTATTTCTCAGTCGATGTCTCATTTCAGTTATCATTCGATCTCGTTCCAAAATGCTTTCATTTAAGTCTTCAATTTTTTGTTGAGCGAATCGTCGATCCTAGAAATGAAAAAATCCAATCGATTGAATGAGGAATTTCGGTTAATATTTTGAATAAATCTAAAGCTTTGAAATAAGCTACAAATAAATTATCGTAATGAATTGAAAAAATCTCCCATAGGTGCCCAATAGACGACGGGTGTGTCTCCCACTCATTGGTTTTCCCACTGATAAATTGGGTTCGTGTAATTTATTATGGTTCAAATTCGCTCTAAGACTGTAAGCTACACGGAATTGCAATGTCAACATTTGCTATTATTGCACCATGTAGCTATTGCATTCCACGATTATGTAAACTACGCGAAATGGCATGTGCATACAATGTACTTTTATTGTAAACGAACCATGTAGTTATGTTCCATATTTATATGGCACATTGCGTCAATGACCAAGAATTCACTAAGCAATCCCAAATAAAAGTCCTAATTAAAGCACTGTGCTTAGAAAAAAAGAAAAAAATTAGGGAGAAAAAGGTGCCGCGTTTATCAGGTGCCTGAAAGTATTACCTCCAAACATAGTTCTAGTTCTTTTCTTAACATTGGCTCCGTTGCTTTCAAATCTTCAATCTGAATTTCAGCTGCCTTCAAACTATAACGGAATTGAAAATATAAATCACCCTGATGAAAAAATAAAAGCAAAATATCATAAAGCATTAAAAGCCCATGTGCGATCACTTTAAAACTACAAATCACTTCTGGAAAACAGACACTACAGCCAACTTACTCCAATTGTATTTGGTGGATGTATTTCTCGTGTTCTCTCTGAAGCTTTGTCTGCAAATAACCAGGAGAAGCAAATTCAACATATCAAAATACACTTAAAAATACAGCAGACAGATAGAAAGAAACTTAGAGTTATTATATTATTCTCTTCAAAAACAACTTCATGGAGATTCGTTTGAGATCTTTCAAATTCAATCCCCTAAGATAACGTTTCGTTGCTAATAATTCTTGACGAGACCATAAAGGAAATTGTAAACTTCATAATTAAGAACACGAATCGTATCGATTACGCAATTAATTCCTTTCACGCTCATTTATACATTAGTTTTTTGAGATTTTGATTCGACCCTACCGGGCCATATTCATAATCCAATCCTCAAAGATAACTTTAGATGCAGGATAAATAAAATAAATGCTCCATGTAAAAGAACAACAACACACGAATTTCGCTTTCTATTTCCAAACTCTAATTGCACATTGCAGATCATTTGATGAAAGTGATATCTTACAAACGATAATTTGTATTTTTGGCTTTCTTCATCAGCTTTTCTTGCGGTTTCTGCTTTAGCCTCATGGAGTAGCTCCTCTAAAATGTTGATTCTGAAAAAGAAAATTTGGAAAAATTTGGAAAAACTAAACTCGTCAGTTAAAAATGCAAAACTAGCCTTGACTAGCAAAATGATTAAAACATTGACCAGTAATGACCTATTACGAGATAATTTCTGGCAACGGAAAAATGAAATGCATGCATGCAAATTCGTAGAATTAAAGAAGCAGTTGTACAATTTTTACTATGGACACTACAATTAACCTAGCCAACAATCGGACGTTGATCCAAGCCATCTGGCGTGTATCCTAGTTACGGACCAGAATAAAACCAGCTATGTTTATAATTGAGAACATTCACATGACAATATGATACCATGAAAAGACCACAATATGGCTCATTTCATTCAAACAACTGGATTGGATAGGCGGCAGGACTGTCGGAAGCGGGGGAGGTACTGTGGGGCTCCAACCCTCTCAATAATCACCAGAACAATGGTGTCGCGTCACCAAAGTTAATGTAACATGGTGCTTCTTATTACTCAGCCCCCCTAATCAAAGATTCCTTGTTACGGCCGTGGGCGGAGTAGAAAAGGTCGAAAACAGGAATATTGATAGTGGTCATCGTGATTTGCATGGAAATAAGATAAGCTCTTGTTTCGCTCTCTATTGTTTACCTTTCGAGTAATTTTCGATTGTCATCTTTGGATTTCTTTTGTTTTTCCCTATGATGCTCTTGGTCAACTTGAAGGCTTGAAACTTGCGAAGATAACGACTCAATCTTCAATGAAAATAATAATAATAATAAATTACAATGACTTTAGATTTGCTCTCTGGGTGACCCCCAGGAAGTTCAAAACCACACGAAGGGCTGAGGAATTAAGCATCAATGCATAATTCTCAATATTGCTGAGGAATAATGCATCAATATATCATGCATAATTATAAAGGGATGGGTCTGTTCCATTGAGCACAATGGCAGCAGTGAAAGGGTTAAAGTATATAACAATTACTCACTTGAGTGGCAAGGTTTGCCATATTGTACTCGCCATCAGAGTATGATTCAGTGTTCATGGGTGGATGAATGTCTTCTATACTGTTATGAAGACTACAGTGTGCTGACTGGACCATTCTTATTTGCCTGCAATTCGAAATTGAAGCTATAGAAGGGAGTTATATATCATGCATCGAAATTGGCTTCAATCAACTATTAACACCTTAGAAACTTGCTGACAAATGACCGTGTTGACAATGAAGACAGATTTATCTTCCTATCTTCATTCTATACATATAGTTTGATCTTGGTCAGCTTGCAACCTTGCTCCCTTCATTGGCTTTATTACAAAATGTTTTGATACTAATAGACATAAAATTTTGTTTGAAATTTTTTCTGCAAATAGCTTCAACTATATAAAAACAAAAAGCAGTTATAAAAGTATAAAAGTTGTGTTGTATTTACCTGGCAGCTAAAGAACCAGATATTCGCCTACCAAATTTCGAGTAACTGAAGAATAAAAATAAGAGACATGAACCTAATCGATGAAGATTAATCGTAAATTCATTACTGACTATACTTTGTTTTAATTTATTTTCTTCACCCTTCTTAGATCATTAACCTAAGAACGGTACTGATTTTACGATACCCATGCTAATACTTTTGATTTGTAATATATATCTAGTAGGGAAATAGAAGTTGTTAGAACTAGATGGGTTCAAGAGTGTATGTGCAAGACAACTGATACTGTGTTAATGCATGATGAATCAAGTGTGGCAGTTGTAACAACATCATTTTTCATGTGTTGACAACTCTGTGAGTGGAAGACTTATATGTAGTGGTGTTGTTGCATCTGGATTTCTTTAGCTTAAAACTGTTTACAATTGTTTAACTGTGGATTACCATGATGTTTTAGTGGACAATCAATTTGATAGATAGAAGTAAAATATGTGTAAACCTAATATATGATGCAGGTGTTTAATATAAATTCCTTTGCTATGAAAATTATTGTTTTACAACATATGTCTACAATATAAGAGGGAGACCTGAATGTGGAAAATACTAAAAAAATTTATTAGTACTTACTTTTTCTCAGGAGAAGAGTAATCTGAATGGAGTGATGCAGTTTCATCTGCATCACTTGCCTCGCCAAATGCCTCAAATCCTTCCTCATTTGGTTGACCATTATCTCTTGTTGCCAATAACTGATCGTTTAGAAATATTGAAGGGTACTTCTTCTTATGTTTATGAATCCCATTTATTGGATAAGTAGAATAAATGTTGAAACTTTGCTTTGATTTTCTACTATTATTATTGTTTTGGTGAGAATCGTGCAGCGTGGGAGTGACAAAATCATCTGAGTCTCCATAGTAGTCATTTGTAGATGCAGTACTGTGTGTTGGACTATCGTTCTAAAAAAAACAAAATATTCAATTGAATAATGACAAATATTTTGCAATCCTGTGAAAAAGACTCAAAATGATAATATTTGCTAGTTCTCAATGTGACAATATAACAACATTGAACTTTTTGTCATGATCATGCAATCAACTAAGGTTGTTAAAAAATAAATAGGTGATTAATTTTATTAATTATCCAGGGTAGGAAATCATCATGAGCAATAATAAACAAAGTTAAGGATCTACAGTATAGCAACAAAGAGATAGAGTCATAGAGTTTATTAATTTGTATTAATGTAAGAAACATTACTGACATCTTCAAAGAATCCTTCACTATCTGTAAATGATCTCGGTCTCTGTTCTGGCAAAATTGCTGTATCTGTTTCCTTGTCACTGTGTCCTGACATAATTGTAAATTCTTCAATTTAAAACTTGTTAACAAGGAGTTATTGAAATAAAAATAAAGCTGCCTTGAATCAATTTATGGTAAACAAACGAAGATGATATCTATTTCAAACCTGAGGTTATTTCATGAACTCTTCGACAGAAATCTTGGAAAGTTATCCTGCCATGACCTTTAGGGTCCAACTGTTTGAGAATTGGTTCAAGTTCCTTTAAGAGAAAAAATACACATCAAATCATTATCTGTGAAAACACCTGTGTGGGGGAACAGAGCTATTCTCCAGAGTTGTCATGAAGAATTTACTTTGTTTTACCAAACAATAGGGACCACATTTGGAAACAATGGCTTCACCACTTTAAGCACTCGTCGTCACTCACATGCCTTTCACTAATTATCACAAGGTTTCAAGTGTCTGTCCGGGCAAAAAAGTGTTGTAAACAATTAAGGGTTCCTCGAAATAAGCAAGAAAGAATTGACAAAATAGCCATCAATATGGCACCTTTTCATTTCTTCGGAAGTAAATGCAATATACATTATTTTTAAGCCATGATGATAAATGATAATTCATTTAAAAAGCATAACGCAACCACTTCCTCGTTTTATTTTCGCTATAAAACAAGACAAGGTGATGAAAATGCAGATAAACTGTAGGTAGGTAAAAGGAAAGGATCGTGAAACTGCCAAAAGAAACAACAGAATATTACAAAACAAAAATAAATGAGATAAACATGTAAGCATACTTCTAAATGTTCGAATGCATGTTGCTTGCCCAATAATAGCAAATCGTTAATTTTAACGAAGCCATCTCCATTTGTGTCACATGAATCGAAAACTGGCTTCAAAAGTTGTGTGAAATCGTCCTGTTGACTCTCCATACTCGGCTCAAAATATTTCCTCTTAAGTATTAATGAAGTAATGCGATTTCTTTCTTCATTTATTCCAGACACAAAACCTCACGATAATAAAATAATGATGTTGGAAATCTTTAACCGTGACCGTACATTTTATATCACCAGAAAAACATAACATGCCGAAGAAATGTTTTTGACAACAGCAGACACACACACACTCAGGGCAACAACAACAACATTTCAATTATTCATTCATCTCTTTGCGCATGCTCATTCGATGACACTTTTGTCTCAATCGTGACGTAGGGTTACGCAAGAAAGGTAACGGGCTTTCGCTTCGCTTTGCACTTTGTGTGTCTTTTCCAACTCGAGGATTGCCCCCATTTCCCACATTGCAGATGCCACCTGCATTTAATGAACCCCACAGCAAATTTGCAAGACCCGCGAAGAAGTAAAAAAAATTGTATCGAGTGTTAGGCGCCATGAAGTGGAGGCTCTCACACAACAATAGCAACGAAATAAAATATCACCTCGTTCAACAAACCAACATAACATTTGTATCGGTTGGAAAATAATAACGTGATGTAGTAAACAAAAACCCAAGTAAAATCACAGTAAAATTTGCCATCACAAGCGAAATACTCCACCTCCTCCTCAAGGAATGACAATAACAATCACCTTCATCAAGGAATCACAACTGTGGTTCCTTTAAAACAAACCTCTATATAATTCGATTTCATGCTTCCCATGGGTGTTCGAATTAGACGTCTGTAGTAAGATATCGTTACTGCTCTACCCAGTACTGTCAAGAGGGGGGTGTAGACGGGGTAAATTCAGGAAGTTCACTGACGGCAATGTTAACACAGTTAAGTTAACCTCAAGGTTCAGTTCTGGGCCCGATTTTATTTCTTATACACTGGGGTTACCTAAATAATTTTGATATATTTCAAAATGTTAAAACATTCTCTTTTAAATGAGAGAGAATTTGCGTGGCTTTGAGTGAAAGAAATTATAATTATTGGCGTTTTAATTACTCTACTTCGATAAATTTTCGTAAACATTTTTTAAGGGACCTCTTCGCAGTTTTCTTTTAATATTATTGCAAAACAATATAATATATATATATATATATATATATACAATATTATATATATATATAATATATATATATATAATATTGTTTAAATTATGTTTTCATTTGAAATGTATGAAATTTTGAGTATATTTATGCTAAATATATTCGCTATTGAAACCCGTTTGGTAATTTTATATTGTTATGTAAATTTTCTTTCTCAGGCCTAGGGCCACTTCTAGACGCCATTTTTCATCAGGCGTTTTCATACTTATTGGAGCTAAGAGTACATCCCAAATAAAGGATTCTACTATATTGGTAACTCTTTGGAAGATCTTAGTTATACCAGTGCACGAATACTGCATCCAACCTATCTTTATTCAATCAAGCACTAAGATGGTGGACAAATGATCTAGCCTCCATGATCAAGTGCGAAAATCAAGATAAAAAAAATGATTATAAAAGTTCTGCTTTCGACCCAGACCCAGCATTGATGCTTAAGAGAAATCACCTCAGGAGGAACGGACAATGATCACAAGTTACCAGGAAGCTGAATGAAGAAAATTAATCTATATACAGTAGCAGAGCATTTGTAAGGTAGTTAAACTTAAGGCAAAAATCAAAACAATTATTGACTTTTCCAGTCAAAAATGTTTACAGGATTCAAAATACTGTCCTCATGATTCGAGTACGCATGCAAACAAAAAAGCTGTCTATGCATTAGTTGTATTTTCACAAATCCATATAGTTCATTTCATAAGAAATCTTATGACTAAGAGATGAATTAAAAAGTAAGATTTATGTGTGCATCTTTGTTTCAGTTCCACTGTGATAACTTGATACTACAATGTATCGGACCCTGTGTCTTGTTAAGTACTTTTAAACTCATGTAACTAAGCTTGCAAGGTAATTTGCAAAAATAAAAGTGATGGCAACACTTTATCAACGCTTTCTGAAACCATACTTCTTTCTTTCATAGAATAGATCAGTTTTAGAACTTCCCAAATTAACAATCTTCGGACATCCATCTCTCTAGAAATAAGGTAAATAACAATAAAATTAAATAGCTGTTATCAACAAGTTAACTCAAATGATAAAAAGGCAAAAATAGAAATATAATAAAAATAAAATTACATCTTTTTCTTGGACAGTGCATCCTTTGCAATAATATGCATCTGACACACCAGGACCACCACAAATAACACAACGCCCTTGATAAGATCCATAATTACATTCATCACAAATTCGCACTAAAGTACATGGCCTTACATACGAATCACAAATAACACATCTGCCATCACCTGCAAAATAAAATAGAACTTTTATTCGTTCACGATTCAAGATGCTGAAAACCTATGCAATACTTCATGAGGTAAAACACAAACTCACGGTTAGAGGTCTTAATCAGCCAACGGTTTTTATGTGATAATAACAGATTTAGTATAATCGTGTTAAAGTCATGTTACTTACATTTTTCACACAGTCTTCCAATTGCTAGAAGAAATAAAATTAAAGTTTATTATTTACGAACGACTAGGTACAACACAGTGTGTAAAATAATTATTCAACGAGTTTTTATCAAAGAATCCCAAGGAAAGGTGAGAGCATACCTAAGCATTGAGCTTTATGATGTGTTACATGTAATAATTTCAATAGATGTAATAACCCGAGAAGCTTCTTTCGTGGCCTTTGTGGCCCCGTATCATCCTGGCCTAAATAAAACACATTAGGCCCAGGCCGGTGGCATTTCTCAACAATTTAAAGTTACAAATAATCAAGAAACTCACCAACTCCTGGTTGCTTTCTGCAAAAAATTAGATCTGGATGATGCTTTGCCATATTTTTTTAGATTGATGGATTTTACGGAGTTTTAAATACTTCTCATCAGTTGTGGCACGTTGTTTATAACAAAACCAAATGGTATGGCAAGACAATTGAATTGAATTGAAACGAACGAAAAGACAAAGTTGCATGCCATTCAGCATCGTATTCATTCTTCGATTCATCATCCAACTCGATTCGAACTCAGATTCAGACTTGCCATTCGGTACTTTTCGAAGCAAAATATTGTCCAAAAATGTGTCTGTGGATGCACGTCCAATAAGTTTGCCAAGTTTTTTTAAGACAAAATAAGGTTAAATAAAATATATTTGATAAAGTGTTTATTTATCAGAGGTTTTGGCGTGGATTGTGTTGTAGAGGGGTTCTATTATTAATGAGGTAAAACTAATCATTATCACCGCGTCGTGGTGCCACTGAAAATAACAGATGGTGGAGCTAGTAACGGAGGTAAACATCAGAGCAAATACTCAAATCTTCGTCAACAATAGAATTTATGGTGAGAACAGTACAATAAATGTCACTATTGGTTCATATGTGATCAAGAATGGCTCAGTATACAACAATTTCCATAACTTTAACGAATAAAACGACATTGAAAATAACACTCAGAAACGTATTTTTAATGCTACTCTTATTTTCACTTGCAACTACTAGTCGTGCCCATAAAAAATTTAAACTAAAAATCCGTGATGTTGCATTTAAAAATCATAAATAAATCATGCCTTACAAACAGTTAAAATCTTCGGCTAAAAGTAAAAAGCATTTATGCATCTTAATAAAAAATAGCGAAGCTTTAAAGATGATTCTAATGAAAACTATCATTTTCATATTATCAATTTAATAAGCATGGGAGTAATATTCAGATAATTACTCCCTTGGGGTGGAGAGGAGTTAATAAATTTCCACGAGGGGAAACCGTAAGTGAGCCTTAAATACGAAAACTAAGAGATCAATAAAAGCTAAGACAAATCTATAACAACTAAAAACTAAGTAAAAGCATCCGAAAACATTATTACTTAAATACGATTATTAACCACAAGTAAATTATATTGATTAAAAGTGAAAAGTCTAATTAAATTACTAAACTGCAAGTTTGCAAAACCTAATACGAAATTCATATAGTTAAACAAGAGGTTTTGACCCAAAACAATTTATATACTATACCTTGTGAATACTGAGAGTAAACTTGAATATCATACACACGCTGAGTTTAAAATCTAAGCACAGTTTTCCCAAATGGATGGCTCGAATGATAATGATGTGATCACAGGGATAATATTATTATCAGTAATGGCGTTTCACTTGATATTACCAGTATACACCTGGTGTTTTCGATACGGAGAACTCGAGCAAGCCATCTAGAAAAATATCAAAAATATCAAAAAATTAGTAGCATGCATAATACTAAATTCCACGAAGGAACAGGGAGCTTGAAAATAATAAAGGTCGAGCAAATTGTAAAGCTCAAAGACAGCCTTAAATAAAAGCAAATACAGCAAAAAATGCTGTGGGAACATTGAAATGGATAAAAGGAATAAAAATATTAGGAACAATGAAAATAAAAAACTTACTTATTCGTTATTTACAATGATAGATTCGACCTTTTTTTCGGTTCTTGTTTCTGTAACAAAAATAGTTTCGCAACCGGTCGAGGTTTTTACGATCTCTTCAGTTGTGACAACACAACTGGAGTGTTCACCAACTGCTGAAGAATTTTTAACTGTAGCTGGACTTGCTCTTGCCTTCTCACTTTCCGGAATCAAATCAGGCGGTACGGTGTTGCTGTCTGCTTGGTTAGAGCTAGCATTGTATGTGAAGATTGACTCGTGTTCTTCTCTGCGTAAGCTGATAGGACTGATACCACGGTCAGATGCTATGTCGTCATCATCCTCTCCATCTCCTGGCTTCAGTATACACGTCGGCTTCAAACTATAGCAAATAATCAAAATAGAAGATTAATACCAATCGATAACAGAAAACATGGATACACAAATCATTGGGCCTGATAATACTATGTCTTTGCGCATAATTAAAGCTACTAATGTAAATAAAAGAGCTGAAAAAAATATTGACATTACTCACATGTCATTAACAGTCAAACTGAAGCCCTGAATTTCTGTATGACTTTTTAAGTAGAATCCTTGTCCATGTCTTGTTATCAAAACTGATTGAATACCACTGAAAAAAGCGCGAGAAGGTAAGTAAATTCAAGTAAGTTTAATGACTCTTCATGACGACATCTGAAAGCCTAATCGGTCAAGGATGAAAAAACCCAACATATGTAGCAAAGCTAGACTTCATGCACAGAACTAGCAGTATAAAGTGACTTATTAAAATGACCTTACCACCCACTAATAAACAAAATTGACACTTATCTCGAGAATAAACGCTATTATCAATTATTGAACGCCTACATGTTGAATATTTTACATACCAGACATCATCTCTAGAGATGGCATTCGCTTTCAAATGAATCCTCAAACTTGGAACTGCATAAACAGATAAGTCACCAAGATTTGATAAGCAAGCCATGCTGTGGTACTCGACAGTTTCGTCATCTGCAAAAACGCATAATAAAGATCAAGAATCATGCCATTGCCACGAAAAGAAGTCCATTCAATTAATGGTATAAAATACAGTGGATAGAAAGAAGTGAATATAATAAAAGTAAAATAGGAGTAAAATAAAAAGAGAATACACCGTAATATCTCACCCTTTATCGCGTTGACTTTAATCATTGAAATATTTCGTACTCTTGACCCATCAATGGCAGTGAGCTTCTCTTTATTTTTAGGCCTTAATGTTGGTAGTGAGAAGATCTTGAGCTGTTCTTCAGAACATATAAGAAGGAAATGTTGTCCGCTCATATCAGCAGGCTTTTCTCTACCCAATTCTACCTCTTTGATTGAAGGTAGAGAAACACCGTGCTTATCAAACACTGCTATAGACATGACTGGAGCATGGTGACG
>RQOL01000658.1:23631-232257 GCA_013076295.1 Sanderia malayensis | reverse complement strand
AACGTCCAAAAGAAACAAAAAAATATTTATTGATGCTGAGAATATTGCTTAGAACAAAACCAAAACGATTTTCTCAGCCAGTGACATATTTTAACAGTTGCAAAGACTTCCCATGTTTTGACCTGGATCCGCCCCTGGGCAACAACCTCAACCAACTTCAGAACAATAATTATTATTGATGATAACGATGAAAATAGTTTGCCGACTTAAATTAGCACAGTGTGAAAAGTAATCTTGTGTACTTACAGTGTATCGTTGAAAGGCGCAATTAGTATTGATTCGATGCTGATATCTACATGAGCCTTGGCAATGAGAGTAACTTTGCCACCGTTGGGAATGAAGGAAGCATCTCAAACAGCAATTGCCTGTGTGCAGAAATTTGAAAAAATCGTTTATTTGCATTTCACTGGGTAATTTTTGCTGCAATATTCCAATGCATGTGAAAAATAAGCAATTTGCAGCCATATTCACGTCCAAAAGAAGGAAAAAATATTTGTTGACGCTGAGAATATTTCATGAAACAAAATGAAAAAACGATTTTCCTAGCTAGTGACATATTTTAACATTTGCAGCAAAGACATTCCCGTGCAGGTCTGCATTTACCTGGGCCCGGCGGCCCTTACGATTTTTAAATTTAAGAGGCCCCGCTTCAAACAACACAGTGGTTTCATTAATTGATATTACATGATCCTCTAAATAATACATTGTTCTTTGAAGTTAGATATCATAAACTTGAAGTTTTGCGCCAGTTTTGCGCCACAAGCAAGTAATTATAATTTTCCTTTAGTTTTATTTTCGTTAGCAAATCGTCAGTTAAATAAAATTGTCCATAAATTTCATGCTTACAGGGTGCTGAGTACTATACACGTGACAAAGAACGTTTTTGTGTATTTCAACAGGCCCAAATCAATTTTGGGCGCAGGGCCCCAACAGACTTAAATGTGGCCCTGCTTCCATAGATAGATCAGCTTATTAACCTCGAAAGAAAACCCAAATTAACATTCTATTAATGGAATGTTGCAGCAATTATTGCCTAGTTGTAGCCCAGCCTTTTCGGCAAAGTCACTTGTCCTGGGGGTAATAAAGTTAAATGGCAAAATTCTTACCTGCTTTCTTTGACTACCAAAGCCAATTGCACGCAGTTTGCTGCCACTTTGAGAAAAGCTAAAGGGTGAGAAAACATCACTGTATTTAGTTTCAGATTCACCAATTGACATATATTTATAAAGCGGTAAGAACAGGTTCATTGGCGCCAGAGCAGACCATCACAGTCTCACTTGAATTATAGTGGGGAAGCTTAGAGCCATTTATCATGAAAATAGTGCATTTGAAAGTCTGGCTCACGAACTTGCCCTGGTAACAACACGCAAATTGAAGGTTCAAATGTTATCAAAAATCGCAGAGAATTTACTCAAGTTCCAAAAATTCAATAGCTTCCAAAATCTTTGGTAAAAAGGTTAAGGGAAGATAGTTTAGCTCAAGATTTCATTGAGCATAATGCAAAATTTCCCATAACTTGTAAATATAAATATGATAGTTGTCATTACAATGAGAGCTAAAGGGCGAAAAACTTGGAAGAATTACACGATGACACACCAGACCTTCCATTAGACGACAAAATACGTTACCGTTCTTATTACAGCGCTAAGAATTGTTCTGCTTCTCGCTTTATTTGAGATAAAGGAGAAGAAAATCACAATCTTTGCAATGCTCGAACTCTATGTAACGTTTTCGGGGTTGTCTCTATCGGTTGAAGGTCGGCACTATTATATAGACTTACAAGTCTTGTCAAGCCAAGCCTTTTTATTATGTTAGTAAATACATGAAATTTATTAACTTTAGTTAATTATTTCGATGCTAATCAAGCACCAAATTAACAGGGCGGCACCAAGGGTGCTTTGATTACTTGACACAGGCAAGGTATTTTAATCTGGCAACAATTGGAAAATAACAAGCATAGCGATGCTGCCTGTATCTAATCTCAGCTTGATGAAAGTAACAAGCACATTATACCAATGAGAGCTCCCAACACATAAGGCTAACCAGCGACAAGCCAATCAAATTAAGCAAATCACAACGCAAAAAACTCCCTTATAAGGCAATGCAATGCCCTCAAAGCAGTGGCGGCGCCAGGGGGGGGGAATGGGGGACTATCCCCCCCACTTTTTCAGAAAGATGGTCTCTGAAATTCATGCAATTCCGATGAGAAAAATGGGGGGGGGGTAGGCCTATGTTCTGTGAATTGTGTTGCAAGATTACTTCAATGTAAAACAAAAGAAACAAATTAGAATTAAAGTCTGCAGGTCAGGTCACGATTCTATTGGACATGTAAAACTTCCATATTTGAAATCATATATAAGCTTAAAATTCAAAGAGCATTAGGGCGTCTCCCATCAATTCCCATCTTGGAAGGGAATTCTCCGACGTTTTCCGACGTTCAACGCTGCTATCAACAGGTGTTGTTCAAAGCATTTTCGCTGAGATTGACTCTCGTAACTATATCTATTTATTATGTTTCTGTAAAGGTTTTTTGTGTTGTTCTAATAATGTATGCAGAAAGAGAAGTCAAAGGATCCTAAGCCATTTTGAGACCTCAGAAATGACAAAATCCCTGGAGCTAGGGGTACATGGCGTGCTACCCCTAAAACAGCAAGACACAATCTTAAAAACTTCACCCGGAAAAAATCCCCCCCCACATTTTTGGAGCTGGCGCCGCCACTGCCTCAAAGGACAACAATTCACAAACAAAGCAACATCTACATAGTTGCTATTAAGCAAATCAAGCAAACAAATTTAATAAAAGCAAAAGCTAGGCGAGATGCCTAAAAGCAAGTAAATAAAACACAGCACACGGAGAAGTACTTTCTACAGCGGTGACTACTGCTAGTTCATGGCCCATTGTTGCAACCGAAGCAAACACGGAAACGTCCACCACGGAACCAGCATTCGCAGTAATGCTTGGACCTGCCGTACCTGGACCGTCCTCGTTAGCCTCAACTTCTTCAGAAGAGCATCCAAGAGCATTGGCTTCCAGCCCTCTCAACCCTATTGAGTTAGGTCAAACTGTTCAAGCTGCAATAGAAGGTTCTCTGTCTACCATCGTCCGTAAACTGATGGCCACCAACAAGCCTCCACAGACGGATCGACCAGCCAGTACGCCGCAGCCAGTTTCAGTAGGAATGTCGGATCTTCAAAGCTATTCAGCCCCACCGATGCCGGCCACACAGACGATCCATGCCTTCTCGCCAAAGATTTCAAGCAGCCTCGTCAGACAAATCCAGAGTTGTGAATTCTTTGACTTATCTGAATTAGTAACTGAAAACCTCCAGAAATTATCCCCCCGCATAAAAACGTTTTCAATTGTATGGGGGATTGTTATTATTAACTATTTAATTTAAAGTTGGCTATTTACAATAGCTAAAAAGAAAAACTAATTAAGGCCAACTATCTACAAGAGGATATTTACAAAATAAAATAAATATAAATTAATTGCAATTTATAAAAACCCTAATTGATATAAAAATTTTGCGAATCCTACAGGTGAAATGTTGGCATTTTGTAGATTTTAGATGTTTCTTGAAAACTCTCAGGGAGACTGAAGTTTTAATAGATGATGGTAAATTCGCCCATATTCTTTGACCCATAAATCTTGCCGTATCTGTAGCGTAAATTGTTTTTTTCACTTTTGGTAGAATTAAATTGCTCGGGCATCTTAATTGATATGGCAACGCCTTTTCCTCGAAGATTTCATTCATAAACGTAAGCAACATGATAGTAAATAATAAGAACTTACAAATGATATATATTTGTTTTTAAATTAGACTGAACTTCAACAATGAGCGATGGCGTCAAGAAATTTTTGCGGGTCAAACTGTGTCAGGAATCTTCAGGGCAAAAACCACTTTGTCCGATAGTTTCTAGGAGACTGTATATACGCAAGTTGACCAAACTAACGTAGGAGAAATTCCCTAATTACCTTCACCTACTTATGAGAAAGGTCGTGGCAACCAAATCTAATACAATAACGGTAAACTTAAGGCTTACAGACACTGTCTCAACAACGTGAATTAATAACTACGCAATAAACTTATTAAACGATTAAATACCTTAAAATACGTAAATCGACGGTTAGACCCCCAGTGGTCTTCTATTTCAACACAACTCCACGCCTTGCGCATGAACAAATATAAAGCTAAGGCGCCACGAGGAACATTTTTCATGCGCATGCAATGCAACATGTCCCATAGCTGCGCCTGAAAATGTTCCCCGTGGAGCCAGGTAAAAATTGTTGCAGAGACCGTTTAATTTTTGTTGCTTGTTGCTCCACAGCAAAAATTTTATTTTGTCCCCGTGCTCCCGCAACAAATTTTTTGCTCCAAGCAGTGATATTTGTTGCATTGCAGAGGAGAAATTACCATGGGCCACGAGCGAGTTTTTTCATGCGCTTGCAATGGAGCAATGTTGCATTGCATGCGCATGAAAAATGTTCCTCGTGGCGCCTTAGCTTAAATATCACGATACCTCAGACGTATCCGTAACTTTAGCCTTTTGTTCCTCTTGCTGCGTCAGTTTCTGTTGACCGTAATCTGCAAATCTGCACACAAACAACTCTCATTTATTTCTTGATTAATTCCATTGATCAATCAATCAGCTTCTTAACAATATTCGAGTTGCAACAATTGAACTAGCCGGGCTCCCTAGACGATATCTAATGACTAAATACCAGTCCGTGATACCTGTTGCGGAAATCTCTGAAAGACAACACTGAGACGCCAGTCTTTGGGCGTATACGTTGCTTACGTATTAATTTTATATTTAGTTAAATAGATATTGTTTGTCAATTGATTGTAATGTCGTTCGTTAATTCATGAATTACCGCAAGTTGTTTTAAGTTTTAAGTATACATGATTCACAATGTTAGCCGCGGGAAGTTAGCCCAGAATGAGTAATTTCCACGCGTGAGAACTGTTTTTCTGAAATTTGATTGGCTTAAATTTGTTAATTGTTTTTGATGATAAATATCGCAGTTTTTCGTTTTAAAATTCAGTATTGGTCGGAGTAGCATCGATCAATGTTCATGGAAAGTTATATGTTATTTGTGTATATAATTGATGTCTAACGCTCTAAGAACGTGTGTTTGATCGTCTCCAAATCACTCTAAAAAAGAACGCCTAGAAAAGGAGGTTTTCTGACAACACCTCTCCAATTGGAACCATACTATAGGGGAGCAAGCACCCCTATATATACCTTACCTTGGGAATTAACCCACTACGTAATTGGAATTATTTACATAAACAATTAAAGATACACTAACAAGAGCATGATTTTGTTCCAACTAGAACAGTTTCTCTAGTTCGAATTCGGTTGGACGTGCTTACTTCTACAACATCGTAACACCATAACGAGGCCCTTACGTAATTGTCTTCGCACTCCCCCTTTACAGTCATGTCACTTCGCATCCGTCACTGTTCTAGAGCTTCGACCAGCTCGTTGTACTTGCTAATCAGCACAACTGTACTTTTTTGAAAGGGCGAAATTTATAATCGACAACGTGATATTTTGTGTGAACTTTTTGGACGTCAGGCAAACTTCATCATGCTATCAAGCGCAAAATCTGCGGTTACCTTTTCCCCCAATTTATGGAGAAATCTCCCTGCCCATTAAGAATAGAACTATTGTGGAAATATCAAAGCTCTTCCTTGTTGAAATTATTCGTTGTTGTAAGTTGTGTAGAGAACGAAGCAATAAACAGGCGATAGATCCAAATATACAAAAGAATGAATGGATTGTCAAAACGCAAAAAGCGAACGAATACGAGTAAATTTTAAGAAGTCTTGGTCACGATTATAAAATCTGTATATGTCACCAATGTGTCACTCAGAGTTCGTTATAATCAATTTTTAGTACTGGTACAACGGGACGCAAAAAGCGAACGAACAAGTCCATTCTTGGACTTGTTCGTACAACGGGACAAGTCCATTCTTGGACAAAAACAACACAGGTATGAATACCCTCACAATGCCTTTGTTTAAAGTATTATTGAAACACTTCACGATAAAAAACAAGAAAATACTTGTTTTCATGAGGACATATCAACATCATTTCTTGAGCACGTTTTGTGCCTTATAACTTTTTAGATTGCATTATTGGAATAATCAAGACACTGGATCACATTAAATTCAACTTGAAACTTACGGTGCGCGTGTTTGCTTGAATTTACAAAGATATATTTGACCTTAGTTTCAGCTATACTTTTTTCCATTAGCCCTGTTCTATTTAACACTAGCTTTATCTATTTCAGACCTGCAGCTTTTTGCACGAAAATTGGATAATACCGGTATACTAGTTGCATTTATTACAGCTACCTCCCAGCTATGTTTATCGAACAACTTTCAATATTATAAGCTAACTTCCAATTGTCTAGAACATGTCATAAACTGCACCTTTCCCTCTTCTACCTTTTTCGTGCTCTCCAGTCCTAGGTTTATTCAAGTTCTACTGATCAAAATTGTTCAAAAGTATTATAATTCTACTCCAACTCTACTCTACTACGGAATTGAAATCACAACATTACAAATCAAAACTGCAATTCCACACCAAAAAACATACTTTTCCTCTACCTTTGATATTCTCCGATACAAGCCTACAGAATGAGAGATGAAAATTCTATTCAACTTATTTAACTGCTCAATCTATTCTTAGGAAGTTAAAAAATTGGAAATAATCCCTTGTGACAAACTCGGACTAACAGTTTGGTATGTAAAAAATAAATAAATAAATACAATTTACGCACGATTAGAAACTTAGCGAAGCACAGATAATTCAGATTTAACGTGGAAAGACTTTCAAATAATCACTCAAAAATGTGAACCTGTAAGCGCGCTGCAAGCGCAGGATGTCAATTTCGAGCAACTTCTGGTCAAAACCGTAGTTGCACATACTAAATGCAATTAACAAAACGTATAAAGTAATTTAAGAATAATAATTATAATTTCACTTACAGTTGTGTGCAAGGAAAGTGCATAATTGCTGAGGTACAAGCAGGAAGCATTGCTCACGAGGTAATTAATGCAATATTTCTTTCACACTGTCTTATGTACTGAAATAAAAATGAGACTATTTAGCCAGCTGGTCTCACCAGATATCCTTGAGGTAAACATCATGCTTGAAAAGGACACGACAGTTCAAAATAGTCACCAGTAAATTGTTTGATACTGTTTCCCTCTGCAAGGCCAAAAGGCGAGGCGGTATTGTCGAATGTCCATCCCTCAAAAATAGCTCTGAAACATCTGTTTTTCCTGCACTATATTTGAAACAGATATAACAACTGATGTCGTGTTATCGCAACGAATAATTTCCTATGTTTGGCTGAGCAAAATTTTGTATTTTGAAAGCTGAAAAAAATTCATGTTATCCAAAACAAGATGGCGACGGCTGAAATCCAGGATTGTCATGGCGTCATGTATGTTGCTGCTCAACGTTTGATTTGCTTCGCACGTTTGTGCATTGCTGTTCCAGTCCAAAAGAACGCTGACCACATGGACAGAACGTCGCTCTATTGCGCATGCGAATATACCTGGGCTTCCCACAACAAGAAAAGCCATGCCAATGAGTTCTAGCAGTAGTTTGAGCGGTGTATATATTATCGCGACAAATACCAGAGCGAAAATGCTGGATCACTGGGTTTTTCAATTCGTCTGTGCCTTGTGCATTTGGGAAAACGAGACAAAGTGGGGAGTATGGCAACTCTGCAATGGCAATTGTCCCCCGGTGTACCAGATTGAGTATCCTAACCGGGGAGGATGGTTTTCTCGGCGTTTCTGCCAAGGAACCATTCCGAACCGGGCAGCAGAAAAATCCGGTACCCCGGGGATCTACTTTCTCTTGTATACCCCCGGGGTGCCGGCCCTCATTTATTTCGCTCAGCTATTCCTAGTGGCTTGCATGAGATTCGAGCCACAATCTCATGCGTGACAATCACAAGTGCTAACCACTAAGCCACCAGAGCTGAACGAGTTACTGCGTAGTTATTAACAAGTATATTTAAACACACCGCATCAAACCAAGCAATCCAAGAACATGTTTGCAATTGAGTTATGAACAGTTATGGTATCTTTCTGATTCTCACAATAATTGCACACTTTTCAGTACGGGCTGGTGGATGGAGATTGTCTCGATGAAATGTATGGAATACATGTCAATGAGAAGCTATCAGGTCAGATGTCTACAATTATGAAAGCCAACATAGGTCGCCAATCAGTGCCATCGTCATCAAAGTAAGTAAAATCTTCCACAGTCCTCACGGACACCTTGCATCGACGTCCTGTTTTCAAGTTCCAGTTTGACAGCGATTTTTGCTGCTTCCTTTGCCACTGTTTACAGGTTCTCTTCCATGGATTCTTGCACGATGGACTTGATTTGTGCTACTTGCTGTTCGGACAACCAGGAATTAGGCTCCGCAGCTTGTTCTTCTGACGGGGTGGATTCTGTTGGCGTGATGCGAATGTTGCAAGGACTAACTGTCGAAGACATTGTCGAAGCCACTGTCGCAGTCCGACGACTGCGCCTTTTCTTGCTGGCGCTAACTTTTGATCTTCAACGAGATCTGAAGTTTTGATTTTCAACAAGAGATCGAGTTTGTGTTGCTAGCAAAACTGGAACGAGGGAAACTTAGAGAAGCATAGTATTAGTTCTAACTGCTAGGTGTTAGGGCATGTGTAGTATTTCTATTGGCTAAAGAGAGATGACGTGCGTAGACTTCGCGCACCTGTGTTATAAGATGCCGCATTCTTCGCACTTTAATATTTATGCCCGCCATTAATTTTGTCCCCTTAAGTCTTGACGTTAAGTTTTTATCTGGCTACAAAATTATTAACAACAATTCACGACAAGCAGGAATTGAGAATGACTACAGCAGACCAACCCGTCTATGTAATTGCTAAGCAGATGCAATGGTCATATCCGAATTCACATGGTGAGGATAAAGTGTTCGTTATGATGGGAGCTCTCCATATATAGATGTGTTTTTTTCTGCAACTGGGCCTAGCCAGTTACTTTGGTTACTTGTTTTGGAGTCGTGCAAAAAGTTATCCTCCATGCAGATTTCTGATATATATATATAATTCAGTAATTACCAGATAGTCTATACCAGGGTTTATTTTAAGGATTTTTTTCACTGCACATATTTGTTAAATTTTGATGATATGGGCGCTGTCTTTCTAAATTTGTCATGACCACGCCCTTATAATAGACTTTACAACATTATGCTTCACTCATTTCGACTTCTGAGGAGCAAAAACTGAAACATAGTTAATTATGTTATGGCTATTTAGCGGAGACAGGGCAATTTGATTACTTTAAAGGAAGAAACTTTCGCGGGAAGAAACTTTCGCGAGGCAAAAAATTGGAATATTTTGCGAGAATAAACTTTCGCAAATTCCAAGTCTGAACAGAAACGTTAAACAGAAACCTTGAAGTAGTTTTTATTCAAAGTGAAACTTTTCTCGTATAATTTTCTCATTTTTACAACGTAAACAGAAGAAGAGCAAATGTAATAAAATTATTCATCATCAAATTCTCCAGAGGGTCAGCTTCGTTTCCATATTCTCTCTGCCCTTTCTGCCTTCCCTTTTCTTTCCATGAAACTAACTAATGAATAAATATTTTTCTTTGTTAGTCGCCTTTGACTTTGGGATTACCAGTTTCTCAAAGTAGCTTTTTCGTGAGAATAAACTTTTGCGAATTTCATATTTCAGACTGTGTTGTTCTGTTGGTTTGCTTTTGGACTTTTGCAAATCTGACGTCCCGAAAAACTAATTGTTTTCATAAATTCGCTATAAATTCTATATTTACTCAAAAGCAACGGAAATCAGCATTTAATGTAAAAGAATCATCTGATATTTAACAACAAATAAGAGTATCGAAATCACTTTGCGCTAACTCCAAAGATAAGTTAGCGTGACGCGAGGCCAAATTTTCCTGTGCGAACCCCACGAGAACTCGATTTTTGTGTCATCGCTGTGATGTCATCATCTACAAACCAGTGTCGTTTGAGTTTAAAATGGGTTCATAGTGCTTTTTAGATCTTTTCTCTTTATTTTAGCAAGAAATGATGGGCCATTGTGGCTGCATAGGCCCTTTAACTTCCACACGTGAGAATGTTACAGTAAGAATCAGCCGTATAGGATTCAAAACAAGTAATTTTTTGTTATTACGTGAAAATTCCACTAAAAGAATAAATTGATTATCAGACGCGAAGAAAAATTATCTTTTCAACATTCCCTCTTTATTACTCTTCATTGTCCCTCGCTTCTGTTCTTTCCTCTTTCATTCTTGTTCGACGCCCCTCACTCCTTTTAATTCCTTTTAAACCTTACCTTAATCCTTTTCATTCCTTCTTTATTTTCTGTTCAATTCTGTTGAGTCCCCCTCACTCCAGTTTATTCCCAATTAATTCCCTTTTATTCCTTTTTATTCCTGTTAAATCATTATTTTAAAAATGACCACTGTTTATATGAAAGTATATGTCAAAGTAAACAGTGTCGTACAAAACCGAACTCTTTTTTTGTTTATCTACTTAGTGTGTCTCGCTCGAGTTTAAGCATCAAGGTGTGAATACAATACCCCCTCCATTCACCCGGATGTTATTATCTGTAACTTCAATGGAATATCGTTGAGCTCCCATTTGTGGCCACATTTGGTCTGATTGCTGACTCAAAGGAATAGGACTATTGTCGAGTAATACGTAATCAAAATAGACACAAAATGAAGTGATCCTCAAATCATGCAAGCTCAAGCTTCGGTAAACTTAAGGCCCCGTCACACTGTAGATAAATATTCAATCATTCCAGGTTTGCGCTGGGGTAGTCGAGCTGCAGACGTTTAACATAAATCATAAACTAGAAATAACTTACGTCGAAAATTGCGCGCAGGTATCTGACAACACATTTTGGGTCAATTTCTCGCCAAAAAATCGGAAATGGGTTGTGAAAATAGCTGAAAATACCTCAAATTTTTTTATACCTGAAAATATCTCAACATTGTTGCATATTGTACTCTATGCTTTTACGAAATTCTTCCATATTTTCAGCAGCCCACTGTTGACTGTGAAGGCTTTCACTGATTTTGGAGTGGAAATTTGAAAAGTAGCCCTTCTTCAGTTCTAAATTACATCCTTGTGAAAAAGGTTTTGGCTTTTTTAAAACTGGAGCATCGACTTCATCAATAGGCTTCTCTTTATTTTTCAAGTCAAGTATTTTTTCGGCATAAGTTGTTGCTTTCACTTTTTTCTTTATTTGATATTTCAATTTTTTTTGACATTTTCGGTCTGGATATTTCGCACACCACACCACCCTTCAAGAGTAGTTAATTGAACTGTTGAAACATGATGGAGCTCTGGAATAAAGCCTAAAAATATAACAGTATCAGGATTCTGACCCAATGGTGCAACTACAATTGGCTCGGCAGAAGAGCCAAATGAATGTGTAATGTGTATTACACATGATAAAGAGTTGGACGTAGCCCTAATGATGATTTCATCACAACTTGTACCGGGGGTAGACATTCTATGGATATATGTTTCCCATTCAAAATGATAAACCATAGTAACACTTTCAAAATACAAAGTTGGATTTTCATCCATGTGCAAAATAGCACAGCACAGGAGCGCACCCTTCCGTGCAAACCTGGGTCTCTGTAGAGCTGATGTGAAACTGCTCTGAAAAAAACAGTCACCAGACCCCCCGACATCAAAAGGAGCCAAGCCCAGGGCTTGCAACCGATCGTTCAGAACATTAAACTGCTCAGAAATACTCATACTAGCTTAAAAAAATGCATTAAACGTATGACTGTAAAAAACAGTGCAAAAATGGCCTAGTCAGTCCTGCAAAGACAGGAAGATGACCAACAAAATGGCGTCCTCTGTAAACACAAGAGCCTTGCCTTGTTTTGTTCGTGTGCAATGGACAGACGACCACCGCTGCGACGACAAGACAGCAATTCGAAATTTGTTTACAGTATTAACTTCGACCAATGGAATAATTGTAAATTCAAAATGAACAGTGCAGTGCAGTGTGTGTGACAGGATGTAAAATGTAAACGCCAACGGTGGCACTGATGGTGGTCAGCAGCCCTCGCGCATGACGAGGTGTACGAAGCTATGACGTAGCAGAATTATCCAGTCGCATTATACAGCTTGCTCCTTCGTCGCGCGCAAAAAGACAGTAACAAAGGACCCAAATGAAGAGGGCAATTGTACTTTCGCCAATGAGCAACAGCAATGAGTGATTATAGATATTGACGTCATGAAAATTGACCCACATAGTTGATACACAAGCTGACTCGCCAAATCCTGAAATTAATGTTAATCAGATTTAATTAATCTAATGTTTAATAATCTAATCTAATCTAAAAAATCTAATGTCTAAAGTCCTTAAAGGCCCGAAGGACAACGGCCCAAATTAATTTTGTCAAACCAGATACTCTAAGTTTCAAGGGAAAAGAAAATTGTTTGAGATAGCGGGGACTCCAGTTATAAGAGTTAAAAAAAAACTGTATTTTATGGGTTTCTAGCTGCTAAAGAGCCCAAAAGAGTTTCTCTTAGTGAAAAGATCAAAAATTGATGTCATTATTGCAAAAAACGCCAGTATGTGAAACAGAATAAGGACGCAACCTATACGAAAAGTGCGTAAAGTTAGATGTTCAAAGTCCCATTCGCAATATTATATGAAGATTATCGTTGTAAAAGCATTGAGGCTGAAAGTAATGTCTTTTATTTTTCAATACAACCTAAAGTCTTGCATTTTTATGTGCTTCAACTAAAAAAATAACTGCCCTTGTCCATTTTTGTTGCATGCATACCTAAAAATTATCAAGCTATGAAGTTATGACGTTGCACATTCAATCAACGTATAAAACGTTTACTCCAAAGAGAGCAGCGTCCCCGAGCATCCCTTACCAAGTAGGAATCATACTTTAACATTACCACTTATTTGAATCCATGAGGTCCAAATTAGTTAACTTGAATTAGGAACCATATCAAAATTATCAATTAAATAATTATTCATTAAAGTATAAAAAGGTGCGTGATGCAAAATTAAATAACCGCTTTCCTTTTAATTACGTTGGTTAACTTTAAAAACTGGAATATTAAATAATCATCTCTGGTGTAACAAAGCCTGAAGTGTATTCAAACCTTGATGAACGACCTGGCTGTCCTTGTGCACAACTAAGCTTGCGCTTCTTTGACAGCGAGATGACTCAGTTACCATTATCTGGTGAAAAACTTCCTGCTGCCAAAAAGTCCTGGATTAAGCCTTTCTAGACAATAGACAGACTGAGTATGGCCGCAAAATGCGCCTTAAAAATTATCCATTCGCATCTCAGAACAAAATACTTGGATTGAAAATGAATTATAATCCAAGGCGTGAAACACAGAATGAATCGAAGTTGTGTTCCACATACGTAAAACAGGGTCGATTAAAGTATGTAAATAAAGAAAGTTCAAGTCGCTATGGTTTATAGAAATATGTCGCTCTTGTTTAAAGAGACAATTGGGTCTGGGATTTAAATTACCTTTTCTGTGATTAAAAGGATCCTGGTTCATTTATCATTCATATGTGACATTCCACAAAAAGAGAAAATTGGCATAAAAAGAACTGTGAACACACCAAGACTTCAGAACATTGCCAGTTTGGGAGAACTGGATATCTACTTCGGAAAACCTGTCAAGGAAAGAAAGTTCAAGATAGTTGAGGTAAGCTCTTTTCCTTATTTCCTTTTTGCTACATGCACTAAATCATATACTGTCCATCAAACTGTCTCGGGGTATTTGGGCATACCAATTTTGTCTCAAAACTTGAGACAACAAAATTTATTATTTAGATTAATAATTACTAATTTAATTTTCAGGACTGAGGAAGGCTTGCATCATGAGGACATTTATATGTCTCCTTATCTTGCTTGGATTGACCCTTTGCATCAGTGGTAAGTCTGCATGAGTACAGATAACTTAGCTCGAACCAATTTGACAAGCAACAACGTTCATGCATTGCATTGCCTGGTCGGTAGTACAGTAGTGATATGGTAGGTAAGTTATATATTTCAACGTAATATTTATTGAACTTGCAGCAGCTAGGCAGAAAAACCCAGTTGCTACCGAACATAAGGATGCTGCACCAAGATTTAAGGACCCCAGAAGTGTTAGAGAAACAGACGACGAAAACGAAGAACCTGCCAAAGATGAGACAGAGAAGGAACAGTTGGCCGAAGAAGATTTGGATGAAGAGGACAGAGATGAGAAACAGTCCGATGGGGGAGCCTTCGAAGACCCCGAAGCTGATGGAGGCTAGTAACTTTAGATCTGAGTAATATGGAGTCGCAAAGACTATTTGCAACATGTATATCAATACAGGAATTTGATTACAAAATTTGAACCAAAGTCGAAAATTAGCGCTTAGAAGCAAAAGTTCTACGAAGTTCCTATAAAATTTTTTTCATTTCAGATTCAGAAATAGCTGAATCTCAAGATACATCTGAGGAAAAAGATCCATTTTTCATTTTCTGGAGCCGCAGAAGATACTACCGTAGAAGATACTACCGTAGAAGATCCTACCGTAGAAGATACTACCGCAGAAGATCCTACCGTAGAAGATCCTACCGTAGAAGATACTACCGTAGAAGGTACGGTTGAAAGACATTTAAAGCAATTCCAGTGAAGAACACGATTTTTGTTCTTTTTCCTTTGTCTTTAGATATAGCTTCATGAGCATTTCAATATGAAATTTTGTTTTCTTCTGACTTCTCTTCTCGCCTCTTCCGCCGAAAGAAAAAATGCTCTGTAGCACAATACTAGACCAGGAACGATTGCAAAAAATGAAAACATGTGTAGCATCTCCATTTACGCTTTACTGGAGCTTCGTTCAAAAATTAATCAACAGTGGCAGAATTAGCAAGCGAAAAAAGAAATCTGAGTAAACATGCAACTACATCTTTCATGGCTCGACAGAACAATCGCGAGAGATCGACAGTCTCGGGCCCTGGTCTCAAGAGGGGCCCGAGAAGGGTCCGCGAAAAGTTTTGCTAACGCAAAGCAATTATAAAACAGTCCCTTGTTTCTTTATAGCCCCAGGGCCCGAACTGGCTCTCGGCGGGCCTGTGACTCGATTCAATCGATGAGAACTAGTTTTGACTAAGTTAGTCAGTTGTTCTTGTAAGCGTTATATCGCTTGGGTGACTAATTTCCCTGGTATGTATAAGTTAATGACAACACGCACGTAGCAAAGTAATAGAGTAAACCAATTTCAGAAATTGCAGGTCATTCATATGCTTCAGAATGATAGCAGAAAGAATACAAGCATATTTATAGGAAAAAATATTCATAAAATTGCGAAGAACAAGATTATGCTCTTGTTTGCGCCCGTGAAAAAGGAAATAAAACAAAGTAGGTCCCAGTTCCCTCTTCATTTACTTCTGGAAAGCGCCACAAAGTGCATGCCATTGTCTTTCGAATTTTATTATTTTTACACAGATTGACCTTTTGAATAGAATTAATTCACTTGATTTCGTTGACGTAAAGGCCTCATTTTTATGCATGAGTCTGAGTCACCAGTATTTACAGAGGGTGTATTTTCCGCTTCATAAGAAGAAGTAACATGTAAGTTATTGATTGGTTTAAGCATCTCTTAAAATCGATGGTAGTTGGTCAAAGCCTGTGTAAAATTTCGTATTTCTTTATTGTGTTTCCTGAGTAATAAGCAATATGTCTTGGAAAATTGGGCAGTTGAAAACTTGTCAGCTGCCAGTAAGGTGTTTGTATGAGATGAGGCATTAAAATCAAATCTGCAGACTTTCTATGAGTTCGTACTTGGTTTAAAACTGATGAGTTAGTGTATTGGAGTATAATTCTCCAACAATTTATACTTCTTGATTAATACTTTATGTTATTACGTTTGTGATCTGATTGAAAAAATATAAGCGCTTGATAAAATATACAGGCGTTTTGATTTAGTTGCATCAACTTCCTTGCGAAAGGAAAGAGCCTTGTTTTGACATGGAAGACAAACACATCTAGCGTGGAAAGAGCAGACAAGCTAGTGGATAAAAATGAAGTTCAAAAATTGAAAGTCGACAATTGCTTTGATCTAGACAAAGATTTGAGAAACCAAATACCAAGGGGCATTTTCCTACAGTAAATTATCATAAATATTGATCCAGTATTTAATATATATCACGTTTATCTCAACATACCCTGTATGCCTTTTGTGTGTAAAAAATTGAACATTGGAAACAACTTTAATTTGCGCAAATTCAAAACTGAAAGCTTCTATTCAAAGGTCGTCTAAATGCAACAGAGCCCGTTCAAAGTATTGAAAATTTGACTTCCTTACCTTTTTCTTGTAGCTATCGGAGAGCCTTTATTCTTTGTCTTCGTGCTCAATGAAACTGTGGCGGCTTTGAGTTGTGATGTTGAGTGAAAGAAGTTGAGATTTTCTCTATTCTCAGTGATCTAAAATGGTATGCGAAGAAAAGCTGATTCACCGTGCTTGCTTGTCAAACACAAATTCCTATGCCATTAGGCCATATGCCTAGGCCAAATGCCTGCTGCAAAGCGGAGCTAAGTAGCACATCTGCACTCTACATCAAGTAAAACAGCAACTGACAAAGAAGACAGCATAAAGGTTGTATGCAGGTAGGCAAAGTATCATAAAGTAGGCAGAAATCGTAAAACAATCAATCCAAAACACAAAAGCATAAACGAAGAGCATACTTGATTAGCTTAGTTACTTCGCAGAATTTGCCTCGTGGGACAACATTAAAACGTGAAGAGGCCAGAAAAATACAAAACAAATAAATCCAGTTTTGTACACAGCGAGCGGGATGTGTTGGCAATAATATTTTTTTAGTTAACATTCCAGAATAACATGCGATATAGGATAACAAACGTACAATGTACATAATATGTTAAGTACATATCACACTGCAAGTTGAAAGTGCCACTACACCATTATTATTTTTCACTTCAAGATAACTTGGCAGGTCGATTTCAAATCTGAAAATTGTACCGAAACCTTGTCCGTCTATAACATGGAGTGTGGAATGATGGATTGGAATGGAACCCTTTGATCTAATTAACTATACTATGGAATCTGATTAGATATGTAGTAGGAAATATAAGAATGCTAGAAGGTAATAAATGCTACATGATTAATAGCTAAACGTTATATAATTTTAGCGCTAAACGCAATAAAAGTCAAATAAATTTCAAATCTCTGCATTTCTCAGAGAGGAAATTAGAGCCTGAAGGGAGTAGCAAAAGCCAACAGCTCCAACAGCAACGAACGTAGCTAATATTGTGTAATTGAACACGATTTGCTGTTTGTTCATCGCCTTTCTTTTCAATGTTGAAAAGAAGTGGATGGGGAAAATAATTACGAGACAGACTGCAGTCACGCTGCCGTAGATGGCCATGAGCAACGAGAACTCTGGTAGAAATATGGCTACAAACGTGCTCAAGAAGACCAGGGCTACCCTCATGGCCAAGTCAACACCTCGCTCGCTCCAACTCATCACCTTGTTCAGCCGCGATAAGGGGAAGAGTTTGGCGAATATGTTGAAATTGGATCGTTGAATGATATTCATAATGAGATTCGCGGGCATACAGTAGGAGAAAAGGCCGCTGACCGCCAAGCACGCATCGGCAGCATACATGAAGCCTGGAGTTTCGATGTTGTTCGTGATTCGCTGTTTCGTCAAATCGCCATAACGACACGCAAGTGTGAGGCCAAAGACAATTTTTGTCATCGTCGCGAGCATGAAGGCGATGTTTGCCACGAATTTGAACTGTCGCGGCGTCTTCATGCTTGCCTCGATGCGGGGCAAGTAGGGATGGGCCAAATAACTGAACAGTATGATGCAGCTGGCTATAGCACAGCCTCTTACGCTTGCCACGGGAAGCGTGGAGAACCTCCAATCAGAAACGCTTCGTACGGAGTAGAGTATCAGCGAGATGAAAACGAGGTTCATGGATGCAATGCTCGTCAAACTAAGCCAAGCTATATTGCTAAGGTTGGTGAGAAAGGCGGTAGGGAATACGAGTACGCCTGCCAATATCATGCACTGGTATTCCGTGAGCAGTATCCTGGGAAATATTCCCTCCAAAAAATTCGCAACCAGAATCAGGTAGAGTACACATGCGCCAAAAAAGTGGATCAGCTGGACAGAGCTTACGATACGGGAACCGTGTCTTGTCCAGACCGCTTTGCCTGGAAATAAATACACGCGTTGTTTCAATGGCCCAAGTAGAGACTCCTTGCTGATGAGCCTCAATCATCAAGTAATCAAAAGAATAACAAATTGACGATGTAAAGAGAAAAAGTAAACAAAGACAATTCGCTTTAAATAATTTCTCACCAACTGCTGCGTAACCGTTTCTTTTCTTGACTTTTGTCTCTTCGTCGTTGTTCTTGTTCTTCTTAAGAAGATCCTTATTCTCTTCAACATCACCATTTTCGCTTTCTTCTTCTTCGTTGTCATCTTCATACTGCGCATTGACTATCAAGCCGCCCGTGTAGTTTGTAACCATTGCAACCAGGACGATAATAACGATGCAAAATAAGCCACCAACTTTAATAGCATATGGAATCCCCAACGTACCCATTCCTAAAACCGAACAACAATACTTCAAGCACAATTATGTTGTAATGCATTGGTAGAAGGGCAGAAGCAGAGAGACTCCAGCCTGACTTGAATAGTGTACATAATAATAAAAAGCCTATTTACAGTTGATTAAATCCGACCTAAGGAAGATCTTTATCACAAATTACATCAGTCTGTTTTTTGTACAATACGTAATGAAGCACATGGAGTCAAATCTGTATAGCTCGAACGCGTGTAAAGCAAACTCTGTCTGAATCAAAGATCATTTTCTGTTTTCTCTGAAATCAGCAAATAATCCACCTTTATAAAACAAAAACCCATCATCCAAACTCGTTGCAATTTAAAATTGTTCTTGGAGTTGAAAATACAAGAGTTAACTGGAATTATATAATATAAAAGGCTCGATCAAAGCTTCAGCATTTTAACCAGCAACTAAAGATTGCACCACACACAATTCTGCAAGCAAATCTAGCGAATTGAAAGTATACCTTGTATTAGGTTTAAAATATTCCAAGAAGTTTGAAGATTTGACGAAGCATTTTCTTCCTTTCCACTGGTATCAGGCGCCTTGTTATCCCCACTGCACGTTTCTTTTTCTTCTTTCGGTCTATTATCACCATTACAAATATCTTCTTCACCAAAAACTTCTTCCGTCAAATGCAGTGTCTCCTCTTCGATGTCCTTGTCTCTCGAAGATGAAATTCCCATGACAGTTATTTTTTTGCACTAGAACTTTGATCAATAGATCTATGAACTATATATTTAAGTGTGCTTATATATATTATTTACATCTATGCTTCTTTGAAATAAATACTTATTTAATGCAGAGTGACGCACTCTACATTGAAAAAGTAAATAAGAGTGGAGAATCACAGTAATATCTTATCTTGTACTACTAATTGACGTTTACTCACACGAGCCTGAAACTCGAAACATTGGTGCAAACTGTTGCTTTTTTGCTCGTTTTGTTATAGATGCGTGCATATGTATATTCAATAAATGTACATATTGAATTTCATGTAATTGAGCTATTTATATGTAATGAATTTGATTGTACCGACTTACCCGTTTTACTTATATACCCAGAAATCGATGCAAGGCACGTCTCAATGCTGCACGCACACTTGCGCTCATTAACTTTCAAATCTTGGGGAAATTATTTCGAATACTCTCATTGTTTGCCTGACCGCTAAATAGCCAGATGTTTAAAGCGAACTTCATTCTTCTTCGCGTCACCATGTACATATATTACATTGATAATCAAATAACGAGAGACTGTTTTCAAAAAACCCTGACCAGCTAATCAACAATGTTTTAAACACCAGAAAAGTAGACGATGGACGATGCACATGAAAAGATGACCTATAAAAAATTGAAATATCAAAAGTTCAAAACTAGAAGAAGAAGGTAGGTGTGTTATTGAAAGGTAAAAGGGTGGCGAGTTTTGACTTCGTGATCAATACCGCTGTTTGAGCGTGTGGTTGATTTTCAAAGAAACTCTACAGTGATCCACACAATGTGCTACCCATATTGGACTATCTATTGAAAGGAACTTAACTACTTATGCTTATGATGCGGTCTTTAACACTGTGGCTTAAAATTAATTGCTGGAATTAATTACATTATTGTAAAACGAAGTTTAATTGGTAGGCTCGTGGCTGATACTTAAAAGTATTATAAAAATTCCAGCTCACATTTACAGAGTTATTATGCTTTTCATCTTTATACTGGTGCATTTATGTTGGCTACATTTTCTCTACGCTTCCACGTGAGGTCGGCTACATCCAGAGGTTTCAAAGGCTCAGTGATAATTTCAAACAGCTCGCAAACATCTATTTGAAGTAAAAAAATTGAACCGTACAATAAAGAACACCACGCTCCTTCTAGGCTTTCTTTTATTACAAATAACTCTAACATTACTTCACACTACACGTTAAACGTCCGGTATTAGGCTTTCGGTTCACATGGACACATCAAGCAAAACTAAAAGCCTGCAAGCGACACAGACAGACCCAAAAAATATACAAAACTGTAAAGAATAGCAAATAAATACCAAAGTCCAAAAACCAGTTTCAGCCAGCTCATTTATCATCTGTTGTCCATTACTTGTACTTCAAATACATTACCCAGGCATTGGAAAGGATTGCGCAAAACTCTCAATGTCCTTCTTCAAAGCATCAATCCTTTCCTTGAAAGCTGGCTCCTCTAGTTTTTCGACAAAATCTCGAAAAGTGGACATGGAAGCTGTCAAATTGAACGACTTTTCCACATCCATTGCAATTTTAAAAGCCGAATGCAAGTAATCAGCAATAGCTACCATCTCCTTTTCTTTCATATTTCGTGACGTCAGTGCTGGTGTTCCGAAGCGTAAACCACCAGGACGCAACGCGCTTTTATCCCCGGGCACAGTATTCTTGTTAGCTGTAAAAAATAAGGATAAAATAGTCATAATAGCGAAGCAACTATAGGAGATAGTAAACTGCGCATTCAAGACGGTAGTAACAAGTGACTGGCATATGGGAAGAGATGCTGGCAATGTTTTGTGACACAGGGGGGGGGGAGACACTTTCAAACATGGATACACAGACAGTATATTGTATACAGATAACATCAAATCAAAAGAAAAAACCCTTGAAAGCACTATATCCTGCCATCATTTCTAAGTAGTTATTATTATTACCTGTTATACTGCAAAAATCCAAAATCTTATCTCCTTTGCTGCCATTGATACCAAAGCCTTGGACATCAAGTACAAACATGTGCAAATCTGTGCCCCCTGTTACGACTTTGTACCCTTTATTTATCATCTCAGCAGCCAGAGTGGAGGCATTCTTCAAAACTTGCACAGAATAATCTTTGAACTTCTGCGTGTTTGCCTGTTGAAGTGCCACAGCGACACCTGCAATGTTGTTGTTGTGTGGACCACCTTGGAGGCCAGGAAAAACAGCTTGGTTGATCTTTGATTCAAAGTCATAGAATATTTTATCTCCGCTCTTCTTCACTGATTTGACACCTTTGCGAAAGAAAATCATCCCAGCACGAGGTCCTCGCAAGCTTTTGTGAGTTGTAGTTGTTACAATGTCAGCAAATTCAAATGGTGATGCTACAACGTTGGCTGCAACCAATCCACTGATGTGAGCCATGTCAGCCAGCAGGAGGGCCCCAACCTGGTCACATATGGCTCTGAATCTAGCATAATCAAGTTCACGTGGGTAGGCACTGCTTCCAGCAACAATCATTTTAGGCCGAAATAGTGTTGCTGTCATCTCCAGCCGGTCATAATCAATGAGCCCAGTAGCAGGGTTAGCTTTGTAGGGCATTGATTCAAAGAATAGAGATGTTGCTGACACTCTTTTCTTGTCTGTCATGAAACCGTGAGTCAAGTGACCCCCATCTGACAAATCAAGGCCCATGATTCTGTCATGAGGTTTCAAAAGGGCAGTGTAGACAGCAAAGTTGGCTGGTGAGCCAGACAGTGGCTGGACATTCACACCCCATTCTTCTGAATTAAGCCTATGAGAAATCAATTAAACACCAGTTGATGCACATGATAGAAAAATGAGGCTGGTTCAATGGAAAGCTGCAGTTTAGAAGTGTACAGAGAGGAGCAGGAAAATCAAATGTATCATTACCTATAAGCTTTTAATGCCCTTTGCTTGCAAAGGGCTTCCATCTTATCAATATTATCATTGCCACTGTAGTAGCGTGCACCAACTTCACCTTCAGAGTATTTGTTTGTTAAACAGGATCCCAGTGCATCAATGACTGCTTTGCTGGTGAAATTCTCAGATGCTACCATCTCTAATCCTTTGATTTGCCTTTCCTTTTCATCAGATATCAGTTGGAAGATCTCAGGGTCATTGGTTTCGAGTGGCTCGCACAACCAAGTGGAACTTGAATTGTCCATGATGATATCTTAAGGTAAATATATAGTTATAGATTAGTCGTTCGTGATTCGCGAATACTGCAAGCTTTGGGTATCGTTTATTTCAAATATTGCAGATTAGCCTTTTCTTGTCTGAGTTGACCACCATGATGGGGCAGGTGAGAAAAATGACACGTTAGTATATATCTTTGCACCCAAATGCCTTAGGCCGCTTAACTCGACACGTGCAGTTATAAGTAATAAAACTGAGAAAGCAATCACATGCTATTTGCTTATTAATCTTGCTAAATCTTTTTATTTCTTATTTTATAGGTCCGAGTTGACGAAACGAGGAAAGATAGAAATGGTGTTGTAAAATGCAACGTGCGTCCATCTCATCTTGCCACAGTATCAAGACTGTAAAAAAGCAACTATAAAATACCGAGCAAGAGCAATTGCAATGCTTCAGGTATTAAAAACTAAGTACTAGAATTCTTAATAGAACAATGCAATGGCATGACATACAAAATACGTACATTGCTCTATATTTGAAAACTTGAAACTGCAGTGGAGTCTTGCTTGTCTTGTTGTCGCTCAGTCCACCAGCTTCACGAAAACTTCAAGATCAACAAGTCCACTCCTCCTCCACGTTGTTTTGTTGGCAGAAGTTTTGTTGGCGTGGCGCGCGCAATTTTCAACGCCAACTTCTATTGGTCAATGATGACAAATAACGTATTCACTCAAGTGAGCGCGGCGCTCATTTAATTTTCAGTACATTTGATGCGGCGCTTATTTGGGGGGGGGGGCGCTCTTACGGGGACAGCGCTTTTTCAAAACTCTGTCATTTTTTAATAAAACAAGTCAATTTTAAACAATCTTTTGGTAGTAAAATATACAAGTTTGAAACACTGTGTGTTTTAATGCAAGAAAATAAATTCCCCAGGTAGCGCCACATTTACAAAAAAGATAACTGCGGCGCTCATTTGGGGACTGCGCTCTTTAACTTTATATCTCTCAAATGCAGCGCTCATACGGGGGCGGCGCTCACTCGAGTAAATACGGTAAGCCAGTCAAAGAATCATTATACTGAAAAGCGCAGCGTAAACGTAATGGTCTTCCATCTACCTCCTCTCTTTTACAAAGTTTAATGGTCACAGAAAACAAAAAAGTTCGGTATTTTATTTTCATAACAATAGAAACTAAATGTATTTCTTCTTTTAACAGATTCTGCCAAGTTCTTTATTTAATTCTTGGTGTTATAACCCGGTGCTATATTTATTTTATTATTTCTTTCGCCATTACCAACACCGAACTGTCGATGATGGCCTCGATGTGAGGCAAAAGCTTCGACATATATTAATTACGTGAGTTCTAATGTTGGCAATGGCTAAATAGATAATAAAATGAAATAAAAAAATAAGTGATACATATGAAGATGTTCTTTTAAAAAGGAGATACTAATGCCAGGGGAAGATTGTGCCATAAAAGCTCTCCACAAACTATTTCTTCCTCCCACCTCTATCCTTTGACGTTTATCAGGCTTACTTTTTGTTGTCTTCATCACGGTCATTATTATTGTTGTTGTTGCCATTGTCATTGTTGTTTGTGCGGCTGGGAAGCCGGGCGAGGAGAAGCGTTAAAAAGTTTTTGTTTGCGATCCTCTCCGTTTCGCAGCATTTGTTGAAGATGGACTTGAACTGCTTGCATTTGTGAAGCCTGCGGATGCTGGCAAGTGTCCTTGCGGGACTTGCTCCGGTCACCCACGACTTTGTTTGCCACTGCCGATCAATTTTGCGAATGTTCCAAATGAGATCCATCGACCATCTACAGCGCAGGTTGCCGTGCTTGGCCAGCTTGGCTCCAAGTCGACAGCACTTTACCTTCAGAACTTTCGCTTTCAAACTTTCGCGAGGTGTCGGTCGTGGTTCTCTCTTCAAACCTACCGAAAATCAGCAGCCACAGTTTAGAATTTGGATTTGGCCAACAAATAGTATAAGCAAAGCATCTGCTTTAAAAATGTTTTGATTCGCTATGCCAATATCCATGGAAGGCATTATAGTCTACTACACCGTGAAATTTTTTGGACTCCTAACTTTCTCACCTGTCCTAGGTAGCTGGAAATTGTTTAAAATGTCGAGGTTCTAATTAGTAGATTTCGACTGTTTGTGAGCCACAATTCCTTCTTACCACACCAAATTACTAATAAAGGTAGTTTGGTATTGCGGATATTTTCTTACTAATATCACTGACTTTAGACCACACTAAATGGTGCAAGATCAAAAGTGACATATTTACTTTTAAGTTTGACCCTCAATATATCGAAGCATGTCCAAAAAGAAAACACAAATTCACAACTATCTATGTTTTTATCGTTGTTTTAAATACTACTAGCACGATGGATACACAATACTACTAGCACGATGGATACAGCTTGCTTCAAGATAAGAAGACATATACATTGTAAGCTAGTACAGCCACTTACCGTGTGCAATAAGGAGCAGGCAGATAACGCAAAGAGAAAACAAAAATGAATTCAACATCTCAGCTGTAGTAGTTGTTCCTCGGAACACTTTTTCATCTGCTTGGCAAATGAAGTAATAGCGTCTAATGTAGCCAATGTCTGATTAATTTTTCATATACTTGAGGCAAGGATTAAAGTAAACAACATGAACATAGCCTTAAATGCACAATTTATAGACTTCATAATTGCAGGTCGATGGTGGATGGAACTATGAATTGCATATATATATACTGAATAAGCTACATAATGGTTAAGCGCCTCTGTGTCAGCATCAATGGCGGCAGAGAAGCACACGTGTCAGTGTGCGTAACCGCAACACGCTTTGTGCACGAAAACGACATCGCAAAAACAAAACAACGAACTTGCTGATAAACAATAATAAAGCGCAGATAACAAGGCAGGAGACTGGGAAAGACACCAAACCAACCCCCTCCTCACTGCCACACACAAACGAAGGATATAAGCTCACTTCACATTATATCAGAAATTCACATTATTCTCCGGCAAAAGTCAGATTGTAGAGAGTTTTGATATCAACAACACTGATATTCCTGCTGTTGATTCAAGCAGAACATGCAGTCCTACAATTTTGAAGCACCCTACACAAGTGCAACCAAGTTACACAAAACATGACTTGGAGAAAAATTTGCTTTTGAAGTGAACTCAGTTATGGTGAAGATAGGGGAAATATGCTGCTTGTAGTATATATCTGGCATTAGCTACTTCAATTAATATCATGACTTTCTTGGGCATATTCTTACACTATTTTTCTTTCCTTTTAATTTCTGTTTTTAATATTTCAAATATTTACATTGACGAACATAACAAATGAAAGGACTGAAAAATTTTGACAAACATAACAAATGAAGGAATTGAAATATTGTCGCTAAAATATAAAGCAGGAGCAAGAAGCAAATCAAACACAATCATACCATGATAATAATGAAATTAATGATGTTTCTGAAGTTCTGAAGTCTGTAAATTCATTTGTGCTTTGGGCACAATATTGTAAAGTTCTGAGAATTTAAACTACAGCCTAGAAAGCAATAACCAGAGGTTAAAAATATTAAAGTCACAAATACCATTGCATATTGTAATATAACATTTTGAGAGGATGAATTTATTTGTAGAGAACTCTACCTGTGAACATTACCTGAACGTTTTCCGCAAAAGTAATGAAAAATCTTTTCACAGTGACTGTGAGAGCATTTCAATGTAGCACCAATTCGTAAGCAATTGTAACATTTCTGAAAAGAAAAAAACTTCAATCAAAAACAATGATTGAATGTAATATGCAAAGTTTATGGAAATAAGCCAGTTGTCACTAATCAAGGAATACCATATGTCCTTTTGTATATACCCTGGAATATACAACTGTAACATGACTCAAATAGATTGCTACAAGAACTTTCCAGGCAAAGATATTCTGAGGATGCAAGAGCTTACAATAACTGCCTACCATATTAGCAGCATCATTCAAAGCAGGACCAAGTCCCACCAGACTAGAACCACGCAAACAGATGCTTGGAGTCCATAGAGCACAATCCCGGTGTAACCAAACTTGCACTGTTGAATCTAATTGCGACAAGACCGTACTAGTATTTTCTACCTTCAGCTCATATGCCCCAAACAGGGCATCCAAAGAAGCATAGTTTGCTGGCTTTGCACAAAAACAACACAGATTTAAGCTTTTGTTCAAAGTCATGTACACTTTATAGTCTATTTCTTCATTGATAGCAAATGTATTTTCCATAATTGGCTTTACTTCTCGTTGTGTCAAATCAATGACAGAATTTGTTTCAATCTTACGTTTCGTTTTCAAATGCTCTGGTAACACAGTCTCTGGAAAAGAAGCTCTTGGTTTGTGCAATTTACTGTGCTTTGAGTGCTTTCTCTGTTTCAACTTTGAATGTTTGAAGACAGACTTCTTTGGCCTTGAATCATTCTTTGCGATTGAGTTACTTACCATGCTTCTACAGTGTGCATCAATATCTACATAAAGTAACTTAAATTCAGATTGATTAATCAACTTGGTCTTTTCACTTTCTAATGAAAGACTTGGCACTGCTGTTGTAACAATATCCTGGGCCTTTGAGGTATGATGGGTTACATCTTGGTCAGCATTAGGCGACATATTACTTGATACACACTTTTCGGGTGCACTTTCTACACGACATTGTGTCGTAGTTTGATTATGGTTCAAAGACTTCGAATCATTTCCACTTGTTGCTCCATGACTAACTTCAGTCATGACGCCCTCTCCATTTACTAAATAAATTTGAATACTTTGCTTTGGTGAGTCAGCAATCGTGTTGAGAACAACCTCTTCACCAGAATTCATCGTTTTCTCATATTCAATATCCATTCCTTCTTTGCCACAACAGGCCATTCATCAAGAGGAAGAATAATATGAACTTGGTGGTGTGGTGCATGACATGCACTGCCCCATCACCCACCAGCCTCGTATACAGTTAGACAACAACAATTTTTCATGTTTGTCATTGCAACGCAACAACAGTTTTCTTTGAACCTTAATCAAATCAGTCTCTGTTTTCTTGAGAAATTCGGATTTCATTTCATTATCACTTCTATTTCAAATAAAATCATTTGACATTTTGACATACTGAAAGAGCTCCAGTTAATGTGCTAAGTAAAAAACTGAAAAGGGCTGATATAAGATCACGCAGCAGTTATATAACAACGCAACGCAGGTGACCTCTAGGACCAAGGACCATTGCGCCAGAAACACACAGGAGCGTTAGAACGGTTTAATAATTAATAATCTAGCTTTTGCTCCGTTAAAGTGAGCATTCACTGAGAATAAAAAATATTTGGACATGGTTTTGAATTTACCCTTATTTTCCGCCATTTTTATCCATCAAGATCTGGATCCTAATCCCCAAAACATCACATAAAAATAAATCCCACAACCACTACAGCAACCTTATTATGTCAGGTGCCTTGAAATTCAAACAGTTTTGAACTCATTCCCAGCTGAGTTTTCTCGTGCAAAGGCTCCCGTAAATCAAAAATTAACCCAACCCTAAGAACCCTAGTTTAGTTACTGTGAGAGTCTCCCCTTAAGAAATCCCATTTCTTACAATTAACTTTTTGAATCCATTAATTTTCTAATCATTTACTTTTTTGTATTGTATTGACTATTGTATCATTTACATATATTTTCATTATTAAAATTTTGAATTGTAAGATGTGGTACTTTAAAATTAAAGTGAACTGAAAAAAGTTGTGATGCCTTTCTTCGGGCTTCGCATCTCCCTCCTTACTACCCTTTGCGCAAGTGGGCATTTGAAAATGCGAGAGACCATGTTCCAACAGAGGAAGGGGGTAAATAGACAGGGTGTCTACTCAAGGAAAATTCAACAAAGATACTACTTTTTAAGACCAACAAGGGAACGTTGCATTATGTAGGCCATAGCCACGCCTTACAACCAAACCATTCCATTTTATTAACAAAATTATCACGAATAAAGAACCTATAGTAGAAAATGATCTTTTATTAATTAATCGATAATAATTGCACATAAATTACAGCCTGCGCCAATTGTTTTTACAGTCAGCGTATGTTTTCCGTGGGGCAAAGTTCCAATCATCATCGTAAAACAAGCCATTCTATACTTTTGTGAAGCATCAATGTACTTAAGCTGTTGATTAGGGCTACCTTCGTTTAAAATAATCGTTGTTTTGCCTCCGTAAGGTTTGGCTCGAATTGTTATGTAAATTCTAGAGACACTATTCTGATTGACCACATCGAAGTTGAATTTGATTCTACTGTTGGACTGCTTTGCATCAAATCCTCCTGTAGAATCATACCTTAACTCTGGACTCCAAGACGTTTCCGGCAGAAGAGTGAAGCCGGTATTTTCAGTAATCTGCAGATCGGCAATGTTATGTTTTGGACTATTGAAATGACCAGGCGTCATCGATGTAAAACAACGCGACGGGGAACGCACCTCATGCGGTGATAAAAACAGCAACCCGGGTAAATGTGGATTCGGTGGAATATTTGTGGCAGACATACTTTCCATAATCACGTTCCTAAAATAGCTTATTAAGATGTATGCAACTTGTGCATGTCCCATATTCGTAGGGTGATTCTCCACAAATAGACTATCCACATCTAAATCTTGCTGGCAGTTGGAAATCACTCGCTCCCACCTTATGGAACTTGTTGAATATTTTTCAGCAACAAAATCAATAACTTTAGCAGTGTCATCTAGTGCCCTGCATTTTCCGCTTTGCACACTCTTCATTTTGTATTTCGATGCAAAATTAACAAATATCATTCCCGGATCGGATGGCATTGATAATATACTTCTGACAAAACGTTCAACTGCAGAATCGTATTCCAAAGAATCAGGGTCATTGATCGCAAATTCCCAGCTTGCAAAATCAAATGCTTCTTCTCCATTAACGTACTCCTGCCAGCAATGTCCAAAATAGGTAGTTCCCACGCCTCCAATTGCAACTACTTTCCTTACCATATGACTGCCAGTAATAGAACCGATTGTTTTATTCCACCAATCAGCGAGCGCGTAATGATAAGTCAATTGTTGATTGTTCGCTCCCAGATCTCCTCCAGCCGTTACGGATCCACCCAACACAAACATGTTGATATTTTTATGTTCCAATGCTAATTTGAACATGTTAATAATAGCCAAGCGCGTTCGAGCTCCGTCGTAGTGTAGTCCGGCTTCTACGCTCTTATCGTTTAACTTTAGCGACATCATATCTGGAAAGGAGTCTTTATATGTCCATAAACTTGTAATGTCTTGGGACACTGCAGCTTTGATTTGATCCGCTGCCGGCGAGTAATGACTCAAAACGCAAGGAAGTAGTAAACTCAATGCCGAGGTGAAAAGCATTTGCCCCAATAATGACACGCTTCTGAAAGTTATGGAACGGCAATGTGTAAATGCAATATATATTAGAAAAATTAAAAAAGATCGAGTTTAAATACCTGAGATTTGTAAACAAGTTTGACGCAGATATTAAGTGCTAGCTCTACCTAATGTAAATATATAGAATATCAGACATAAAGCATATCAAAAGTGACTTTACTTACCTTGGCCAGCTCATTGCATACGTCTAATCTCTAAAAACTGGGACTAAGAAATGAATTTCATAAGCACGATGGTTTTATTAGGCCACGCTACTATAATTAGAAAAATTCGGGCAACTGGTACCAGAACAAAAAACAGGTGAGAGGATTAGAGAAAAAACCCTAGACCTGTTAGCTAATTACGCGTACTCGTAAGAGAAAAATATTCTCACTACATTATGTTTGAAAATCATTATTTCAAAAGCATAAGGTAATGCGGGTACATCCGATGGATATTTAACTGCCTAAGAACAATCTTTGATCATTTACCAGGCTTGTCAGTTGATTATGATGGCAGAAAGCATTACGCCTCCAGTTTTCGTCTTGATAATTAAAGACTTGTTCCCAGGCCCCACTTGACTTGAAAGATCATAGACGTTCAGGCCAGTCACGTGCTTTATTGAGCTGTCAAACGTGTCAGTTGATATATCGACAGCAACCTTTGCATTTTTTGAAGAACTGTGAACATAGGAACGTAAAATTGCTTCAAAGTCACCCCCGAAGTACTTATTCCTGATCGCCACAGATATCCTTCTGTGAGTTCTGCCAGGACGGGGTGGCACTTTGAAGTCAATTCGCAGAGTTTGGTTTGGTTTCGATGTTTGGTATCCGCCAGTGGAATCGAACCTGATTTCATCCGCATCCCGCCAATTCATTTTCTCCACTTTCGTAAAAGCTGTCGAGTGTTTCACTCGCAAATTAAATATATCATGCTTGGGCTTAGTGTGATAATTCGGCAACACAGCTGTCCAACAGACTGGTTCTGGAGCCATGTCAGCCTCTTCGACGTTAAGGTACAGAGGAGACGGAATGCTGTTTTTTACCATAGTCACTTTCTTCCCACTCGGTTCTCCAACAGATGATTTTGACCTTTTCTGTGGGTCGGTCGCAAATGCTCTACCAACCAAGGTTGGGCCTGTGATGTCTCTTATCGTATTTTCAAACGATGCTCTGAGGTAATGAATAAGGACGAACGTCATCTGGGCATGCGCCAGAAAAGATGGATGATCATTTCTGAACATGTGCTGAACTTTCAACGAAGAGGAGCGTGTCTTCAACGCATTGCAAACGACCGCTTCCAGGTCACATAATGTTATACCATAATAATCAGCCACCTTTGCAATGGTAACTTCGTGGTCCTCATGCCTCCGCTCCACTTCTTCCTCCATTTGGGAACAAGGATCTTTACCCGATTTCGATATGTAATCATCAAAGAATGTTTTCCTGAAGAAACTGACAAAAATTAGACCGGGCGCATTTTCGAGTTCAGCGATGGATCTCGTGAATCTTTCAATGGATTTGCATTGGTCCACAGCATCTGCATCGTTAAAAGCAAATTCCCAGATGATCAAATCAAACGTCTCGCCATTGTACAAGTATTCTTTCCAGCATCGATCAAAATAGTTGGTTGCAACTCCACCCACAGCTATTTGATGTCTGATCAATTTGCTGCCAGTCGCAGCAGTTATTGTCTTGTTCCACCAAGAGGCCAAACCGTAGTGAAAGGTTCTTTGGTTATTTCGACATCCCAATTCGGCCCCGGCACTGATCGATTCCCCGATAATGAGAACCCGGATGGATTCTCGTCGTAAAACTTTCGCAAGAATCCTGTTCAAACTAAATTGAGTCCACGGGCCTAGGTTTGTCATGCCTTTGTAGAGGTCTTGCCTTTGAACGCGCAGCTCTGAAAGCGACTGGAAGCTTGCTAAAAAAGGCCAAACTTCCTCAAATCTTTTGTAAAATCCATCTTCCAATTTTTTCAATAAACTTTGGTCAAACGAGTTAGCTGGTCTTAAAAATAAGAAACACAGAGCCGGGAATAAAATTAGCATATCGGCTGGTATTCCTTCAAGTCAACGCCACGCCATTTCGTGCAATTATCTGGAAACTTTCAAGCCTGCACACTTCAGACAATATCCAGTCTATAAATTTTTAGTGGTAGATTAATGGTAGATTTATGTCGTTTGTTCTGAAAAGAAAGATTCGTTTTAATAGCATGAGTGAACATCCACCTGTTTGAAAAGTGAATAGAAAGCAATCAGGCATACGACGACACCCGGAAAATAGCACTGGCCATGGTGGCAGCCATGGGCGGCTACAATACACTAGCAGTTGATGATCGTAAACAGCTTTGGGATTTCAGTCTATGAACAATTTTGCTTGCTCAATGATGGAACGAGTGCGCTTGCGCGGAGCATATATCAGACGCAAGTCTAATCGTCAGCCAAACATTTAATAAACTCCCCTTCGCATTCACCCAACAGTAACAAAAACCTATGCGACGGGCAATATCTCAATTTGTAATAGACGAAAAGTAAAATAGCTGGGCTGATTCCCTGCTCAGTTACTTTGTCAATAAAAAACAACCATGTCACTAAACCAACAACCCGATTCAGCTAATAAAAATTAATTCATTGATCAACGCAAATAAATAGCTAAATAGTTCTTATGCAAATGCAAATTAAAAAATTGCATTCGAGGAAAATACGGATAGAAAATTGAGGATATTTCATTAATTTGGTAATAAAATAGTACGGACTTGTGGTGTAAAAATCTATGCAAAATGTATTTTGATTAATTTACGATCAGGCAATAAAGAAAAAACCTTGAAAAAGGGCATTGCAATTAATGCAACAGAGGGTTGCTTGAAATGATTATATACTGTATAACTCCTGAAAAGCCGAACATTCACTGCCTTGCCATATTCTACCTATTCCGGCTATTATCTGCCAAATAACTTTTTGAAAGCAAAGACAACAGTATTTCCATGTCAAATTCAAGTTTTAAAAATGGCCACCTGACTGTAAATGCTTACAGATAAATTCAGTTTTTTCTTCTAAAAATACAATCATATGTTAATTGCTTACTTGCCATACATTCTTAGCCCACCAGCTAAAGTAAATGTCTACACGGATGCAGTAGAATCATCTAAGGTAATAGTGCTTGTCGGCTTTGGCTGACTTAAGGCAAATCCTAAAAACAAATATTATTTAACTATTACAATAACAATTACTTAGCATTTAAGGTAGGGATGTTAAGTCCATTCGATTGGAACTCTATCGAGTCTGGTGCTAAAACTAGGGGACATTCATTTGAAAAAATTAAAAAGACATAATAATGGTGATGATGGTAATCATAACGATGATCAAATGCTGCATACCTTTCAGGAAGTGTTCATCACAGAAATATGGCATTTTCTTATTGGTCATTGCAATCTACAAAATAATTGACAATAATAATCTATCTTGTAAATAAATCAACAGCCAAGGCATTCAAACCATATGGATTTGGTTTTATTGCATTCTGCAGTGAATAAAAAAAGAATTTATATGAATTTATATTCAATTTTTATTCACCTTGAAGCAGTCTTCAGCGTAAAAATGACGCAAATCTTCTTCAGTTGCAAACTCAAGGAACCAGCGAAGGGGTAAATGATGATGTACCAACGCATTCCAGAATGCAAGAAAATCCTCAACAATATGATGAAGACGGTCTGGCTTTGGTAGTTCTTTATTTTCATCTAGTTTGGTAATTGGGTTTTTATAGTAATACAAAACTGGATGCAAGAAATTTGACATGTGAGCTTCCACTACTTCACCAGTTGCACGCTCCTCTTTAAATGGGTCAGATCTTAAATAAAATAAATACATACATATATACACAAACATACGCACACAGTAGGAAAATTAAACAACAAGGCACACAACAGGGTTTCGTGGCTGGATCACTCTTCGGGAAACTTTGATGTAAAAACACGCTCTACTTATACGCATTCATCACTTTACCAGAAACAAATCAAAACACTGACTTCATACAAAAACATTTGAATACAAATATTACTTTCAGAGCCAGTCAGATCCACTTTATACATTAAATAATGTGTTACGGGAATTCACAATGCAGCATGCAACATAAAACAAGAGAAATGTACAAAGATATTTGATAAGAAATAGTAGAGAAACGAAAGAACTTTGCAGTATAATCGTACCCAGGTCCAGAAAAATTCTTTCCGTATTCTAGATTGACAACAATTCCTCTTTGAAACTCGACACCAGTGATTTCTGAAAGATAAAATCAACAGGCTTTTGAATCTTAGTGGTCGGTCTAAAAACAGGCTTAATATAATGGTATAGTTTTGATTCATAATATTTCCACTGACCAGTGAAGTTTGGAAGAAGACCCTTTGGAAGCTCTTCAAAATATTGAAAATGATCATCATCACCTTAAAAAAGAAAATCTAGGTAATCTTAATCTTATTACTAGGTAATCGTGAATGATAAAACTCGATAATAATCCAGAGTATAATTACAAACTAATTATTAGAGCTAATTAATTGGTGACCTTACCGAGCCTCGAAAGCAAAAAACAACAAGATCATTACAGAGAAGAATATAACGACTTACTGAGAACAATTACATCGACAAGTTCATTAAGCATCTGATATGTTCCCTGGAAACAATAGAGAAAAAGAGATAATTAATGCATAAATTTGCTGATTTGACACACAAAAGGCAAAACTATACGAAAGGCAAAAATGACAGTTTTTGAATTCGCAAAGTCTATACAATTATAAGAAAATTGGGACAGGTGGCACCAGTTGCAACAACATTTTACAAATCGAAAATTACACTGGGATTTGGGCATAATGCAAAGCTAGGTACTTACAGAGGCTTCGTTAAGCCTTTTTGTCAAAGTATTGAGTAGTTCAGTATTGGGCAAGGTCAGATGAGGCCATTTTACTCCATGATTTCTGTGTTCCAAAATACGATGAAGTGCACGAGCTTGAAAAATAAAAACACAACAAATACTAGACATTTGCCAACAACTTAATGATACGTTGATAGAGAATACGTTGAACATCAATAAGTCAAAAACAACAATGGAGATAAAAATTTGCTCGATTTGATAGGCTTGGAGATTTTTCGACTTCGGAAAAAATTGAAATCAAAAGAGGGAGGGCAAAAAACTAGTCAAGGGAATCATAACAATGTTTTGCTTATCTAACACTTATCCCAAAACATTCCTCGACAATATAGGGGTATTTCTAATCGGTTGACCCCACGACTCGGGGACTCTCGGACGCGCGACTATACGACCTAGGGAAATACGACCCATGTCTTTAAAACTGCCAAATTTGAATTATTTTCACTGTAATTATTGTAGCGAAGTCAAAGACACTGTTTTGAAGTATGAAACGCAGTTTGGTGAGCATAGGAACAGAAATAAATGCTTTTCGAGCAAGCAATTTTGTCGCAGAAAGCACGCTGTCGTTGCAAATCACTGAGGTTTTCATATCGTAAGCAAGGAAACTGTGGTGGCAGTAATCGAAATCCTGTGGAGCCACGACATTGACATTTGCACCGTAATCAAAATTCCACCCTTTTCAGAAGCGTTGCGCAATCTGAAACCACCGGTAGTAAGAGAGAACAATTTTAAAGCATTTCATATAAATGCAGAAAGATTATTCTGCTATTGTAACGTCTGTGTTTGTTATCATCCATCAAATATAGCAACAAAATGTGAATATATCACAACATAACAACAGCTAAAGCAACGAAGCATGGAAATCTTATCAACGTCATCATGCTCGTCATTATGATCGTGATCATTTTATTATTATTGCACCCTGCACAGTGCACCCTGCACTGCGCAGGTATATTGAGTTTTTTACCGCTAGAAACACTTGCAAAGTATTCTATGGGATGCAAAAGGGCCTTAGTTACCCGAGGTTCGAGTTACTCCTGGCCCGACGTATCATGATTTCGCTGTTTTATGAATATTATTTCTTTTGGAGTTTATTTCATTTGTCTTTATCAAGAAAGAGCACATTCTACCAAAATATTCACAATACACAACTACTCCGATCATGTCATTGTAACACAACTTCTGTTTGGCATAAACAGAGTTATAAATTTTTTGATAGATTCTTGAGAAGAGTCATGGACAGGATAGATCTATTTTGTCTCAAAGATGGAATGCATCTGATGATGTTGGTTAATATAAAAAATATATTAACTTGAATAATTATGCACCGGAAGTTTTTCATCGCATGATCTGCTTTGACGCTCATCAACAAGGAAAGTTGATATATTCCCTCCCTTTGGTATGTTAATGACTTGCGAAAGCCAGGCTATCTTAATCTGGCGTATCAGGTTTTACGCAGTCATCATCAGTATCATCATCATCATCATTCCTGTAATTGCCGTTCCCCCTTTTAGAAAGAACCACTGCCAGCATGCTTGACATTCCATCGTGGCGTGCTTGACACGAAAAAGAGACAGATTGAGAACGAGGTGGTGACTTTGAATGGAAGTAAGGGAGTGACTCGAATGATCTATTTGACCCAGACATTGTTTAGTTTTCAGTTAGAAATATTTACATTTTAGAAACCATTGCAGATTAGAAGGTTAACTATTTGTAACTCTTTATATAACTTGCAGCTTCCAGTTCTAGTTATACTTCTCTTGTTCATGTTGCCGATATAGTTTGTATTTAGAATAAAACGTGCTTGGATTTCGTATGTCTGCATTTATCAAGAAGTAGATCTGAGTAGTTGTGTATTGTGAATATTTTGGTGGAATGTGTTCTTACTTGATAAAGATAAATGAAGTAAACTCCAAAAGAAATAATATTCATAAAACAGCAAAATCATGATAAGTCGGGCCAGGAGTAACTCGAACCTCGGGTAACTAAGGCCCTTTTGCATCCCATAGAATACTTTGCAAGTGTTTTCTAGCGGTAAAAAACTCAATATACCTGCGCAGTGCAGGGTGCAGGCAGGGTGCAATAATAATAAAAATGATCACGATCATAATGACGAGCATGATGACGTTGATAAGGTTTCCATGCTTCGTTGCTTTAGCTGTTGTTATGTTGTGATATATTCACATTTTGTTGCTATATTTGATGGATGATAACAAACACAGACGTTACAATAGCAGAATAGTCTTTCTGCATTTATATGAAATGCTTTAAAATTGTTCTCTCTTACTACCGGTGGTTTCAGATTGCGCAACGCTTCTGAAAAGGGTGGAATTTTGATTACGGTGCAAATGTCAATGTCGTGGCTCCACAGGATTTCGATTACTGCCACCACAGTTTCCTTGCTTACGATATGAAAACCTCAGTGATTTGCAACGACAGCGTGCTTTCTGCGACAAAATTGCTTGCTCGAAAAGCATTTATTTCTGTTCCTATGCTCACCAAACTGCGTTTCATACTTCAAAACAGTGTCTTTGACTTCGCTACAATAATTACAGTGAAAATAATGCAAATTTGGCAGTTTTAAAGACATGGGTCGTATTTCCCTAGGTCGTATAGTCGCGCGTCCGAGAGTCCCCGAGTCGTGGGGTCAACCGATTAGAAATACCCACAATATAGTAAACCGCACATAATATTTAAACATGGAAAACGTTCTGCTAATGAAGAAGTTAAATTACTTGTATATCTAAATCCATGGATGAATCCACCAGCTGATTTTCTCCAATCCAAAGAATGTATAATCGTTCCAGCTGTAAAATTGCAAAAAACAAATTAAATATCTAAATATAATAATACAAAGTAAAATCTTTTATTCTTTACACGTCTCATTAATTGGCGTCATTATTGTAGTATTTCAAAACAAAAAACCACATATCAAACTAAGCTAAGATGAGCTAGACTAAGCTAAAATAAACTGTGTGATAAAATTGAGCGTCGACAGGCCAATACCATAAGAAATAGAAATAACGGATAACAAAAGTTCGGGTTATGGAAAGAAAGCAAATACATAAGAAAAGTCCAAATAAATGAGACAGAAGACAGCTTGTCACATCGAAATCTAAATTTATGAAACGAACAATGAAATCATAATTTTTTTCAACTTACCAAAGAACATGCCATCAGTGACAGTTGATTCATAATTGTTTTTGACGGCAGGATATTTCTTTGCCTTCCCCGCGGACTTTTTTGGTCTTATATTTTTACTGAATATGCTGTTATCGAACTGAAACGAACAAAATGAATCCTTATTGCGGTGCATAACGAAATTCATAGCCCCAAAACATACCAGGCTTGAGATAAGGAAGGAAACATCTCTTCTTTGTGACAATGCATATATTCAATGCAACTTACTCTGAATCCCATGCACCGAATGACAGTGTCGTATGGTTCTCGTATTGCACTGTTGTCAGCTGAAACAAAAGAGGATGAAATAAAATAATTATATAAATATATGTAATATAGCTATTACGACAAGTAGTATAAAAACACATAAAGATAACTGTAGGCAAGATATGAATAAAGCTAAAGCTGATAGCAAGCATAGCTTTTTTATCAATGTTTCTCAGCGGAGTTATGGCAGCGATACAACTAAAGAACGTGTATTATAAAGTGATGGATGATGGACGGGTGTTCATTATGTTCAGTTGCACGTGACTTGAATAATAAAAGGTGGGGGGACATTGAATTGGAGAAAGTTGCCCTCTTACTATTCTAGCCAGACAGAGTGGAATTTCAACTACAAGCAACGCAAGTCCAAGAAAACTGACAGAGAAAATAAGCAAACTCAAGCAGAGATTTTCTAAACGCCTCTAATAAGCGCCTGCAATACTAATAAAATATTTAGCAAAAAAAGCAGGTGTTTATTAGAGAAAGGCGCTTATTTCACAGTTTTTGATTTTAAGGTGGGTATTTATTGAAGAGGGCGGTTAAAAGAGGGTGGGCACTAATTGGCGGTAACTGCTTACGTTCATCTTCATTTGAACTTCCAACGACGATTTTTCCATCTTTGTTTTTCGTAAACGAGATCGCCCTAATATCACCCTCTGGAAGGAATAACAAAGAAAAAGTTTAAATCAACGCTTGCTGTTGGAAAATATCTTGCAAACCAATATAATAGACACGGCAGATGGAAAGCCAGTTCAACTAAGTCGAAATTTGCGACAAAAGAGCTCAGAGACCAATGAATACTTACCAAATTGTCCATCTAACGACTTGAGTTGATAGGTATCAATTGGGCCATCATTAACAGCTCTGTAAGAAACGTGCCAATAATAATGCCAATAAAAATTAAGACTGTAAAATCCCCTGTTTAACTTTCAAGACATAATACTGCCCAAAGACTATCTTGTGTTCATATACTAAAAAAATGAAATAATATGTGCAAAAAACAAAACCGTTTTTACCTTACATCACCAACATAATGAGTTTCCCAAGCAAATCTTAATCTTTCTCTGTTGAAAAATGGGTCAAACAATAAAAAAAGAAAGTGAAACTCAGCCAGCAAGATTATGTTTTACCATGATCAATCATAACAATATAAATAAGACAATGCTTTAAGATAATGTAATAAAACATAATGTAACAATTGAGAGAAGTATATGAACAGTACTTACCTTGACATCATATGAATGTAGTTAGCAGCACCAGCTAAACTTTGGGCTGTTTCAAATGCTGAATTGCCTTGAAATAGTGGCAAAGAAAGAAAAATTATCACACAAATGTAATGAATGAAACCTAGAATAATCAAACAAAAAAAAAGAAAGATAAGTTACCAAGCATACCTCTCCCAATAATAAAAATGTTTTTCCCCTCATAATCATCAGGATTGACTGACATTTTTGAATAGGACTATTAGAGATGATGGTATGTTATGTTATTGCACTGTACCAGACAAGTATATTAGGCAAGTACAAGGGTACAAGTACCACACGTGGGGACAGAGCCATCAGCAAGGAAGACCTACTGACAGCAATGACTGATAGGATATCCAAGAAAGTGTTCCAAGGCCCTGAACTGATGACGGTGATGATACAAGTAAGGACACAAAAAAGGATTTCTTACCACTGTGTTCTCAATACCAGTGATATTTCTTGGAATGTTTTCAACCCACAAGCCAGTGCTATGCAAACAAAAGAAATATAATGCAATGTTAATAACCTGTGAAGAAGTGTGAAACAATAAAAGGTAAAGGTGCAGATAGAAAAATGGTCAAGAGGAGCAGATTTTCAAGTTGTTGGGAGTCAATCGAATATAATGAAAACATCCGAACAAAATTTTACAAATTTTATCAAACTTGTTCTCTCCTGTATGTTTATATATTACTCTTTCAACAGGGATTAAAATTTATGCATCAAAGATAGATTAAGAAGGAGTTAAAAATTACAAACAAACCTGACAATAAGAGTTTTACACATGTACATCTCATCATTCTTATCAAGTAGTGTGAATACTCCTGTTGCATTATCCTTTGTAACAAGTCTTATGTTTGCATTATACTTTACATTTAGCTTCAGCTTTGTTGCATAATCATTAAGATATTTGACCTGGAGAAAAAGTATCATTGAAATAGTTAATTACATTATTTGGAAATTGCAGTAGGGCTCTCCAACTCTTATTAGATACAATGGCTCTCCCAATGCCCAGTAAACAGCAATTGGTCAACAAAGCAACAAAAAGGTCTCAAAGACATCAGAGAGCTGTAGATAAGTAATCTGAGATTCAATAAAGCAAACACGCAGTCTATCAAGATAATAACAAAACAACTAACGAAACAAGACATCAAAAATTCAAACATCAAAAATAGCAAGCTAGCTGCCTGAAACAGGTTACATTAAGAATTATAAAGAAATTCCATCAAACATAGACATATTCTAAAAACCTACCATAGAACGTGCCGGAGGAAAAAATTCCTTTGAGTAATGTTTTCAATAATGATTCATCATCACTTATCAGTGAATTCCAGTCATGTCTCAAGTTAAATTCTTTGTTAGTTTGCCCTAAACAGAAGAAAAATCAATATAGATATTTATTAATCATCAAATTAATCAATTTAGCTTCTGAGCTATTCACATAACAAAATCATTCAATCACTTTTTTCACTGAAAATATAATCAACCATTTCAATCATTTCACTCAATTCACAATTGATTATTTTAGCAATTAATCAATTGTTTCAATTCAAACTCAATAAATTAATCAATTTCTTCGCCCAAATTAATCAATCACTTAATTTGCTTCATTGATATAAGCCATGTCATGTGTTTATCAATTGATTAATCAATCAATACTTCATCACCAAATCATCAATTAATCACCAAATAACTTTTTCAGTGACATGAATAAATAAAAAAGACTGCCAGTATACAATCAAAATTATGTCTACAATTAATATGACTTTTTGCTTAATTTTGCATACCGTAAATCCTCAAATAAGCCCCCGGGGCTTATTTGCAAAAATGAATTTTGGGGGGGGGGGCTTATTCGAGGGGGGCACTTACTCGAGGGGGGCTTATTTCAAAGTTTTGCTCTTTCCTTAAAGGTTGACAGAAAAAAGACTACATAATTTTCTCAATCAGCTCAACTTTTTTCGCAAAGTGCTGTGTGAAGATCTAACAAAACGTATAATTTGTTTATCATCACAAAAATCGCGTTTCTTTTTGCTTTTTTGTCTCCAGTCAAAGGAAGTGATACTGTATAGCTATTGTCCTGTGGGTTCTTTCTCGAAATAAGATATTATTCTGCGCTTATGCTTCCCTCGAATAAGACGCCATGGGGGCTTATTCAAGGGGGGGCTTATTTGCAAAAATGATTTTTAGGTGGGGGCTTAATCGAGGGGGGGCTTATTCGAACATGGGGGCGTATTCGAGGATTTACGGTATGTTAAAAGCTTTAATGTTGTCAACATCACCCATTAAGTTGAGCTGATCACTGATCAATATTCAATTGAATGATAATTTCATTGAATCTTGAATCAATGAATTGTAGTAAATGTTATATAATTAGGTGTTTTACAAAGGACAAATCGTGAAATCACCTGTGAATCTTTTATTTATTGATATCAATGTTCTGTGTCTGGGATATTTTTTAAAAAACCAACCTGGAGAGTAATAAACATTTAAAACTCAACTATTAGCAAAAAAAGCATTGTTTGTTAACAAGCATGCATGGAATCAAGATAAAATAAGGGGAATTAAGTTCCCCTTATTTTACCTTCATGGAATAGAGGCTAAAAAAAGGAAGACTTTATAATAAAATTTCGTTTGTGAACGGGAAGACTTCGAAATTGATTGAGGGAGCAGCTAACAGTGATATCAGCAGGGGACCCCTAAGCATCAATGACAATTTTTTGAATATGCACACAACAATCAAATAAGATAACTAATTTAACAAAATGTTTATTTGGGACGGACCAGGGTGTAAAATATCGCAGAGCGGGACATTATTTGATTCAAGGACAGCTTGTCAAATGTTCTGTTTTCTAATACCATCACTGTTCAAATATATCTGATCACATGTCTCAAACTTTAAAAATCTCATTTCAGCAACACAACATAAAAACCAGAAAAAGCTATTAAATATGCAAGCTTACCGGCAGATATATCCCTTTCTAAAATAATATAATCCCTTGAGGCACGCTCTAAAAAGTATCCCATCTGAAGACCTAAAATACCATCGAAAATGAAAAATAAAAATAAAATACAACTTGACAGCATATCAATAACATACTTCTTGTTGGTAGTTGTTTATTTTTTACCAATCCTAACTAAATCTGATATCGTGTGCAAGGATAAAAGAAAGGGTGTAACACGGTAGCTGCAACACGCGAAAGTTTCCTCGAGTCTACGTTTAGGCCAACGTTGGATTCTAAACATTGAAATTGGGCAGAAGAGAACAGCTGTGAAGAAAGTCCATTATAATACAGTTCCGATACCATTATGAATTAGCATGTCTATGCTTTCAGAACTTTTTATTCCTCATTAAATAATTGCTATAATTTACGCTTTAAAGCAAACAAAGCCAAGATCAAAAGCGTAATGGCCATCAGAACCGCATACTAATTATTATAGCAAAGTAACAAATAACAAGTGCCAAAACACATAAAGTTCGGAAAATTAAAAATACGCTCCTTACCTGCTGGCCCAGCTCCAATCACACAATAATCTCTCACATTTTCAGCAAAACTTTGACATGAAATGACGAGCAAAGCAATGAGATAATGTGCAAAGTATTTCTTCAAGAAATTCATGTCTCTGTGTTCCTGAGGAAAATCAGATAGATAAAAAAGACGAAGGCTTGTTCCCTGGACAGAACGAAACTACTTCCTGTTATTCCTTGTGTGTGAATCCGAAACTATTCCGATTCATCACACTACAATCCTACAAGGCCAGGCATTAAGTGCAAATCTTCCTGTTCAGGGGGGCTCTTGCTGTTTTTCTGATGTTTTAAACAAAAATTTGATGCTCAGCGAAGCGCTTTTGACCACAGATTTTCAGTGTTAACAATCCAATCATATCGAAAAATTATTTTTTAAATCCAATCAATGTTGTACAATAGCCGTCCCTATCCTTTATCGCCAAAAATAGCCGAAACTGAGGAATTTGTTAGAAATCCGCCCCACGTGTTACGGCAAGCCAAACGTTTCCATTCGTGTAAAAAGTTCTCCCGGCAAGATCAAGTATCTTCGCTTGTATGTTTGAAACATACAATTCACCTGATTAAACAGCTTTGTTGAGATTTCTGTGCGAGAAATGATAGAAATGATAAACTGCGTTGTGATGAAAAACCTCTTCAAAGGAATCCTAAATAAAACAATGCAAAGATAAATTTTTGTTTTTTTACGAATGTTTATGCAATTAATATGCAATGCAATGAGCGCAATCTCTATATAAACTTTCCTTGAATAAGACAATGTATAGAATTATATCTCAGAGGTTTGTAAAAGATAAAAACTTACTCAAGCTGATTAAACCACTTCGGCAAGGCAGGTTTTGAAAATTACAAAAGTTAGCCTGGAAAACACACTCTGGCATTAAAAATTAACGAAATACTTTTGAGCAACCGATTCGGGTGTGTAATTTGAATAACAATAATGGTAATTGATTGGATTTTGCAATGTACGTTTCCTTAAACTTTAATCAAAGGCAAGCAAAGCATTGATATTACATCGATATTTGACAAATAGCAGATAAAAGAAAAAGCGATTGCAATTTGCTATGTAGCAAAGGTTGCTGTATTTGAACACGTCGGAACGTGGTTAATCGAATTGGTGCCTGAAATCCTGCAAGCAAAATTACAGACTACTTTGTGTGCATTGGTAATTTAGAATACACAAGAACTTGAATTGTCCTACCTTGACTGAAATTTGATTTCCCCAAAGATAATGCTTCACAATCCGTTACAACAGGACCAGATAATTATGGCCGGTAATAACAATGCTACCTTGCCAACGAAATGTAGATTTTTGGGTCGCATTTATGAGACCTCTCTGTCTTACCAAAACTACGACAAACTGTTTGCTTGTATAAATTATTAATTGCCCATATCGTTTGCATTGACTCAGTTGGACAACGAAACAAAAGAAGAAATGGGAATGTCAGTTGGCTGGCTAGAGTTAGTACACATAAAATAGAAGAGTAGAAGACTGGACACTGGTAACCAGTTCTCTTCTATTGCATTAACTTGAGTGAATGGACGTCATTGCATCCATAGATTGCATCCTTAGCACTAGGGTAAATAAATAAGAAATCAAATAAATTGACGTATGTGATGGGTACAAACGGAACATAATCATTCGTACAACTGCAGATTTTATTTATAGTATTCAGGTGTTGCTAGAAATGCGGTGCTGTGGTTTACAAAAACAATGTTCCAACAGCAGATTTAGTTCACTAACACACTAACACAAGCAACGCACTAACATAAGCAACGCACAAAACAAAACCAATAAGCAGAGTAAAAACAACAAACATATCACCTAAAAGCATCACTATAAAAGTCTAAAACAAAATATACAGGAATGAGAAAAATAATAAAATCAACAATAATAATGATAACGTTCCTGACGTTTATCAAAATAAAATGATAACATTTGAGACATGTGCAAGAAAGAAGATTCTGTTATCGAATAATTTTCTAGAAAATTGAAATTGATTGAATTGAAGGAGGGGATCAATGATCGTCATAATCAAAAGAACTTGACATCTATGTTTTAGTTGACATTAAATAAAAAAAGCTACTAATAGCTAAATGATGCAGGCTAAAGCTGTACAATGCAATATTCGTGAATAAATATTACATTTCCATGTTTGCAATATTTCATGCTCTTTTAGGACAAAGCCAAACCAAATCGATCCTTGATTGATTTTGCTATCAAGCCATTTTCAAAAAGTTTGAACAACTGAAATAACAGAAGTAGCAAACAGAATATGCATGGGTTCAATTTTCAAAGTAAAATTATCTTGTTTTCTTCAGTCAAAAATTGCAATTTCAAAACTCCAGAACAGGTTTGTTAAGACAGAAAAATTACTCCAAAAACTATAACCAGTATAGTTTTGTGGCCTGGCAGCTAACAATCTGAACAAAATTAAGCCAGTATAACGTAAACACAGCTACAATTGGATAATCCCCACTAAAAGCAAAGAAAACAAATATTAAAATTCCAAGATAAAAATTTACAACATTTAACAATTATTCACAATCATAGTGCTGATCGATAATTTACGGATTTGTACAAAACATTACCTCACATATTAAAATCATGTGTTCTTACTACCTTTAAAATACAATATAACCATATATTATGAATTACTCTCATAACGATCACTGACCAGCCAAATTTTTACAGAAGATTATAATCTACTAGCTGGCTTACTGGAATATAAATGCTGAAAAGCCAAAAAACCATATTCCGGTCATGTTAGTAAAGGCTGATCATTAGACAGAACCGAATAAAATCCATTAAAATCATAATTATACACTTGCTTGCACCTGGTTAACACTTTTCCAACAGGGAAGGATCAGTTTCCATAATTAACATGAGTAGCATGTCTATGTACTGCCGCATTCGATGGTTGTCGAGTTCTTGTTCTTTTAAAACTTTTAGCACTTCATCCTTGTCAGCCGATAGCAGCTCGTCAGCAAGGGACTCCTTTTGCTTCAAAGCAAAATAACAATGAATATTATTCTAGTTTGTCAAGAAACATGATGCACAAAAAGCGGGCAGGTGAGTGAAATAAATGAAACTTACTTGTGAATCAAAAAATGTTTTGTGCTCCAGAAGTTGATCTCGGAGATCGTCTTTAGTGTTTTTCAACTTATCATTTTCCTAAAAGAAATGACAATCAACGACTATATAAGTAGATACACGATTTGGTAAACGAGGTAGCTAATGAAACTTCAAATCCAGTGGTAAAAAAGTTACCACAAGTGTGTAAAGAAAATATCTCGAATATAAGTTATAATAAAATATAAGTTAAGTTATTCTTACGATTTTTAATCTGTTTATTTCCCTAATGAGTTCATTTTTTTCGTCACATTGGACTGTAGCTGCATGTTTCAAGGAACGCAGTGATTCCAGTTCTTCTGTCAGCTCTGCTATTTCCTTTAAAAACAAAACATATGATACCAGACTTCATATATACAACAATTTCATCGCATCGAGAAAGGAAGACAAATTATATTAGCATGCAAAAATTGTCGCAGCTCTGAGTGACTCTGTACAGAACACTAAGTCAATCGCTAGATCCCAAGATAGAGACACATAACTTGTTGATGTACAAGCAGGGTTATTACGAGGAAATACTTTGGCAGCATTTTCATTCGCATTGTGATTGGACAATATGCTTAGAATCTTTATTGACAAATGCAATGGTCACGGTCTTATACTAGAACCAACAAGAAGCAATATAATTTCTACAAAGAAAATTACGAATGCAGACTATGCCAACGATCTTGCATTAATGTCTGATGAATCCAGTAATGCACTGAATCACATAATAATGCAGTAATGCAATCTTACTCTGTGGACCCCAAATATGGTAAAGCCAAAATGGGGCGAAGAAACAACCATACAAGATGCACAGTGCCAATAGATAGAGAACAAAGAATACTGGAGAGGAAGAGTGAACATGGTATGGGCAATCCGCCCGATGCGATTATGATGATGAGAAAGAGCTCTACTCTTTTCACCTTGGCAAATCAATGTGCCATTCATTGTCCACTCGAAAACTCAAAGAACACTAATAACGGTATGAATAATTACTATTCATGTTAAATTGAAAGTTATAATTTATAGGAAAAGGCGTGTATCAAATATCGAAAGGTCGTATACCTGTAGTCTGTCATTTTTCATTCGTTCTATTTCGTCATTCTTATTTCTCAGTCGATGTCTCATTTCAGTCATCATTCGATCTCGTTCCAAAATGCTTTCATTTAAGTCTTCAATTTTTTGTTGAGCGAATCGTCGATCCTAGAAATGAAAAAATCCAATCGATTCAATGAAGAATTTCGAGTAATATTTTGAATAAATCTAAAGCTTTGAAATAAGCTACAAATAAATTATCGTAATGGATTGAAAAAATCTCTCATAGGTGCCCAATAGGCGACGGGTGTATCTCCCATTCATTCATTTTCCCACGGATAAATTCAGGGTTCGTGTAACTCATTATGGTTCAAATTCGCTCTACGACTGTAAGCTACACGGAATTGCAATGTCAACATTTGCTATTATTGCACCATGTAGCTATTGCATACCACGATTATGTAAACTACGCGAAATGCCATGTGCATACAATGTACTTTTTATTGTAAACGAACCATGTAGTTATGTTCCGCATTGCGTCAATGACCAAGAATTCACTAAGCAATCCCAAATAAAAGTCCTAATTAAAGCAGATTAGAAGAAAACGAAAAAAATTGGGGAGAAAAAGGTGCCGCGCGTATGAGGTGCCTGAAAGTACACTTACTGAGCACAAGTTACGCACCACCGGATGAAAAATGGCGTCTAGAAGTGGCCCGAGGCCTTAGCAAGAAAATTTACATAACGATGTACCTCCAAACATAGTTCTAGTTCTTTTCTTAACATTGGCTCCGTTGCTTTCAAATCTTCAATTTGAATTTCAGCTGTCTTCAAACTATAACGGAATTGAAAATATAAATCACCCTGATGAAAAAATAAAAGCAAAATATCATAAAGCATTAACAGCCCATGTGCGATCACTTTAAAACTAAAAATCACTTCTGGAAAACAGACACTACAGCCAACTTACTCCAATTGAATTTGGTGGATGTATTTCTCGTGTTCTCTCTGAAGCTTTGTCTGCAAATAACCAGGAGAGGCAAATTCAACATATCAAAATACAGTTCAAAAATACAGTAGACAGATAGAAAGGACCATATATGAGCTTAGAGTTATTCTTTTCTTCAAAAACAACTTCATGGAGATTCGTTTGAGATCTTTCAAATTCAATCCCCAAAGATAACTTTTCGTTGCTAATAATTCTTGACGAGACCATAAAGGAAATTGTAAACTTCATAATTAAGAACACGAATCGTATCGACTACGCAATTAATTCCTTTCATGCACATTTATACATTAGTTTTTTGAGATTTTCAAGATGCGACCCTACCGGGCCCTATTCATAATCCAATCCTCAAAGATAACTTTAGATGCAGGATAAATAAAATAAATGCTCCATGTAAAAGAACAACAACAACGAATTTTCGCCTTTCTATTTACAAACTCTAATTGCACATTGCAGATCATTTGATGAAAGTGATATCTTACAAACGATAATTTGTATTTTTGGCTTTCTTCATCAGCTTTTCTTGCGGTTTCTGCTTTAGCCTCATGGAGCAGCTCCTCTAAAATGTTGATTCTGAAAAAGAAAATTTGGAAAAATTTGGAAAAACTAAACTCGGCAGTTAAAAATGCAAAACTAGTCTTGACTAGCAAAATAATTAAAACATTGACCAGTAATGACCTATTACGAGATAATTTCTGGCAAAGGAAAAATGAAATGCATGCATGCAAATTCGTAGAATTAAAGAAGCAGTTGTACAATTTTTACTATGGACACTACAATTAACCTAGCCAACAATCGGACGTTCATCCAAGCCATCTGGCGTGTATCCTAGTTACGGACCTGAATAAACCAGCTATGTTTATAATTGAGAACATTCACATGACAATATGATACCATGAAAAAGACCACAATAAGGCTCATTTTCATTCAACAACTGGATTGGATAGGCGGCAGGACTGTCGGAAGCGGGGAGGTACTGTGGGGCTCCAACCCTCTCAATAATCACCAGAACAATGGCTTCGCGTCACCAAAGTTAATGTCACATGGTGCTTCTTATTACTCAGCCCCCCTAATCAAAGGTTTTTTGCTACGGCCGTGGGCGGAGTAGAAAAGGTCAAAAACAGGAATATTGATAGTGGTCATCGTGATGTGCATGGAAATAAGATAAGCTCTTGTTTCGCTCTCTATTGTTTACCTTTCGAGTAATTTTCGATTGTCATCTTTGGATTTCTTTTGTTTTTCCCTATGATGCTCTTGGTCAACTTGAAGGCTTGAAACTTGCGAAGATAACGACTCAATCTTCAATGAAATAATAATAATAATAAATTACAATGACTTTAGATTTTGCTCTCTCGGGTGACCCCAGGAAGTTCAAAACGAAAACCACACGAAGGGCTGAGGAATTAAGCATCAATGCATAATTCTCAATATTGCTGAGGAATAATGCATCAATATATCATGCATAATTATAAAGTGATGGGTCTGTTCCATTGAGCACAATGGCAGCAGTGAAAGGGTTCAAGTATATAACAATTACTCACTTGAGTGGCAAGGTTTACCATATTGTACTCGCCATCAGAGTATGATCAGTGTTCATGGGTGGATGATGTCTTCTACACTGTTATGAAGACTTAAGTGTGCTGACTGGACCATTCTTATCTGCCTGCAATTCGAATTGAAGCTATAGAAGGGAGTTTATATATCATGCATCAAAATTGGCTTCAATCAACTATTAACACCTCAGAAACTTGCTGACAAATGACCGTGTTGACAATAAAGACAGATTTATCTTCCTATCTTCATTCTATACATATAGTTTGATCTTGGTCAGCTTGCAACCTTGCTCCCTTCATTGGCTTTATGACAAAATGTTTTTATACTAATAGACATAAAAGTTTGTTTGAAATTTTTTCTGCAAATAGCTTCAACTATATAAAAACAAAAAGCAGTTATAAAAGTATAAAGTTGTGTTGTATTTACCTGGCAGCTAAAGAACCAGATATTCGCCTACCAAATTTCGAGTAACTGAAGAATAAAAATAAGAGACATGAACCTAATCGATGAAGATTAATTGTAAATTAATTACTGACTATACTTTGTTTTGATTTATTTTCTTCACCCTTCTTAGATCATTAACCTAAGAACGGTACTGATTTTACGATACCCATGCTAATACTTTTGATTTGTAATATATATCTAGTAGGGAAATAGAAGTTGTTAGAGCTAGATGGGTTCAAGAGTGTATGTGCAAGACAACTGATACCGTGTTAATGCATGATGAATCAAGTGTAGCAGTTGTAACAACATCATTTTTCATGTGTTGACAACTCTGTGAGTGGAACATTTATTTGTAGTGGTGTTGTTGCATCTGGATTTCTTTAGTTTAAACTGTTTACATTTGCTTAACTGTGGATTACCATCAATTTGATAGATAGAAGTAAAATATGTGTAAACCTAATATATGATGCAGGTGTTTAATATAAAATCCTTTGCTATGAAAATTATTGTTTTACAACATATGTCTACAATATAAGAGGGAGACCTGAAAGTGGAAAATGCTAAAAAAATTTATTAGAACTTACTTTTTCTCAGGAGAAGAGTAATCTGAATGGAGTGATGCAGTTTCATCTGCATCACTTGCCTCGCCAAATGCCTCAAATCCTTCCTCATTTGGTTGACCATTATCTCTTGTTGCCAATAACTGATCGTTTAGAAATATTGAAGGGTACTTCTTCTTATGTTTATGAATCCCATTTATTGGATAAGTAGAATAAATGTTGAAATTTTGCTTTGATTTTCTACTATTGTTATTGTTTTGGTGAGAATTGTGCAGCGTGGGAGGGACAAAATCATCCGAGTCTCCATAGTAGTCATTTGTAGATGCAGTACTGTGTGTTGGACTATCGTTCTAAAAAAACAAAATACTCAAATGAATAATGGAAAAATATTTTAATCCTGTGAAAAAGACGATTCGTGAAATTTTCAATTGAACTCAAAACGATAATATTTGCTAGTTTTCAATGTGACAATATAACTACATTGAACTTTTTATCATGATCATTCAATCAACTAAGCTTGTTAAAAAATAAATAGGTGATTAACTTTAGTAATTATCCAGGGCAGGAAATCATAATGAGCAACAATAAACAAAGTTAAGGATCTACCGTATAGCAACAAAGAGATAGCCATAAAGTTTATCAATTTGTATTAACGTAAGAAATATTTACTGACGTCTTCAAAGAATCCTTCACTATCTGTAAATGATCTCGGTCTCTGTTCTGGCAAAATTGCTGTATCTGTTTCCTTGTCACTGTGTCCTGACATAATTGTAAATTCTTCAATTTAAAACTTGTTAACAAGGAGTTATTGAAATAAAAATAAAGCTGCCTTGAATCAATTTATGGTAGACAAACGAAGATGATATCTATTTCAAACCTGAGGTTATTTCATGAACTCTTCGACAGAAATCTTGAAAAGTTATCCTGCCATGACCTTTAGGGTCCAACTGTTTGAGAATTGGTTCAAGTTCCTTTAAGAGAAAAAATACACATCAAATCATTATCTGTGAAAACACCTGTGTGGGGGAACAGAGCTATTCTCCAGAGTTGTCATGAAGAATTTACTTTGTTTTACAAAACAATAGGGACCACATTTGGAAACAATGGCTTCACCACTTTAAGCACTCGTCGTCACTCACATGCCTTTCACTAATTATCACAAGGTTTCAAGTGTCTGTCTGGGCAAAAAAGTGTTGTAAACAATTGAGGGTTCCTTGAAATAAGCAAGAAAGAATTGACAAAATAGCCATCAATATGGCACCTTTTCATTTCTTCGGAAGTAAATGCAATCTACATTATTTTTAAGCCATGATGATAAATGATAATTCATTTAAAAAGCATAACGCAACCACTTCCTTGTTTTATTTTCGCTATAAAACAAGACAAGGTGATGAAAATGCAGATAAACTGTAGGTAGGTAAAAGGAAAGGATCGTGAAACTGCCAAAAGAAACAACAGAATATTACAAAACAAAAATAAATGAGATAAACATGTAAGCATACTTCTAAATGTTCGAATGCATGTTGCTTGCCCAATAATAGCAAATCGTTAATTTTAACGAAGCCATCTCCATTTGTGTCACATGAATCGAAAACTGGCTTCAAAAGTTGTGTGAAATCGTCCTGTTGACTCTCCATACTCGGCTCAAAATATTTCCTCTTAAGTATTAATAAAGTAATGCGATTTCTTTCTTCATTTATTCCAGACACAAAACCTCACGATAATAAAATAATGATGTTGGAAATCTTTAACCGTGACCGTACATTTTATATCACCAGCACAGCAAAACATAACATGCCGAAGAAATGTTTTTGACAACAGCAGACACACACTCAGGGCAACAACAACAACATTTCAATTATTCATTCATCTCTTTGCGCATGCTCATTCGATGACACTTTTGTCTCAATCGTGACGTAGGGCTACGCAAGAAAGGTAACGGGCTTTCACTTCGCTTACGCTTTGTGTGTTTTTTCCAACTCGAGGATTGCCACCTCATTGCAGATGCCACCCGCATTAAATGAACCCCACAGCAAATTTGCACTGCAAAAATCAAGATAACAAAAGAAGATTAGAAAAGTTCTGCTTTTGACCCAGCATTGATGCTTAAGAGGAATCACCTCAGGAACAACGGACAATGATCACAAGTTACCAGGATGCTGAATGAAGAAAATTAATCTATATACAGTTATACTATACTATATATATACTATACAAAGCATTTGTGAGGTAGTTAAACTTAAGGCAAAAATCGAAACAATTATGGACTTTTTCAGTCAAAAGTAGTTACGAGATTCAAAATGCTACCCTCGTGATTTGAGTACCCATACAAACAAAACAAGCTGTCTATGCATTAATTGTATTTTCACAAATCCATATAGTTCATTTCATAAGAAATCTGATAGCTAAGAGATGAATTAAAAAGTAAGATTTATGTGTGCTGTTTCAGTTCCACTGTGATAACTTGATATTACAATGTATCGGACCCTGTGTCTTGTTAAGTATTTTTAAACTCATGTAACTAAGCTTGCAAGGTAATTTGCAAAAATAAAAGTGATGGCGACGCTTTATCAACGCTTTCTGAAACCATACTTCTTTCTTTCATAGAATAGATCAGTTTTAGAACTTCCCAAATTAACAATCTTCGGACATCCATCTCTCTAGAAATAAGGTAAATAACAATAAAATTAAATAGCTGTTATCAACAAGTTAACTCAAATGATAAAAGGCAAAAATAGAAATATAATAAAAATAAAATTACATCTTTTTCTTGGACAGTGCATCCTTTGCAATAATATGCATCTGACACACCAGGACCACCACAAATAACACAACGCCCTTGATAAGATCCATAATTACATTCATCACAAATTCGCACTAAAGTACATGGCCTTACATACGAATCACAAATAACACATCTGCCATCACCTGCAAAATAAAATAGAACTTTTATTCGTTCACGATTCAAGATGCTGAAAACCTATGCAATACTTCATGAGGTAAAACACAAACTCACGGTTAGAGGTCTTAATCAGCCAACGGTTTTTATGTGATAATAACAGATTTAGTATAATCGTGTTTAAGTCATGTTACTTACATTTTTCACACAGTCTTCCAATTGCTAGAACAAATAAAATTAAAGTTTATTTACGAACGACTAGGTACAACACAGTGTAAAATAATTATTCAACGAGTTTTTATCAAAGAATCCCAAGGAAAGGTGAGAGCATACCTAAGCATTGAGCTTTATGATGTGTTAGATGTAATAATTTCAATAGATGTAATAACCCGAGAAGCTTCTTTCGTGGCCTTTGTGGCCCCGTATCATCCTGGCCTAAATAAAACACATTAGGCCCAGGCCGGTGGCATTTCTCAACAACTTAAGGTTACAAATAATCAAGAAACTCACCAACTCCTGGTTGCTTTCTGCAAAAAATTAGATCTGGATGATGCTTTGCCATATTTTTTTAGATTGATGGATTTTACGGAGTTTTAAATACTTCTCATCAGTTGTGGCACGTTGTTTATCACAAAACCAAATGGCATGGCAAGACAATTGAATTGAATTGAAACGAACGAAAAGACGAAGTTGCACGCTTCTTCGATTCATCATCCAACTCGATTCGAACTCAGATTCAGACTTGCCATTCGGTACTTTTCGAAGCAAAATATTGTCCAAAAATGTGTCTGTGGATGCACGTCCAATAAGTTTGCCAAGTTTTTTTAAGACAAAATAAGGTTAAATAAAATATATTTGATAAAGTGTTTATTTATCAGAGGTTTTGGCGTGGATTGTGTTGTAGAGGGGTTCTATTATTAATGAGGTAAAACTAATCATTATCACCGCGTCGTGGTGCCACTGAAAATAACAGAAGATGGTGGAGCTAGTAACGGAGGTAAACATCAGAGCAAATACTCAAATCTTCGTCAACAATAGAATTTACGGGGAGAACAGTACAATAGATGTCACTATTGGTTCATATGTGATCAAGAATGGCTCAGTATACAACAATTTCCATAACTTTAACGAATAAAACGACATTGAAAATAACACTCAGAAACGTATTTTTAATGCTACTCTTATTTTCACTTGCAACTGCTAGTCGTGCCCATAAAAAATTTAAACTAAAATTCCGTGATGTTGCATTTAAAAATCATAAATAAATCATGTCTTACAAACAGTCAAAATCTTCGGCTAAAAGTAAAAAGCATTTATGCATCTTAATAAAAAATAGCGAAGCTTTAAAGATGATTCTAATGAAAACTATCATTTTCATATTATCAATTTAATAAGCATGGGAGTAATATTCAGATAATTACTCCCTTGGGGTGGAGAGGAGTTCATAAATTTCCACGAGGGGAAACCGTAAGTGAGCCTTAAATACGAAAACTAAGAGATCAATAAAAGCTAAGACAAATCTATAACAACTAAAAACTAAGTAAAAGCATCCGAAAACATTATTACTTAAATACGATTATTAATCACAAGTAAATTATATTGATTAAAAGTGAAAAGCCTAATTAAATTACTAAACTGCAAGTTTGCAAAACCTAATACGAAATTCATATAGTTAAACAAGAGGTTTTGACCCAAAACAATTTATATACTATACCATGTGAATACTGAGAGTAAACTTGAATATCATACACACGCTGAGTTAAAAATCTAAGCACAGTTTTCCCAAATGGATGGCTCGGATGATAATGATGTGATCACAGGGATAATATTATTATCAGTGATGGCGTTTCACTTGATATTACCAGTATACATCTGGTGTTTTCGATACGGAGAACTCGAGCAAGCCATCTAGAAAAAAATCAAAAATATCAAAAAATTAGTAGCATGCATAATATTAAATTCCACGAAGGAACAGGGAGCTTGAAAATAATAAAGGTCGAGCAAATTGTAAAGCTCAAAGACAGCCTTAAATAAAAGCAAATACAGCAAAAAATGCTGTGGGAAAATTGAAATGGGTAGAAGGAATAAAAATATTAGGAACAATGAAAATAAAAAACTTACTTATTCGTTATTTACAATGATAGATTCGACCTTTTTTTCGGTTCTTGTTTCTGTAACAAAAATAGTTTCGCAACCGGTCGAGGTTTTTACGATCTCTTCAGTTGTGACAACACAACTGGAGTGTTCACCAACTGCTGAAGAATTTTTAACTGTAGCTGGACTTGCTCTTGCCTTCTCACTTTCCGGAATCAAATCAGGCGGTACGGTGTTGCTGTCTGCTTGGTTAGAGCTAGCATTGTATGTGAAGATTGACTCGTGTTCTTCTCTGCGTAAGCTGATAGGACTGATACCACGGTCAGATGCTATGTCGTCATCATCCTCACCATCTCCTGGCTTCAGTATACACGTCGGCTTCAAACTATAGCAAATAATCAAAATAGAAGATTAATACCGATCGATAACAGAAAACATGGATACACAAATCATTGGGCCTGATAATACTATGTCTTTGCGCATAATTAAAGCTACTAATGTAAATAACAGAACTGAAAAAAATATTGACATTACTCACATGTCATTAACAGTCAAACTGAAGCCCTGAATTTCTGTATGACTTTTTAAGTAGAATCCTTGTCCATGTCTTGTTATCAAAACTGATTGAATACCACTGAAAAAAGCGCGAGAAGGTAAGTAAATTCAAGTAAGTTTAATGACTCTTCATGACGACATCTGAAAGCCTAATCGGTCAAGGATGAAAAAACCCAACATATGTAGCAAAGCTAGACTTCATGCACAGAACTAGCAGTATAAAGTGACTTATTAAAATGACCTTACCACCCACTAATAAACAAAATTGACACTTATCTCGAGAATAAACGCTATTATCAATTATTGAACGCCTACATGTTGAATATTTTACATACCAGACATCATCTCTAGAGATGGCATTTGCTTTCAAATGAATCCTCAAACTTGGAACTGCATAAACAGATAAGTCACCAAGATTTGATAAGCAAGCCATGCTGTGGTACTCGACAGTTTCGTCATCTGCAAAAACGCATAATAAAGATCAAGAATCATGCCATTGCCACGAAAAGAAGTCCATTCAATTAATGGTATAAAATACAGCGGATAGAAAGAAGTGAATATAATAAAAGTAAAATAGGAGTAAAATAAAAAGAGAATACACCGTAATATCTCACCCTTTATCGCGTTGACTTTAATCATTGAAATATTTCGTACTCTTGACCCATCAATAGCAGTGAGCTTCTCTTTATTTTTAGGCCTTAATGTTGGTAGTGAGAAGATCTTGAGCTGTTCTTCAGAACATATAAGAAGGAAATGTTGTCCGCTCATATCAGCAGGCTTTTCTCTACCCGATTCTACCTCTTTGATTGAAGGTAGAGGAACACCGTGCTTATCAAACACTGCTATAGACATGACTGGAGCATGGTGACGTAATTTGATTTCCTTTCCAACCTCAATAGATACGGGCTCTTCTGGTCGCTTTTCTTCCTCTGGGATTGTCACAGTGTATGCGTAAATTGTACCAGAATTCGTGCCAGCCCACAGCGTTGGTGTATGGTGAACAGCTACCAATTCAAACAAAAGTCAACGTGTAAAGAAGGAAAACGTAATAGCATGGGACACTATTCAACCACTATTCAAATCTATAGCATGGGACAGCACATACAAGAACAGCGTGTTTATATTTCTATGGCTTTCTGGATGACAAAGAAATACGGACTCTTAAGGGTAAATAAAAAATACATAAAACAGCTGACTGCCGTTATCTCGAAAATCAAATTCTCCAAATAGGAAAGAGACCATTTCAGTTACTTCGGATATCCCTAACTCTTCATATACGGACTAAAGTGTCATTTCCCTTCAGAGTTTGAGAAGGTAAGAGTCAACTGTATATATTTTAAATTCAGTCAAGCTCGAAGTAAGCAGAACACAAACGGGAAAGAGTATATCAAACACCAAGAGTTCTCATTATTGCAGTCTAAACCCAAAAGCCTCAAAATCGGGGAAAAGAGACAAATGTTCGAAACACCAAAGATTTATATCTGAAGAGCAATTGTTTTAACAAGGGATCACAATGGATGATAGTTGTAATCACGATCTCAATAACTTACTATCGGCCAGGAAGGTTTCAGCAAAGTAAAGGCATTTCACCATGCTCATTAAGGATTCGTCAACCCGATTTTCGTCAACAAGTCGTACAGCCGAGCTTCTTTCGGTCTCTACTGGCGAACGGGTGCGGCGTCCTGTTCCAGATGCCTCGTTAGCTGCTGCCCCATCAGTCGATTCACCGCCCCTCGCTGGCCTTCTACGAGAACCTTTCGTACTTCGTCGACTCCTGAATCGACGTATCGAGTCTCGCAAAGATTTCGTAAAAGATTTTCGCCTTTGTATATGTCCACCCGTGTTTGCCAGGTCTAAAACAGTATGCACAAAAAAGTCAGTTATTTAACTAACACGCTCATGGTAATGGTGAAAGGAGTGCGAATAGCAACATGCACTATTTATATATCCTAGCAGAGTGAGGTTAAGTGATGCAGTGTAAATAGGCGTTAAAGCAATTAAAGAATTATGTTGAGAGCTGCTAGCCAAGAAGGTGGATGATCTCAGCTGAGGATTGCACATTCATTAACTACTTCTCAGCGGTAGTAAATATGCGGGTAATAAATGTAACACATTTACCAGTTGGGCTAATGGTGCATTTAACAAGTGCAACTTTTCCTGCCTTATAGTCATAAGCAGTAAAACCGTGACAAGTACCAACAGCAACTCTGAAAATTCAAAAATAGATCTTTTCAAGAAAATGAACTTGCATCAACGCTGTGCTGATCAGCAAGTATGCAAGCTGATAGAAGGTTACAGCCCAAGGACTGGCGCAAGGTAACATGACAACAAAGGAAAGTGCGGGAAAAACTATGTAATAGACTCGTTTCCAAAAAATTTTTTGCTGGTTGGGACTAAATTATACTGTTTGGGTCATTTTGCTATTAAATAGTTTAAACTAGACGCTTCCCCAGTTGGGTAATTCCAAATGAAAGAGCATATTTAGGAAAACCTGATGGTCGAAGGTAAACTAGGGAATTTTCCTACGTCATTTTTGCTTAATTACCGTACTACAGTTTCCTAGTACTATCGGACAAAGTGTTACTTCGATCATATTTTCGTTTCTCCTCTAGATATGAACCGTATAAAATGATAATAAACCAAAATACTTACAATCCCCAAGCAGAACTCATTGCAACAGCAGTAATAGCAGCCGGTGGTTGTAGCTGCAAAAGTCTCTTTGGAATAATTGTTTGAGATGTATCAATGTTCTGCTTCATCAAAAGAGCGCCAACGCCTTTCCATTCAAAACCTTCAAGCTTTGCTATCATATTTATTTCTTCATACTAAAAAAGCCAAAAAATAACAAGGTCATTTGTCCAATTGAAACATTTAACGTTAATAAACCAAAGGAAAGAAAAGGCATTTGGTGCAGTTATCACTGATGTGGATCAAAAATGAAGCATCGTGCAAATGCAAAACAATGGAAAAAAGAAACTCAAAACATCGGTAATTTCCAATACACGTTCACAACAAGGAATTTCGAAAAATATCTCCAATACTAAAGTTTTCTCTGCATTTATACGACTTCCACAGCCAGACGTTACCAAGAGATTTGAAGTTGAATCGACACTTAGATTAACCAGCAAAGTAACAAAACGTATTGATACAGTTCTGTTTTACCTTCTGGATTTCAAAGGTATGAGCTAATTAACAATTGGGCCAAGAAGAACAGTAGCAGAAGTGATTCTAACGTACTCACCACTGGTTTATTCGAATGTTGGCTTGTCAAATCATACAGCATTACTTGCCCACCAGCACCTCCAACAATCAGCATGTTTGTAACAGGACACAGGGCCAGCTTCAAAATAACGTATCTCGTATCATCAGAACAGGGATCAAAGGAGCCGACCTTCTTGAAACGCGGCCAACCATCTTCATCATCATCATGATTATGATGTGGTTCATCGGCATCAAACTCAGTTGCGAGAATTTTCAATGTTTCAATTGTGCATAGCAGCTTCATGTTGACTTGAGAAACATCCCAGAATTTCACGCTGCCGTCTTCATGTCTATAAATTGCAAATATCAATATCAAACTTAACTATTCATAACAGATAACGGCTATTCAATTGAAATCAGTCGAAATAAAAAGACAGCGAATCAAAGATGGAGTGCATACCCGGTTATAAAAAGGTCTCTTTTATCTGATTTTGCAAGCAGAGACTTGCCACCAGTTATGGGCCAAGGCTGAAAATGCATTCATATGATTATCTACTGCAAATATATGGCATCTTTCAGATAAATGGATATTTCAGCTGTAACAAGTCAAAAACTGAGTTTATCTCTTGAGTTTATTTGGCTTTATACTTTCTCATCTATCTTATCACAATTTTGTGTGGATTGCCAAATTGCATTGATAAAGATGCCATGTTCTCTACTAAATCTATTTTAAGAATGATCTTGGGGTTAACCATTTCTCAATGGCTTGAGGTACTAAAGACTACTTTTTTCTTATATATAATACTTCTTTCCTATCAAAATTGGGTATATGTGTATGCTATTGAATTTACCCCTCAAAATCGGCGGCTGCTTGTCTATTTGTTTGACTTAAAAAGGTTTAAATGACAGCATACACGAAGATGGGTACCTCATTAGAATGTTCACTACCAACATTTCTTGCACCAGCTGATTTGATTCCATCCCATAACTCCTCTGGACAATCATGGCAATGGATTGAGCAAGTAATATTCGAGGAGTGCAAACAAGCTAAATAAGGCTGCATATGAGTTGGATAACTGGAAAAAATAGCCAAGGTGTATTGTGAATTGATCAGTGAATCATTAAAACCAGTAAATGGCGTAATATAAACCACTGTATTAACTTGATATATTGAAGATCTAACAAGTAAGTATGCATTTGTACTTATACCTGCATTACTACAAGCAGCATATCCATGTACTTGGGAGATGTGAAAAATGATGTAAGACAAAATAAGTTTGAAATAAATGCATACCCTTGCTCCTTTGACTTGAGATCAATCATAACAAACTCTTGTTCACAAAGAACTGCCAAAGAAACTGGTTCATCTAGAATTCATAACAAACAAACATTTAAAAACTATTTTGTATCTCAAGCTCATTATCAATACCACAAGTTACAAAACTATGAAGAAAAAAGTCCATACTGGTTCATGAGAAAAATGTATTGAAGTAGCTAAAATATTCTTACTTGCATCATTGTCACTGCTGATAACAAAGAAATCAATAACTTTGGATGTGAACTCAAAAACAACTTGTGAGGTATTTCCTTGCATTAATGAAACAGCATGCTTATCCCCATAGCTTGCTCTTGGCAGTCCACCAGAGAAAACAAGATATGGATCATGCCACTCAACTTTTCTAATTGGTTTACATGGAAATGGACCATACGGTGTTGACGATTCTTGTATTATTTCTCCATCTTCTCTTTGTGGTATGCTCCATATTGATATGATGCCACGTTCGTGTGCACTAACAAACTGGTTGGCACTTTTGTGCCATGATACACCTTCCAGTTCATGTGATGCTTTAAAAGTTCCTTCTGCTCGAATCTTATCTTGATTCCATAAAACAATTATGCCTTTCTTATAGCCAATCAGCAACTGAAAGAACATTTTCCATTAATTAATTAAATAATCATCTTAACCGTAAAAAATTAACCTATTAAAATAAGCTATACAGTGGTAATGACGTCTGTTTACTTTAATTGCGAATTCTTCATGATATAATAATGAAATATTTATATCATCAACAACAAAGAGAGGTGAAGAAACCAAATCAATTAGACATTAAATGAATCAGAGATGACAATTAGTGATAACTCATACTTTGCTTGAATCATGTGGATGTTCTTTAAGTGCTTCAACTGATCCTCCATTTGTCTTGTTTTCATCTCCAGGCAAACTAAACATAAAATTATATCACATTACTACCCTGTGAACAGTGTACATAGAAAAGCAGATAAGTACAAAATAGATAAGTTACATGATGCAACATAAGCCAAAGTATTTTGTTGAAAGCTGTTTACCATAAAAATGAATATAATACCTTTGCATCACAATATCCTGATAAATGATGTGATCTTTTAAACCAAAACTTCCAAGATCTAAAACGTAAATGTGTCCACCCTCTGTACCAATGTATAGACATTCTCTTTCCACTGACAAACAGCAAACAGAAATTTTTTTCAATCTAGAAATATATAATAGAGAAAATTGTCAGATAAAGAGAAAAAATTGACAAGAACAGACTACAAAATCCTGCATGCAACAACAGCAGCAATAATGAACAATAGCAGCAAAATGAAAAATCTCGATATTGACCTCCCTTCCAATGTGCATGCTTTAACTTCCTCGATAACAGAGTGTCCATCTCTCAAACTTACTTCCCACAGGTGCAATGTATTTAATTCTCCATCATCACAGACACTAATGACCTTAGCCTTCAAAAACAAACATGTCATAAATATATATATAGACTTACAATCGTTGTTAAACTTCCTTAGCACACATTATAAAACTAACTACATAAAGCTAACAACTGGAGAAATCCATTTCCATGAGCTTTATTTGATCCCCAACCCCCTTTAAAACACTGTTGTTTAATCATTGTGGTCATTGCTCAGAGGGGACAAGTATTATAACTCTGGTAAAAATGTAATTGCAAGCTCACCTGATCAGGCAGAAAAAAAAGTTGCTGAATGCATGTCTCTTTAGAATGAGACACTGAAATTTCTACATCTGGTCTGCCATATCTAAAATATTACTGTTAAAGAAAACTGAACTGAAACTGAAGAATAAAAACATCATAGTTTTAAATGGGATAAGAGAATAAAAAAATGGATGGGTTTTTTCCAATATCTGTTCCTATCTTAATTTCTATAATACTTTCTGGTGTCTGTATGAGTATACAACATGATATGGATGGATGAAGATTAATTGTCACTGACATAGAAAGATGGAATTTTAGGACCAAAGCTGAGAGTGGGCCCAGAATGGTGGCCTGGGCTGGTCAATTACAACCATGGCCATACATTATGACCCACAATTAAATTAGCTCCAAAATGTGTGGACAATTTTAATTTTGGACAATTTATATGTTTGGAAATTTTAATGTCCCAAAATATACACAATGAACCATTTATTTTGTAGTTGTGCTGAGCACTATCACAGAAAATAATTGTTTGCATTTATTTACCCAGCCAAATACCAATGGAACTATTTTCAGCATTTTTAATGAATGCTCGCAAGTCATTTTTGAAGTGAAAGTTTGAGATTGCCCAGAGATTGCCAGCATCGCTTCTATTTTAACTCATAGTTAGTTGTGTAAATTTTAAAATATATATGTATATATATATATGAATATATGGAATATATATTAAAATAGAAAATATTCAAAATGAGGAAAAACCAAAAATATGGAAAAATATTTTGTATGGGTATACCAAAAATTTTTGGAACCAAGGTATTCATCACAGAGCAAATTCTTCTTCCAAAAATAAATTATTCAAGTTTATATTCTCAAAGTCAATACTTTCATAACCCAAAATTAATTTCATAACCCAAGTTTCTTAAGAGTTTCCAAGGATTTTTGTTATTTTTCCCAAAATATTACGAAAACAAAGTGGTGAGCAAAACTATGACCAGAGCATTATGGGAGCAAAGCAGTAAAATGATAACAGTAACATTTAATTATTACATTTTGCACAACCCAGGGAAAAATTGTAATAAAAACATATGAATTCTGAACTTTGTTTCTTGAGTTGTTTGCCTTCAGCACTGCGGTTCTTTACTTACATAATACCTTATTTAACTGTAGACTAATTGAAATACAAATAAAAACATTTGGTTTTGATATTCATGTTAACCCAAACTTATAACAATGAAAAATTAACAAAAGGTGTTCAGACAGACAATAATATGACATGACCAATTATTTGTTTTGGTAAACAAATTTAAGTATATTTCCCGTCAGACTTTTCACCTTCACTTCACAAATGATCCAAAAAAAAGATTCTGGACAACAATATCTGCAAAATAGTTTACGAAAAGGATACATTTTGAGAAATCCTGTACTTGTTCCAATGGCTAAAAGCTGCAGCTTTGGATCGTAGGCAACGGCGCTTGCTTTATTTGGAAATCCGTGCTCAACCGTCTAAAAAATAAAAAAAAAACGATTCCTGTTGTGGTGATTAGGTTATCACCACGGGGCTGTTGAAAATTACCTAGGGTGTAAACGATCTGGTAGAAACTTCCACTTTCGGATCCATTAAATATACATCAAATATGTAAAAGCATCATATAAAACTCGAACGTTTTGTTAGCGTCAGGCTATATCATCAAATCTGATTCAAGTTGGTGGTTGTGGCATAGGCCCATTCAAATAACATTCTTACTGCATTTCAAAAGAAAATGCACGTTATCATCTGTTGTGTAAACAAAAATAACCAAGAACTCACCTTTGTGAACTGGAATAAATCTTGTCCGATTCTATCCTTTTCAGGTATCTTCCTTTTCACACGTTTAAGCATCTTCACGGAGCATAGATCACTTATTTAAAAATATTATAAAAAAATTCTGTTTGCTGCACAAAGGCGTTAACGTTTTTCATGAGACAACAGACAACAGAGAGAAGAGAGCCACAAAAAGAGATTGACAACGAGACAACACAAATTACACGAGATCGAGGTAAATACCCACGTGATTAGTGAATGAAGACCACGTGATACTCAAGCCATTAAAGTACTCAAGCAATTATAGTCATAATTATAGTCATCAGATATTAATAATGAAGACAAAATAATTTACCAGCAATTATTACCGTTTCATATTACAATTTTATAACACAGGAAATATAGGTGAACAGATTGAAACAAACGACCATAAATATTGATAATATTATTACATCTCTTTAAGGGCTGCTCTCACCATATTTTTTATTCCATTTCTGGGTAGTTTTGAAGTAAAAACAGGTACTGCAGTTTTAGATTTTTAAATTCGCTCATTAACATTCTTTTCTACGAAAAGAAAACTTGACGCCGGTGAGACCTACATGACGTACATGCCGTATTACATGATTTGCTCACGCTTATGCTGCACAGACGGGATTTTCGACCTCGACGTCGCAGTCCCGAGCCAACTTCACATACAGTCTTTAGTGGCGCGGGATGGTTTTAAACAACAATATAAATTCGGAATCTATTCAATTAACCCAGTGGGCAATGCGTCGTTGATTCAACGTGGATATGACGTTGAAATTTGGTTAGCACGTTGATCAACGTCTGTTCAACGTTTTATCAACGTCGATATCTCAACCCGAAAACAACGTTGAGATATTTCGTTGATACTACGTTGAATCAACGTTTGAATAGATTTTAGTATTTTTCTAACACTGATCGAATTGCGAAGTTTGATGTGAATGAATAACTCTGATATGATAAAGAAGTTAACTATTGCTATGAAAGCAAAGTTAAAGACAAGTTTTTGTCAAGGTTGAAGATCAACGTTGAGACAACGTTTTTCTTGCAACCATTTTTCAATGTTCGCATTATGTTCTTGAATCAACGTTTAATCAACGTTATTTCCACGTACGTCCACCCAAAACACTCATTATTTATTTCACCAATTTTTGATTCAACATAACCCTCTTACAGGCTCATAAGAGAGCTAAACTTTTTCCGTGTATTTGGAACAGCGCAAGTTTTGTGTAGATAAATAAAAATACTTTATATTTGCAATAATTAATTACAAATTCATCCTTCTATGTTTACACAACCTCTGCGATGTCGCAAATTATTCCCGCCTTTCCTTTTGTTTTGCCTTCGAAAATGGAAGGCACTGTTCTTTTGTTTCCAAGCAACAAAACTTTTACACTTTTTGACAGAGTTTCGATTCGAAGTGAGGGATTTTTGGCGGTTAGTTCAATGTTCGAACTTTAAATTACAAGTATTTCTTGGCAGAAAAATTTACTAAAATCTGAGAAAAATATATTTGAGTGAAGTTACACAACGTTGTAACTTAAAAGCTGTGTTCTGCAAAAGTCTCAACCATTTGGTTCCTTCGATACTTGGAGAAAATGCAAAGCAAAAGTTGCAACAGAAAATATATTTCAAAGAACTCATTTGGTAAGTCTTGTATTTTCAAGCTTTTATGAACATCAATTATTCAAATTTTAATGATTTGATAATCGTAAAGCAAATAATTATTAAAAGGGTTTACATTTGTAAGGGTATTTTATGCCAATATTTTGGTTGATTTATGCAGGAAATTAAAACTGAAAGTGCCGTTACACAGTTGAAGTTGACAAAGAGAAAGAACAAAAAGCACTTTATTCGGTAGGCCTATCATGTTTTTAAGTGTTAATTAACATCAACTCTCCAATTGCCATTCCTTGATAGCTTCAGAACTAGAATTTATTTAAAACCGTTAAATTTGCGAGTAACACGTTGTTGAGCTTTGTCAGGAATTAAATTTTGCATTCTCTTTTCTTCTAGTTGTGGTTCTCCAATATCCAGGAGAAAAGCGATGGAAACTGAAATTAAAAGCATTCTTGCCAAATGCCAACTACTGAAAGTTGAAAGACTTAGAAAAGATGGTGGAAAGAAATAAAATAAGTAAAGATAATATTTGGTTTCAAAAAAGTATACGAACTTTTTTAGTTTTTGTGTAAACATAGAAGGATGAATTTACAATGAATTGTTGCAAATGTATAGTTTGTCTTTATTTATCTATACGAAACTTGCCCTGTTCCAAATACACGAAATAAGTTTAGCTCTATTATGAGCTTGTGAGAGGATTATGTTGAACTAAAAATTGTGAAATAAATAATGAATGCTTTTAGGTGGACGTACGTGGAAAAAACGTTAATTAAACGTTGATTCAACATAATATCAACGTTGAAAAATAGTTGCAACACAAACGTTGTGTCAACGTTGAACTTTAACGTTGACAAAAACTTTCATTTCCAACATAATTTCAACGTAGATACAACGTTGAAATTATGTTGGAAATCAACGTTGAAATAAATCTCTTCATCACTTATTTTAATACAGTGGAATCCCGCTATAACGAACCCCGTTTATAACGAACTTCCCGCTATTACGAACTAAAACTCCGGTCCCTTGGATTCTGGGAAGTAGTTCTTCATAAGAAAATGTCCCTTCTGTATAACGAACTCCCGCTATTACGAACTATTTTCTCGGTCCCTACAGAGTTCGTTATAGCGGGATTCCACTGTATCTTGAAAAACCTGACCTGAGTAGTAAATACAAAAATAATCCATAACTATCTTGCTAAACCAAGCACACGGCAAAACTTGAAAGAAGTTGATTCCGTTCCGGCATGTACGTCACACAATCTCGGCCCAGGTCGTTTTAGTTTGCGCGACATTTTTCAGAAATGGCTGAAAATCGCACTTTTAGAGCCGTGAAAAGAGGTGTTGAGGAGCGAATTTCAAAATTTAAAAACTGCAGTACCTGTTTTTACGTCAACAACTACCGAGAAATGAAATTTAAAAAATATGGTGAGAGAAGCATAAGAAAGTAATTAATAAAAGTGCTTCATAATTAAAAAAGCTCAGCACTGGACTTTTGAAATTTAAACAAGTTGAAAAATTTAGATTTTCAAAATTGCATGAAGAAATTGCCCTACAAACACAAAATACTTAATGTTGTGACTATGATATATTATATTATTATCTATGATGTTTAACACGTTAATCGCAACATAGCATTGTACTACATAAGTGTGAATGTTCTGTAACGTTTACGAATACTACAATAAATTATCCATTCAGATATACCCCAAGAATATTCTCCAATCTTACAAATTTGCGGCATTTATAACAATGCAATACATAAAGAGCGCATATAGGTACATAGTGAGTAAAGATAAATTCACATAAATTTACCGATAGTGATGCTGATACTCAAAGTTTATCTATAGCTTAATTTCATCTCAATTAAATATGCAAAATATACAAACATGTACATATCCATAAACTTTTATTAGATTCTATCTCAGTTGTATTTACAATAAAAACTGCGATGAAAAATATACAAATGACAGAAATGTGTTACATGAGAATCGTTTTTAGAATCTCTTGTGACCTGGTTTCAATTGTTTCGGAACAACAGATATTCCACTAACAGATAAACCATCCCCAACCATCATAGGTTTGACTTTCTTCGGTTTAGATTTTGCTTGTGAAACCGAACCACCAAACGCAACCACTTTGCTATCTTGGCCAAAGCCACTCGTCTTCAATTGCTTACGAATTGTATGTCCTTGTTTGCCAACTGGTGTTCCAGTTTGCTGGACAAAATTCTGTGTGCTGGCCATCGGAAGAATGGGTAAATCTGCAACATAAAACACATAAACCAAATATTATGTAGTGTTACTACATGAAAAACATCAATATACAAGATAAAAATAGGCATCATATCATCGTGGGTATCAAAAATGGCAATCATCTAAATTCTCAAAGGAAACACTCAGAGAGCTACAGCAAGGGGCCAACAATGTTTCCATGAAAATGTTTACTCCAAATCAAAGTGACGAAATTACAGGAGAAAAATGTCAATTGCATCTGAAAAGATTTCAACTTCATGCCACTTTCGTGTTTTCAGCTGCAAGTTTGCACAATTGCAGACGAAATTGAAAAGAGAATTAACGATAGGAAAATCGAAAATGTACTGTACACGGAGTGATGCCAAGCTCCTTCAAACTTCATATTTGGTAGAGATTTGAAATTTATGATGACATTCAAGTATAAATCAACATTTGGCGCAAATAAAACTCGGGGCGAACCCATCAATTCAAAATTAGATTGGGCTCCCTTTTAGTCAAAGCTATTCCTATATTGTATATTGCATGTATGATTGACTGTTTAGAAAATCACAAACTGTCTTAGTTGTTAGAGGTTCATTGAACAAGGCAAAAGAATAAAAGTACAAAAACAATACCATCTTGATTTCCATGTTGTTTATGAATTTTTGAATCAACCGTAACAACTGACATTTCATCCATTGAAATTTTCTTTTTTGCTGCATTTCTTAACAATACCAATCCATGGTCACTATGTTTCTTTATCAGTGGTTTTTTATCTGCTCTTCTGCGAACTTTGCCTGCTTGTCTTATCCGAAGTTTCTCTAACAGTAATAAACACATCAAGTCAATGCATCAATGCAGCACAACATACGCAATACAAAAGCGAAATGCGAATACTAATGCAAGTATAGATATTTAATTGCGTGAATAAAGTCAAATGCAATTACTTGGTAATAGACTCGTTGGTAGTTGAAAGGAAAGAAGCTATAACTCTGTGTCACTATATTACTAACCTCTTCCCATATCCAAAGAACTGGACCTCTGTCTCTCTTTATATGAATATTCTTCGTCGACATTATTCTCTTCTGAATTCTCAGCACTGCTTTTTGTTTTTTTCGATGTTTTGATCAGTGATAAATCATTCATGCTATTGGATATGCCAAAACTATTCTCAATGTCTTTGGGTGAAGCTTTGAATAATTTCGATTCAGATTTTGAAGCCATAGTTAATACAGAGTCTTGCTTTAAGCTCTTTTTGTACCTTATTGCTTCATTGTCACTGATAGATCCATCAGCAAGTTTATTCTTGTATTTTTTTGTGGGTATTCTGGTTTTTTGCTTGCTTCTATTGCTTTCATTTGCACTTGGATAATCATCAATTGTAAATGTGGTCGAAGTATCTTGACGCAGCAAGGATGGAATTCCAATACCAAATTTATTCACTGTTGTATCTTTAGCAAGTGTAATATCTCTTCGGGACCTATGAAAAGAGATTCATATACTTGATATAGAACATCAAGAAAATAGAAAACTGCTGTATTATTTGGCACTGTGTCTCTAGTTTAGAATTATAAGCAATCTTTAGATCTATGTGTTAATCTCTGTGTATAAATGTGTTCTTGTATAGTGTAGGTCTGCCTCGATTTGACCCCAGCCATTGTAACTTTGCGAGTAGTGAATTATGTAGTGTTTGTTGTATTGCATGAATATATTATATATTATATATATCAGGTAAAAATATGACTTGATTTAGACTAGTCGGTGATTAAATATCAACGGTGAAAGCAACACCGTGTTTCCTACTGTGATACCCGTTAAACCTAGCCACGTTACACTGCTATTGCACACATATGCTCTAATACGTTCCGCATTTGTGAAACAAAGCAACTGAAGAGGAGAGATAGACGAGTTGAAAGTCATACCCATTCTCTGCTTCCATGTCTGAAACGCTGTCAATCCATTTTCTTGATTTCTTAGAAGTTTCATCAAAAGACATTTTTAACGTCCCATTTTCTTGAACAGTGGATAAAAAAGGAAGAGATGAAGCTGTGCCTAAAGTAAAAGTGATAAAACAAAACATCAACATCATTAATAAAGTAAACTGATATTGTACTGATTGTGCTGTGATGAGATGCAAAAAAGTGCAAAATCAAACTCACCTGATAAGCCATTGCATTTTACATCTAATGCCGACAATCCAGTCATCATATTCTGAAAAAATAGATAATTAACCGAAACACTGAGCTGGAGAGAAATTTAATACATGCTCCAAGTTTATACAATTCAAAACTACAACCATTTCAATCCAAAATTCACTGTGTCACAACACAAGACATTCTATTATGCACAAATAGCCATCAATATTACAACATAGCAAACAAAGTGTGGGTGAAGAAACATTCGCCAAGATAGAAAATGCATGCAAATCAATAGAAATTTGAGGCGGTATACTTACCACTCCCAATGCAGCAAATGAACCAAAAGGTGTATTAGATTCAGTATTGCTAGTGCTCTGTTGATATATTTGATATAGAACTTCCAGTTCACTTGGAACTTCGATTCCATTTTCTAAAAGACAATCAAGAAAATGAAAAAAAATTCAATGCAAATAAACAATTATTACAGTGAAAGCAATTTATAAATATTGGGGAAAATGTACGTAAAATTACAACAGAAGTTGGTGCACATATGAAAGGAAACTGTGTTTTATGATTGCAACTGTAAGACAATGCCAATATGTTTTATTGTAGCTATTACAATGATGATTTAGCTAAATGTAACAAGAAATGATATAGCTAGAAAATAAAACATCTGTATATGCTAAGGTACGACGAAACATGTCTGGATTAAACATGCTTGCATACCTTTCTTAGCTATGGTTGCAATGCACAAACTAATATGCCTTGGAACAGACAATAGTTAGATTAAATAAAAAAATAAAAAACAGTAGCATAAAATGACAACAAACTGCTCAGAGTGGTTTTGCTACATAGTCTGTTTCTTAAATCACAAGGAAATGAAACTAGGAAAAGTATTAGAAATAAGATTCTTAGTTGCTTGTATCGCAAAGTTCGTAGAATGAATTTTTAAAAATCCAGTTTCGAGTGTGGTGTGCAGTGCAGAGAATGAGAACTAATCTTACCTTCCATTGTTGATCGTTGGACATAAATAATCTCATCACACAATTTCAGTTTGTTTTCCTGTTTTTGAAACATCAAGTCATTCTGTTGCATGACATGATCTTTCAGCATTGCTACTGATTCCATCTCGATATTTTTCAATTCAAGTTCATGAACACTACACAGCAATTTCAATACCTCTCTGTGTGCTTCACAAGGTATCTTCGCAGAAAGACCATCTTCAATATCTCTTCTCTCTTTCCGTAAAATTTCAAGATTCTTTTCCAATTCTTTCTTTTCGTCAAAGAAGTCTTTCTCTTTCAAAGCAATCTGTTGCAGTTCTTCCTTGGCTGCAATGACGTCAGCTGGTTCCCAGCCTTCGTCAAGGGAGCGCAACTCGTTCTTCTCTGTGTCAAGGTCTTTATTATTAATGTCAAGTGGGTCTATTTTCGGTCGATTATACAGAAGCTTCTTGCGTATCACTTGCGGCCTTCTGTTTCCTTCTGAATATAACGAGTGTTGTTCAATGTCAAAGCTCGCATGGTGCTTCGCTTTTTCCTGCTCCCACCTAAGAAAATAAACCGCACCCAAGAAGTCAATTAGCATGATCAAGCACAAGCTTAGGTCAATATACACACAGTAGGTTCCCGTGTATAAGAAACCATTTTTAAATTGAGACCTCACAAAGTTTCTTATTTAAAGAGACCTTTTCATAATCAGGATCACAGCTTCATATTTATAAGTTATTGCAGTCTGCAAGTATATTTAGCATTTTCAGTAGAGCATTGGTTAATTGTTAAAAACCAAAATATTTTTACTGCAATTAGCCTTGCTACAATTTTTTTGTGTGGATCTTTAGTTTTGAAAATTGTCATTCTGTTCCGAGAACACTACATTGCATTACCGTCATTTACGAGAAAAGTTTTTGGCATTCAGGAAAAAACTATGACAGACATGAAAATAAGAAACGTCTTAATATCAGACCTAAACTTGTTTTTTATAAAAGAAGCCCCTTGGGAAGAAAATGAGGCCTGTTTCTTATACGGGGGGGGGGGGGGTCCTAAAAGAGGGAACCTACTGTAATATATATATATATATAATATATATAATCAAAATGCATGTTATAATACACACTCTTCAATTGTTAAAACATGTCTTTGATAATCAATGTAGTAGCGCATTGCAGAGTCTTCAATATCAATTAACTGATGCCTGAAAATAAAAAATTACATTCTTTAGTCTACATATACCTTAAAAGCTCTATTAAGCCCCCCCTTTTGCAATAAGCCCCCCTCTCAAACATCAACATTTTTGGTTTTATCGAGAAAGAATCAAATTTTCGTGAGTATATTGGTTGGAGCCAGAATAAGACATTGAGAAAGACAACACTCGCTTCTTTCACGACCAGTTTGGTTTACTCATGCCAACAAATCAGGCTGCAGACGATAAGGAAATAAAATGCAAAATAGAGATTAAGGGTAATGGTAAATTTCGGCATGAAGAAGGACGGATTATTAGTCAAATTTATTCTCTTTGTCGAAAACACTTTCTCTTTCTGTCTCGACTCGAACCAGTCTCTCTATCTGCAAACAAATTGCCCGGTCTGATGGTTTACTGAATGTGGGAAGTGGAACGTACATTACAGAATAGATTGTCGTATACTTTATTTAAGCATAGTTCAACATATACGCACGTAAATTGACATCTGAAAGACACAGATAATGCAGACAATTGGTGGGCAAATGAAAAATTCCTAATAGAATAATAATTTAGCAGGTAGTTAATAGAATATAATCACACCGTATATCCATTTGTTCTGTAAAGCTTTCCACCAACTCCAGCCGCAATTTTTCCAGATTTTTCGAGTCCCTGCAGGCAGGCAGGTTTGCCGAAGATGCTGAATCAGAAAAATGTGCGAATATTCAAAACAGAGTTATCAATCTATAAAATAAAAACTAAATGAATAAATTTAATAGCATAAAATAAGGGATAAAAAAGAGAATCCATGGCATACTATTTGGCAATTTGAGATCTTTATCTGTAATTTTCGCTTTCAAACGCAAAATCTCTTGTCGCAGCTCAGCAATTATATTCTGGTATTGTGCAATATGATAATTAACATTATACTGGTTCCTTTTAACCTAGTGAAAGAAAATCGCAAATAATTATTAAACAATTCCAAGCCAACCACAAGACTCAAACCTGTAAGAAGTTATAATCCTGATTTCAGGATTTTCAGGAAACTATGTAATAAATTAATACGTAACACGGAGATATAAAAAAGATCTATAACACTTGATTTAATGAAATTACTAGTACCTTGAGTTTGATGTTCTTAGCTCTGTCTGCATAGTTAAGCGTATTTTTTGATTCTTCAAAGCACATGCCAGCAGGACTAATGTGAGCTATCATGACTGTCCGACAATTACCACCTAAAGAATCCTGAAAATACGAATAAAGAAATGTATGAGCTGAATATAACTCTGGCTGATAATATTGTAAGACACAGAGGTAACAATGAAAATGGGTGTACTTCTGGGAGATAAAATATCTGTACATTCGTCGTCTCGCTGTAACGTAAACCCATTCAGCGGTCATGTCATAGTGCAACAACTGTTAATGGGCATTTATGGAACTATTATAAACGATCTCCTTCGGGGCGTCGTGGCACCTTTATTTCGAGAGAGGCTGCAGGATCCAAAATGTTCCAAAGATTCTTTCCAAATTTAAAAACTTCGTAACCAATGGCTGGTTGCGACAAAAAGGCTGGAATTTTGAAGTCCTTTGCATCAAAATAGAACGCCCCAACACATGGTCGCAGCAAATCGTATCACGGGCCTTATTGACACCCGTCGCATAGATTGTATACGGAAAATAAATGAAAAACGATAGGTTACAGAATTGATCAAAGATAACAAGTGTTGGTGCTCAAGTTAAATCAAAATGAACCTTTAAGAGCCTTGTCAATTTGCTGTCTCTGTAATTCACATATTGTGAGCCACGAATTCCTCGTTCACCTGTGATCAAGATAGAAGCAGTGTCAACACGATATTCAGACACCATCCTATATTTCGTGCTTTTAATTAAAACTAATATGTAAAAATGAGAAGCTTCAAATTATCTAAACATTGGAAACAGAAATTACAATACTTACACAGAGCATTGATGCAGTTGCCTAAAGCAAGTAGAGACCGGTTAATGTGTGCACCTTCAATAAGTCTTTTACCTCGATTCTGGAAAATAAATACAAATGATCACCGTGTGCCTCTTCGAGCAACAACATAATTAAAGATCATTGGGATATGAAACATTTTATGAAAATCTAAAGCAACAAAAATGAAAGTCATCTGATCGAAACTTACCTGTGTGTTGGCAGCCCTTTCCGATCCAGCTAAATCAATCATAAATAACTTTCCAACCTTGACTTCCTCTATTATATTTCTGACACGATTTCGTTGCTTTACCGTCACCTGAAGGTAGGGGAAAAGCATTATGTAAATGACATGGAGATTGCTCGTTGGAGAAAGCAACCTGGCAAATTCAAGTTTGCAACGCGTAGAAAAAGTAGAAAAAGCAAGGAAGGTAACCTTGAAAATATGCGAAAAAATACTGCATGGTAAAAGCAAATGAGAAAAAGGTCACGAAAAACAGCTTAGAAGAAAAACTAAAAGGTACAAATATCTAAAATGAGCTTTAACATACAAAGCGAAATAAAGGTAACAAGAGATAAAGCAAATAAAAATCATAATAATTCCTTCCAAAATCTAAGAGCTAAAACCAGCTAAGAATAAAATACCTGTAGAACAGCGTGTGATCTCGAAGAAGTTTTATTAACAGCCGTTGGTTCACAAGTTCGTTGTTTATTTCCCATAGACAACATCTGCATTACGTCTTTTGTTGTTAAGGCAGTTATTTCTGATAGACCAGCAACAACAACACCTTTTGAATCTTCTCTCAGATCAAGATACCCAGACGATGGGTTCAAAAGATCTCGTATCATCTCATTATAGATCTGCAAAATCACAAACGAATTGCAAACCATTAAACGTAAACTTGAAACTTTCGGTAAGTCAACAATTACAAATATACTTTGGAAAGCAATGAAAGCGTAGTGAATCGATGTCTATAGAAACTGGCAACAATAGATGAATAAAGATAACATTTATAAACATGCTCACCTCTAGATAAGACATTGTAACAGTATAATTAGAATCACTGCTTGTATTATCCATTTCTTTGAATAAATCATCAAGTGTCCGCACCATAATTCCAGGTTCCGAATCGATTCCAAGCATTGTATGAGTTTTGCCGGCTCCTGAAATGATGAACATAAATTGTATGGTAATTATGACAACAATAAAGGAAAAATGAATAAAAAACAGAATGACTGTGCAAAGGTTATATGCCAGTAAAAATGGCGATAAAAGAAAATGATGATGATAAAAAAGGAAAAGGAAGAAAAAGATCAAAGAAAATAAAGAATAAAAAGAAATAAGAATAAGAAAATAAAGACAACGTGATGAGGATACTGATAATGAGAAAGCAGAAGAAGAGAAGGTGATGATGCAGTCATATATCTGTGAGCCAGATATCCCGGAATTCGTGCCTCGTGTTCGCCTTTTTAAATTGGCCGCTTCAGAAAGTCATTCACAAAGGAATCAATTTAAGAGACACTAAAAACACTGTCGTGGAACAGTAGAAAAAATTGCCGAAAATAAGAAACAATCGAATAAAAAAAATGAAAGCAATACAGAAGACGAAGAAAAATATGATTGTGCTTGTAATAACAACGAAATAGAACATGATAATAAAGAAGGACAGAAAGAAGTAGACGAAAGAGTGCATGAAAAAGCAGAGCAAAACAGTAACGACAACAACAACATCGAAAAACTTGCGCAAGAACAAAGATATAATGTAATGAGTCAAGATGCAGATGATAACTATAAAACGTAAATGACGGCTAAGATACCTGTTGGGCCATATGCAAATACAGTTGCATTGTAACCATCAATAACAGAATCGATGAGATCTTTTGTTGTCTTTTCGTACACATCTTTCTGCGTTAAAAAATCGTGTTATGATAAAACAAAGTGAAATTCTTTGGAGTGAAATCTGTTTGCACAGCTAACGGAGACAGATGCTGCCTTGAACTCACAAGAAAAGAGTAGGGCATTGAATTTTGTTTAATAAAGTTGGGTCTTAAGGTAATCGAAATTGCTTTAATGCTACTGGAAGAAGGATTAAAGATTTGTAAACCAGCGAGTTGCGTAAGAAAGACCCGTTAAAAATTTTTAAAAATAACCGAATATTAAAATCTATCAGATCATCGGTGAATTATCATAATGTCTTAAAATAGATGCGATTCGCGAAATTTAGATTAAAATAATTATTTCCCCAGTGTGATATGTGTCAAACTCCTGCTATCAAAAATCTGCCTTTTAATTTCAGTAACAAGAGCAAGATATGAACAGGACTTCTGGTCTTTTATGGATTAACGATATATTACAATATCTACCTGTGTGGCAGCCGGGCCGAGTGCAAGGTCAAATACATATTGCTTTTCTCGCGATCGGTTAACACGAAGTATATCATCCGGGTCATCACAGGGGTCCATAAGAACAACCATCTGCAAATAAAAACAACAGAACTTGATAAGAATAACATAAATACAAATCATGATTTTCAATTTGAGAAGATTAACATGGAATTCTAGCATTTTAATTTGAGATGTTTATATCTTCAATGTTTTCTGGTATTTAAAGAAGAAACGAAAGTTTCATTCAAACAGGTTTCTAAGGATTACAACCGAGTTGTTTGAAATCATAGTTTCAATGAAACGCTGTCTCTCTATTGTATTATTTTATCTTTAACCAAAACCCCACCCCACACGACGTTACCCCACGACTGTACAGAACAATATCCACAGTAATGAACAGAGGTTCCATTCCCGTTAAAAATAAATTGGTTGCAAAGCAGTTGCTTGCTGCACTTCAGTGTTTTGAATTTTGAGGAGATTTTCAATTTTGATTTTCAAAGATAATTAAACGTTTACTGATGAATACACAATTGTTTTCATTCATTGCCAACACCTTAACTATAAAGACAACTGGAAGAATAAAAGGACAAAATCAAATCGATGAAGGGCATATCTTACACCTACAAAAACTGCCAGAAAAAGCTTGTTTTCGCAAGAAGAACCCATTCATAGCTTCCAATCGCTGCAAGGACCCATTTGAGCCGAGGTCATCTGACAATTTCCTTGCTTTATGAACATTGTCAACGATATTAATGGATAGGATTCTAGGAGCCACAGGACCAAAATTGATACAACAGCAAATTCATAATTTAAAAAAAATACTTTATCTTCCTGTGACTCGGTTATTGTACAAATATCTAAACCACACAGTGTAAAACAGTGGTACTCCAATTGCCCCGATCCTTTAAAAGAGCCGTACTAAAGTCAGCTCCAATGCTAAAACAACAGATTGTTAATAAGCCCAGTTCCCTCCGATAGATACGCATTGCTAAAATGCCACGTTTCATCATATAAGGCCCCGTTTTCTTTCAAGCCCTGCAACGAACATATCGTGGGGTGAATTCTAGAGTTTCTCACACCCAGAGGTTGGGTAGGCTACAAAAGCGATGGTGCTGCTTCGACAGACTAAAAGAGTCAGCCTTCAAATTAATGGAGCCAGCCTCCCAATTCTAAGTTAAACGGGTTTTAAAATTGAAAAGTCCCTTGAAGGTTTTGCTTTTAGTAGCAAATTTCTAAAAAACTTTTCGGCCATTTAAGATAAAGGTTCCTTGTAAAGTGATTCCTAATAAAAAAAGGCCTGTACTTATTCTGCCACTGTGCCCATTTTGCAATACATTTACTCTCTACTTATTTCTATCTTTAAATAATTGATTACTTCATGGTTCATCTCTTTTTTATCTCTAGTATTACTAGTACCTTGATGATAAACATTCATGAACAAAATGGTTTGTTTGATGAATTCGTGGAACAGGTAGTTGCCGTATTTTTTTAGCAACCAGCTTATCGCACTATTTGAGTGCACACCATCTCATTACTGGTTTTATTCTATAAAAATTAAACTTTCATGAGAAAATGACTTCAGATAGTCTAAGCAAAATTATCTAACCGAAAACATTTATCAATGCGCGCTAGCCCTCTCGTGAAAAGGCAAGGTGACAAACTAATATACTGGTGAAGGCAGAGTAGAGTGTATAAGCCTTGTTGGTAGCAATACATAATATAAAATGAAACTTCGCTAATACAATTACAAAGGTGACCCAGAAGGGGTCGTATAATAGGGGCTACTTCATAAAATAATAACACAAAAGGTGGATCATAGAAATTATTCTATTCTGACTGACTAGATTATGGACACTTCAACATCTAAGATAATAACTTCAGTTATAAATAGAATAAAATTATGTTGACGCCAACGAGTGACGAAACCAAATAAGGTCTGATTTAGGTTGGTTGTAATTTGAGTGAAATAAAATTGGAAACTTGATTAAATTTTAAACCCGTAGCCTCAAGATGACCCTGTTATTAATAGACAATAACATTAGGGAAGAATAAGCTACCTTTCTCAAAGTATATAGGATAAATGGGTCATATTGAATTCAATAAGAACGTAAAGAAAAATTCTTTTTACGGACATATCGTTGGACGTTGCCTAATTCCTGGATCATTGAATTAAGCTTCATTATTAAATATTAAATGCATCTTAATTAAACCAAGATAAAAATTTATCAATTTCATTAGCTGAGCAAATAAAAAAGGTTGAAATTGGAAACCGGTAACATGGTCGCACAAAGAAGCAGAATAAAAAATGTGAAGAAATAGAAAACTAATAACTAATTGAAAAAATACATAAAGTTTGCATTTTCGGTATGGAATATAAAGAGCACAGCTGTAGTTACGGTGTAGAATATGTGTTGTTTAACATTGCCGCTTTAGTTTGAAAGAAAATGGAAAATGAATATTGAGTGCACTTACATTCTCGCGATCAATGACGTGGGCAATATCTGTGCAGCCATTCTCGATTTCAGCATCATTGATTGGACGAACACGAACAGCAACCTGCAAAACATAACATTTCACAATTTCACAATAATCATCTTGCAATTTTCACCAAAAGACAGTAATTACCTTCCTTAGAATACGCACAGCAAATATTGACGACAAACAATTGACAATATAAGATAGAATAGAACTGGCCGTCAATTAGCCAGTGAAACACACTCTTTTTTTATAAGAGTATAGCTCGTAACAATATTCGAGTCAAAAAATTCAGATCAAAATTTAAGAATTTATTAGGAGTAAGAGCCAGGCTCAAATTTCCACGACAGTTTCACTCTTTCTTTATCTGGAGAGTTTTTGAGCAAACAACACGTATAAACAAGCGCGACTTTCACGCCATAAGTTTGAGATTGAGGGATTCATGAGGAAGATTCTTTGTCAAAGTATATCAATAAACTTATAAGACTTTCCATGTTGCAACAAAAGAAATTTGAGTGTTTTGACAATGGTTTGAGAATCATTTCAGAATACCGAGGCTCAGAAGCTAGAAATCAGGTATTCTTATAAAAAAGGGTGCATTTGTATATAACTATTTGATTCTCCTCGCAACGTAGCTACATATCCATTTCTATCTTGCCAATAAATTCAGCGATTTTCGCTTTCTCGTCTTCTCCACGAAATCTCGTTAACGTTTCCCACAAAATTCTATTCTTAATGGCTACATCTCAACACATAAACATCAAAATATATATTGAGACTCGTATCTTCAAAGAAATAGAAGATACAAGCACGTTTTCCCGCACGATTTTCATGCAAAATGATTGCGAAGCGCCCCCTTCCCCTGACAAAGCAATGATGCAAACAATTATAAAACAAAAACATCACCCCTTCTTCAATAACCTAAAAAATATCCTAAAAAAATAAACAACATTACTTACTTCGGGGGTGGCAAAAAAACAAGGCAGTCTCGCAATTTTTATGAACGATTGAAGGCCCAAATTTTTATGTTAAAACAACACCCGTGCGAGGGATTTCCTGATTGCTATATGAAACGCTTTGGTACATCAACGACATGTGCTACATAATTAGCCCTACGAGCTTTACCAACTAACTAACTAACTAAAGTCGATGCACTGCTGCTACAAAAAGCATTCACGAACCTGAAGTCTGGCGGATTTATTATCGCCATCTGATTTTTCCAACACCATGTCAAACGCAAATCTAACGAGGTACCACAATAGACGCTTTCCTGGTCACCGATTATATAACTGATGTCTCGTGAAAAGTCAAATGAGAACTTATACCGTATACTTCGATACTTTTATACCATTTGAAAACCGCAACATGCAGTGCAAATTTTCTGCTCAGTGATGCAAGTTGTGAAACAAAATACTTATTCAAATTCATTAAAACTTCCCACACGGCCAACTGCCAGTTGGAATTACAATGACCGATATATTTCGATCGCAAGTGGTTGAACAGAATGGAATTCCACCTGTCTCATAAATTTATATTTAATCTGTCTTTGTTTTAAATGTAAATCAGATGTCCCATTGTCATTAACAACATTAAGGGAAATTCAAATAACAAAATGTGCAATTCTATAGTGCTCTGGCCTTCAAACATCATCCCACGAAGAATGAAATCGGCATTTTAAAACAATAAATTCGATCTTGAATGTTTTTGCGACTGTCTATACTGTGATACCCATGACTAAGATTTGCCATGTCATCAGCATGTTTTTGATTAATGCAATGCTTTCAGAGTTAGCTTAAAGACGTGAAGCAGTTGCAGAAGGAAAAGGTTTGCATTTCCTTGCTGCTAAAAACCCTACTTCAGGGATTCGATATGATATGTTGCTGATATCTTCTGTTAGGCTACACCTTCCTGGCAATCGCGTGTGAAATTGTTTCAAGCAGAAAAAAAATAAAAAGGAATTCCTTCTACAACTGCTTGAAGTCTCCAAGTTATCTTTAAAAACATCACATTAATTAGTAAAAACATATTCAAGACATGATAAACTTTCATTGTGTGCTCAGCAATACAATAAATCTCGATCAATGTCAGCTTCAACAAGTACACATTTCTTTTTATGACAAAATACCTTTAAGAAAGCAGTACCTAACTCTTCAAAGGATTAAGAAGAGTTTTTCCAAAATTTAAGAAAGAGGGGCATCTCTTAATAGATTGCAAATAAGAAAACACCAAGTTGTGAAATTACAAACCTTCCTTAATTATAAAAATATTGCAATTCTCACAACTTTTTATATGTCAATAGACATGATGATGAAATGGTAAAAGGATATTATAGCTCAGAAAGCCTCTCAAATAAATAAGAAAGGGGTCATCGTTGCAAAAGAGCAATGGCGATACTCCCTTCCATGGGTAACCATGTGCCAATAAGAATATTATTAAGACAATTAGGAGAAATATAACAATCTATTATGGCATGTGCAATGTCCAGGGGAGTTCGTATTTTTTTCCAGTGAGACACAAATTTTAGGATAACAACTCGCACCTGAAAATTTTTTTAGCCCTCCAGGAGACATGACAAAGGACTTCATCAGCAAATATTGAGCAACCAAACATCTTATCTAAAAGCTGGATTTTTCTCACAGCTCAAAACATATTTTTGCATGACTCACACCTTATACCTCGCACCTTTGAATATCATTGACAGCTACATGCATGCAGAAACATACAAAATTTCTGACCTGCCACACTGTTATAAAGGTGAATGGTGTAAGGTAAAATGATAGAAAGTTATGTCTTGTAAAGTTATGGTATCATCATACTTCAGGGTGGACAGCTAAAACCGATGCCAATTTCTACTTTTGACACATCTTGTATCATTTTACCTTCACCAAAAGGAAATACAACATTATCTGAGTGGGAAAACTTAAACTTTCAAGAATATTGCTGTGGTTGGTGTAGTGAACAGCACTAGACAAGAATGACTCCTAAAACTACACTATTTATTAAGTTGCTAACTTAGATACTTCCTACCTTTATTCAATTCAAAGATTGTTTGTAATAAGAAACAATTCATTATGAACATTATCAAATGTTGGATATTGAATAAGTACTTACTGTGAGTGACTGAACGTCTTCCTTGTCCGTTATTTTCTGCAAATCCTTCATCTTCCCTTCAATATTTCGTTTTCCACTTTTCTCAACTAGACTGGACCACAACATAGGTACCATAAAGGACTAAAAATAATGCCTTTCAAACAGCAATTAAACGGCCTACATAAAAATAAAAAGGGAAACGGTTATTTCTTATCGCACACAATCGTATTTGTATCATTTTAGGCCTGATCTATTGAATTATCATGCACTGAGTGCACTGTGCTATTGAACCGACCTAAGATATTATAAGGACTTGTGACGGCCATTCTTTCTTCCAATGATGAACTTTTCGCAGTCTGGCAATTACCAACAAAACCCGGTCTGCGTATAAAGATCAAGTACTTCGATGAAAATAATTTATATTCCTCAAATGGCTCCAGCTTTATAAGTACATTTTTGAAAACAATCCGGATAATCCATAATTTATTAAGCTTTGCAGGCAAGACAGATAATCATTCAGCTGGTGTCCTACGTTTTCTCTGTTTTCATTAATTCAGAATTGAAAATAAATAAACGATGTTGATATTTAGTATGCGTTCGTAGCTCATGATGACGTTTATGCGGGGCCTCGAGCTCCCTCTGGAAAATGCTACCCTCCCACCTAGAAAAAAATCAAAAGTTTGCGTTTATGAACATGGATAAATGGTAACAAATGATCTGAACGACAGGACAACACGATTGAATACATTATTACCAGAAAAAGTAAATGAGTTTTTAGGTAGAGAAGCGTGATTGCTAGAGTAACGTGAAATTCTGTGTCGCGTTGTCAAAACGTGTAATTTATATTTCGGTGCATACTTAGCAAAATCTCTCTTATCAAATCACGTGTATAATGTCCTAGTTACAAAATTTCTTAGATACCTGAAGCAATACCTCTTAGCAACATTGAAATTCCATTCTTTTGCAGGTAGCAGACTGCAGACCGAATGAATTTCAAACAATCATCCATTCTTTAGTAACTGAATACATAAAATAATGCTTTCATCATTTGAATACTCATATTATCAATACCTCGACATATAGCGCAACATTGTCCTAAAATGCATAATTTCTCGGCCTTTACGCCTAGCTCCGCCAGTCTCAAAATTTGCTCTAAACACCGAAATTAGTATTAAAGGAAATTGGAACACTTATTCTATCCGTAATTCCCCCAACTCTTTAGAACGACGTTATCGGAAGAAGATTCAGTATTATGTAAAGAACTCTCAAGCTGAATTATAACTCTTAAAAACTTATACGGAATTGCAAAGAACTCGAATGAACTCTTAAATAAAAACAAAAGAACTCTCGTCTGATAGCAATAACATTGAATCAACTGCAAGTAACATTATTAGTCTTGATATTCGTTGATACGTGTTCGTTCGTACGATCACTTCATATGCTGATAAAGTTATTACGCAGTCTCCTACTTGAAAAATTATCCAACTCTGCTAACCTGAGCGGAAACACTGAATTAATTTCCTTACATAGGCCAGAGTGAACCTTAGTACAAGTCCCTAAGATATCAGCAGAGATATAATATATTAAAGCAGTCTCTCCGGTTTTTTGTCAGTAACCAAAAGTACAACAAAATTGCTTTTGGTGCAGGTCTGAAAATATTGGTCCGGTAACTCTTTGTCGGCGAGGGGAATCTTATTTCTTGTTTATTATGCTTAATGCTGCCAAAGCCTGTCCGATTATTGCATTGATGGCTCTTTGCAAAGCCTGTGAGCGATCCAATGTACCTGAATTCCACCACTTTAATTATTTCTGTTTAATCCACCACTAGAAAGTTTTGCGATTATGTCGACGTAACGGACGTAAAGTACTCGCATGCAGACTAACGCTATTGGATTCTTGTTCACACGACGCAAAGAAATGTACTTGTTGCCCTTCTGCATTTCTCCAGACTGCCAATAAGTTAATGTGAGTTCATTAAAGTGCTAATGCAACGAATTTTACATGGTGTTTTTATTTTAAAAATCTATAGATTTCAATGCACTGATTAACGTGGCGCAAATAAAATTTGCAAATTATGTATACTCTCTGTTAACCCTCAAAGTAGGCAATTTTGACGTTTTTCGTGCGAAAACAGAACATCACTGTGATGTCATCAAAAGTTGTGTCTGCAACGCCAGGCAGGCTTTCTTCGATTGAAATTCGACATGGCAAGCTGTGAGCGAGCACACACATGACGGGTATCTCGAGAGCAAATAAATCATAGAACTATTTACATGTCGTAGAAATACAGAACGGAGACAATTGTACGACTACTCAGTGTTGCGAAAACGTATCGTTCCGTAATGTTGCTGATAGTATTTCAAAACCAATCAAACAGAGCAAGGTCTTTTTAAGGAGTTCAGGAGACGACAGACACCATTCGCACCCACCGACCAGGATAGCATGATTTTGTTCATTATAGCGCTCATATTTGCTTTGAAGTAAAGAAAGATATTGGGAAAGATTTCAAAGATGAGATTAAAGCTAAAATCAAACGCTATTCTAGCAATAGAGGCAGTAAACAAGCTCGTAACCCAAAATGTGACTCTGCTTCTTTACTCGGGCCTAAGCACTCTTCGCCGGAGTGGTTAGGCCCGAGCCGGCCAAAACAAATGTCAGAAGATTTGAACTTTTTGGGGTGATGTCGAAGGAATTTTAATTTCTGAAGTTTCTAAGAATAATTCAATGTCTGTAATTTTAAGTTAAATTAAGTTATTACAAAAAATAAGACCTAGGATAAGCCACATCAGGGCTACGTGTCTTTCTACAGCAACTCGAAGCAACAATGGCGACGCGGGATGACGTCACATATTTTCGGAGGTACCCATTTTCAAACTTAGGCCCCGTTTACACGGGAACGGATCCGAGTGGATCCGTTCCAAAAATGGTTACGATAGGTGTTTCGTTTACACGGGTACGCATGGATCCGTTCCTCTTTGGGAACGGGATCGTATCTTTTTGGGCACGCTAGAAAAGCGGATCCATTTGGGTCCGTTCCCGTATCGGTGTCGTGTAAACGCTTGGAACGGAACCAGAACAGGCACGGCACTGAACTGAGGCTGTTGCAACTGAGGTTGTGTTATCGCGGGAAGTCCAAAATATAAGCAGTACAAATGTCTGGGCCTATTGAAAAGCAAGTAATATCAATTTTGTCTCTGATGTTTTCCAATATAGCTTCTTTGTTGTGTGTGGTAAGTTTAGTTTGCGAACAACATCGACAGCGATTGAAGTTCATGTTGAACCAAACAACTGGGGCAGGTGAAGGAAGGAAATTCGTGTTCGCCATTTTCTGAGAGTGTTTTGGCGCAATTACAAGTAACTGACAACAACAAAACACGCCTTAACTTGAACAACTGCGCATGCTCAACAATTGGATCCGTTCTCGTGTAAACTCAATAGCTTTTTGAGTCCGTTCCCGTGTAAACGCTATACAATCGTTCCCATATCGTACCCAAAAGGCACGGACCTTTTGGGTCCGTATCTTTTTCTCTCGTGTAAACGGGGCCTTAAATTGTGTCTTAACTTTAAACAAAATGACACAAATTGTTTTCAGAACAACGGCTAAAAGATTCGCCCTTATAGTGGTTCAGCCGGAGCTCAAATATTCCCACCCTGAGTGGAGCTATTAAAAAACAACCAGGCGACGTTCGAAAAAGTCATTGACTTCCATTTTGGATCATCACTCTGACGTCACAGCGTTGAGATATTTTTCGCAAAAGGTGGCCTGATTCAAGGTGAAACAAGGGATATACTATCCTAAGATTTGCGTTCTACATATGTCCTACTCTATTATGTGAACTGAAATGGAAAAATAACAATGGACAACAAACCATTACTTTCCTGTAAATTTTTAAGAATGTTAAACAAAAAAGATACTCTTCTATTGCTCCATGATTCAGTAATACAATACAATCATGATAAAATGGCAAACGAAAATCAACCCAGTCTCACGTTCAAGTTTAACAAAGTGGAAGGTCAGCGAATCATCCCGAGCCAACATCCCTGTGCTGCAGGAAGCCTTGATCAGTGAATCCTAAACTTTGAGGGGCAAAAAGTACTCCTGTGATATTTGAAAGCATGTGCAAAGTTATTTTTGAATTTTGAATAACAATATTTTTTGGAATATCAAGTACAGAAAGAAATTATCTGTGTTCAAACTTTATAAATTTCATCGTCTCTATCAAGTACTACACTTTTTTTTTTAATAAGCAACTAGACTTTGGTCCAGCCCTGAAAGTTGCTTAAAATTTTGGATATTTTAGCCCTCAAAGTTGCTTAAAATGGTTTGTACTTATAACAGCCTCTCCTGTCCCCGGGTACCACTCCTAAGTTCGTGGGTCAAAATCATCAACTGTAATGCCTACAACACAAGACTTAGTCAGTAAGTGTAAACATGTTAATCAAGAACTTCAACGTAAAAAATAGAAGAACCAAACATTTTCCAAACAACATGAAAGTTGCTAACAGTAATTCAATTGAGCCCTCGAGTGCTTAATGTTAGGGTCAATCCAGCCCTAGTTGCTTATTGAGCGGTTGCTTATTAAAAAAAAAAGTGTATGTCCAGATCTATGCTGTTCCAACGAGCAACATTTTTCACTGTTGAAAAAAATAATTGCAGCCACAGAATTACAAACACATTGTTTCCCAGCTGTATCTCCAAATTTTGGATTACCTTGATTAAAAGAGCCAAGTAGAACCTTGACAAATTTGTAGGGCAACATTATCACACACGCACGCTTGGCCAAGCTACTGTACTTTGGTTGGGCCTGGCAAATTGAGCCCTCATTCATACCCACGCGATGATGTAATGGTGCGTCATTTAACAAAATCAACTTTTGTTTCTTTTGAAATTCTTGTGCTGCTAGTCTGTAGCAACGATCCTTTTGATGTTAGTCCGTCGTAACATCATCACAACCCAATATAAATAAAAATAATGATAACAATGAATGCCTGCAAGCAGAATCGAAAAGCGTGCGGAAGTAGGCCTTAAAAACTATTGTATCATCATTTGCACCATCATCATGTTTTATTGTTTTTTTGAAAGTAATCCCGGTCCAGAAAATCCTGACTTCAGATTTCAACTTGTTGATGTGCATTTAATCAATGCTAGATGCTTTAGTCCTGGTTACATCACAGCAGCACTCATTTTAACAATGTTAACAGCTAGTTTTAAATACGATCGTGTGAACCTAAGTTATGGAAGAAATAATTTAGTTGTTTATGCAAACAAAGATTTTAAAAATCAATCGCACTTTCGCTTCGCTTCGTGCGTGTGTGGTGGGTTGGGCATTGAACACGCCAAATAGCATTTGTTCTGATTGTTATATTGTTTCATTTAACAAATCGGTGCTGACTTATTGTTTTGTTTCAACAAATCAGCAACAGTAAGTTGTAGGTCATTTGTATTTTCTTACGCAAGAGACTTTTGTAAAGGCCAATCAAGAAGCTGTAATAAAGCATTGGTTCACTGAGCACCATCCGGTTGAAGGGCATTTCAAAGATTTACATTCTGTGCCAGAACGCAAATCAATTAAAGTAACTTATACTTGTCAGATGCACGTCAAATTGCATCAAACTGATCAGTACATCTTTGGCTTTCATTTAAAATAAAAAAATCGATATGTGAAATTTCGTTGCATTAGCACTTAAAAGGTTGTGGTGCTATAGCTTGTGTAGTTTCTCATTGTTGTATAAACTGGTTGATTTTACCCATGCAGATGACGACACTGTGATCACTACTTCTGTACTCTAAAGGGAATGTGCAAGGTTAAAAGGCGTGGCTTTCGCAACTGCTAAAAATTGATTTGGTTTATTAACCAACCAGGAAACGCAAAGGGAAGACGTAATTTTTCACATGAACAGTCTCTCTGCATGAAGTCAGTGAACTGGAAAATGGTGAACATGATCCACAGCTTCGTTCTCCGCCAAGAAAAGCTGCCAAACGTGTCTTGGATATGGTGATAGAGCAAGAATTATGGGAGAATTTGACGGAATAAAACGTCGTTTACATTTCCATTTTCTTGAGAAACCGCGGAATGGATGTCGGCCAAAATTAGGCCTGTTGTTGTTGCCATTTTGCATTCCCTTCCGTTCTCATGACTGATCTCAAATATTCATTGATCATTTACGTGACGCTATACTGCGCATGTCTTCATTGAATTAAATCTCGATCTATTTTAAACACAGCCTTTTATCTTTTCACATTCCCTTTACGCCTCGTAGACATGACAATCAACATTCGCGCTTTTTTACTAAACACGCGAATACTGATCGGTTCTTATTTCGGAACTAAGAGTACCTTATGGTTTTGAAATGGAACATTTTTGGATAGATATAACCCAGACAGAGCAGTAAGAGCAAGCGGGGCATGACAATAAACGCACAACACCTGCCATGTGCTTACTCTTGAACATGGGCAAATTATTTATCCATAATATGTATAACCTGTATAAACGTGTATTACCTATACTTTCCAATTTGTTGACTTTTTTGATCAGAGGGTGTGACAGCCGCCAGACTATAAAATATAAACAGATTCCAAATAGCGAATTTGAATCTCTAAGTTCGAATATTTCAATTGATAAACAGCTGTTTTCTGTAGAGGCACTTTAATGAGAACCATGGAAATATTTCTTTGACCAAATAAACAGAGAGAACGGCCAAAATTCCTTTTACTTTAATAAGACAATGCTTCTCACCCGAGTCCAATTCTATATTGGTGCCAGTGACAAGTAGAAATAAAATAATTCTTTACAGCGTTCGCCAATAATAATCTGGACTTGTTGCATTTCAATAAAAAGCTCATTGAAAGCAAAAGTAATTAGCTACTTCAGCAAACTAAAAGCAATTGAACACGAACATAATGGCTTATATTCTGTTAAAGAAAAAACTTTCATATATTTATGTCAACATAACAATTTTCAAAGAAACACCTCAGGGTGCGGCTTGGCATTGCAATAGGATTAGTCAATCAATATAATTAGTTGATCACAATTACCTTATTGCCAATCTGTAATAAGCTCTGGATTTGGCTTCATCTATTTAGTTATCTTAGTTTTACTAGTGTGTGTGTGTGTGTGTGTGTGTGTGTGTGTGTGTGTTACAAAAAGCCACATATAAGGCAATAAATATGCTGTCATTTCAATCAATGCATCATAAAATATGGCTGTTCGCTCTGGTATCAAAACTTCTAATCAGCACGATTTTTATGGCAGTAAGAACGCGAGCAATGACGGGTATGGTTGAAAGCATCTCAGAAGATGCAAGATTCATATGTCCTCCATCTGAACATCGTATTGCATACAAAGTTACGAGCGAAATGCAGTGTGTTCAGCGATGCTTACACTCGTATGGTTGTCGCGTCATCAACTATAACAGCAAAATTTCAGAACCAAATCTAAGTGGCAATAGCAATGAAAAGAGTTGTGAGATTTATCCAACTGCAGAACATAAATGCACGAAACAAGAAAATGTGAAAAACTGGAGGGCAATTTTGTTCAAGGTATATCACTTGCTTACATAAACACTTTTTAGAGATAAGGTAGTCTAAAAAGTGCCTATATACTTTATTTCCCCTTTGCCCTGTTCAAAGGATACAAGAGCATATTCGTTACATAAGGCAAATATAAATCGAAACGATTTGGCGTTGAGTGTTTCAGAAGTAGCCTGAAAAACTTATATGAAATGGAACTTTGTGTCTACGAGGAGAGTAATGCTTGAAAATGCACCAACATCTATCGATAACATAGATGTTGTCAGAAAACCTCCTTTTCTGTGCATTCTTTTTTAGAGCGATTTGGAGACCTAGAAACTTTTGATGGAGGGGGGTACAAGTAATTTGCCGACAAAATAGGTGTGGCAGCGAATATCAGTGTGGCTTTCAAATGGCTTAGGGAATCGTCAAATTATTGAAAAAAAGTTGATTACTATTTATAAACGTTTTTAATATGTCTGTGGATAATTATAGAGAGATCACCAAACGAACAAATTTGTTAACAGAATAAAAGTTTGCAACGAAGCAAAAACAATAAACTGAAAAAACATATACCAATAAAAACATCAAAGCTTGACAAATTCGAAATATCATATACAAATCTACAACAAAACATATTTTGTGCAATATTTTACCAAAATAACGTGATAAAACCCACTTTTAGAACAGGCGTAGCTCCATAGGCTTTTCATTGTGAAAATCTATAGCCAGACCCGTTGCTACCACGTCGCTAAGAAAAATCGCGTTAGCCAATGAAAATGCATTTCCGGTTAAAGAGCGCATTGTTCTCAGAACAATGGTTGACCGAGCCGACGTTTTGCCGCAACATTCGTACATTTATCAACAGTTTCACTAGAATTTCGTAGTTTTTCGTCGTTTTAAGTATTCTTAGTAGACAATGGCTTCTTCGTCTACTCTTCGCAAAGTATAAAGGTGAGTTTCTCAAAGTTCTATTCGCTGTTTATATTCGATATGTACCCCTCCTAAGGTGGTTTGGAACACTATTGAAAATTTCTTGAAATAAAGCTCTTCCGGCCTAAGTCAACCTGGGTATTTTTTAGTAAAAGATTCAAGTGGACAAAAGAACATAACATTTTATTGTTACGAGAAGTATATGCCTCAGAAGTTTGGACGACAAGGCCTGGAAGCATCCACAGGGGTGACTTGTGGAAACAAATCTCCGAGAACCTGGCGAAGATTGCTGTCCCCAAGTTTGAGTGTTCCCCGCGCTCGATTAGGGAACACTTTCAAGTTCTGTTTGACAGGAGAAAATTAATAGAGAGGAGGAGAAAGACAGTGGGATTTCGCCGGACCCTGCAGAGAAAGATCAACTGGTGGATGAGTTGATTGAAGTCTTCACTACTGCTGCAGTCGGTCAACAGTAAGCAGATAAGGTCAAATCTGACAAATAAGAGGTGGAAATGGAAAAAGCTAAAGAAGCCAGGCAGCAAATCTCTAGAAACATTTGGAGAGACCCAGAAACGAAGGGCAGAAGAGGGTAAAGGTAAAGAGCCAATGATGAAAAAGAAGAAAAGAGTCTCAGTGGGCAAAGACACATTTGCAATTCTGGAGAAGAAAGTGAAGGAAGATATAGAAGTGAAGTGGAAAGAGCTGGATTTGAAAAAGCAGGAAATTGAAGAAAAGGTGAGACACAAGCAGTTCATTGAAGAACAAAAAAAGAGAGATGGTAGTGCACATTCAAATGAGAGTACCTTGGAGATGAGGCTTAGTTTGATTGAACAGCATTTGCAGCAACAAAACCAAATCATAGTGCAGTTGCTTCAAAATCAAAGCCAGCTCACCCAAATGCTCACAGAGGCTTTGAAAAGGCTTGGCCAAATTAGCAGTAAATTGCAATTAATATTATGATATAAATTAGTAGAAAAATAATTAATAGTTAATGAAAGCTCAACCTCCAAAAAATAGCATTCACAGTCACATTCTTTTACAGATGATTTCCAACTTTGCTTCAGGGTAAAATAAAGTATTCCACTATATGTGGGGGATCAACATTAAAATATTCTAATGCCATGCTTTTACACAGGCAGCATCTAGCATTTTTGAGAAGAGTGAAGACCCTATAAATTGTCCCAACTGCACTGAGCTGAAATTTTGAATTCTTTTTAAAATAAATAAACTTAAAGTAATTGACTATGTCACCAAAAAGCCATTCCACACTAACTCTCACAGAATCCCGTATTCCAAAGCTGCTGGCCAGGTGTCAGTAGTGCTCCTTTGAATGGTGCTTGTAGTTGGGGTCGCAGTGGATATGCTGGATCTCCATGCAAACACAAAATCTCTCCACCTGGAGATACAGAGTACTGCTCAAGAAGTTGGAGTAGCATTCCAATGTCATGGCTCTTTCCTTCATATGGACCAGAAAGTAGAGAAACTAGTCCATCAGGTGTCGCAACAGACTGAAATTTTATAGTATGAGCTCTTTTTTGTCCATTATAAACTGATCTCTGATTCCTACAAGGTCTGGAAATTGGTCGCACTGTACCATCAATAAACCCCTAGCAATTTGTTAAAGGCGCACCATTAGCATGGATAGCATTCGCATATGTCACAAAGTCAGCTCGAGATAAATGAGGCTGGTTAAAACCTTTTAGAAGAAACCCCCATCGATTGTCGATGAGTTTCATAATATGGTTAGCAATAATGCACAATTCTGGAATTGGCCTTGCAAAGCGAGGGACAATATCTAGATACCTGTGTGGATATGCAAACCTCTTTAGCAAAATGCAAAGGCCTTCTAATGGATCCAATTTGAGTCTGTTGTGCATCACAAGCTCTTCCGGCAGTTGCAATATATTAACTAGATTATAAATATCTTCTTTTAAAAACCAAAATTCGGCTTTACATTCGTTGTTAGAGATATTCTCCAGGTCGAACAGATCATACTGCCAGTATGGAATTTCGAGATTTTCTTTACAGTGCTTTCAACAATTGTCATTGCATCCATTACATTCAATTCCTCTGACTGCAGGGCCTCCGTCATTTGTTTTGTATTCTGCATGATGTTTTTCATGAACATAATTGATTCAAAAAAATCAATATACTCAAACTGATTCTGTTGACATATAAGTGACGTTGTATGCTCTTGATGAACGACTGTTCAACCAATTATCTAACAACGGACAATGTCGGGCAACCAATTGCGTAATTTGATTAAAACTTCTACTTTTTTCCAATTTGCAATCCGCACGGAAGGCTATATCTTGACGTGCCAATGTGGTTATATCCATTAAAATCGTAACTGCTTCAATGGTTTGTAGCCTGTGAGCTTCTTCCATGATTTTTCCATTACGAAGGGACCTGTCCAGCATGACATCTACATGACATAATGGATGACAGAAACGTGCAAACATCCTCATATTTTCTTGATGGCTGTCAGAACTGAAATTTCCTGATAACTTACCCTTCTTAGCTGTTCCTCGACTTTTCATTTTACTTCAAGATGAGACACCAGGCTCTGTCCATGTTTTGTCTTGCTTTGGCTCTTTAAACAAAGAACACACAAAGCAAAATGCTGCATCCTTGGCGACACTGTATTTCAAATGGGGATACTCTTCGTACCATCTGGAACTGAATTTTCTTTGTTTGTGAGCAGGGATTTCATTATTTGTGGGAATCTCACCAGTTTTGGTGGACAAGATCCCTTTTGTAACAAATACGTTTTTTGGTTCGCATTGAGAGACTGAGGCCGCAATCCAGGATCCCAGTTTGGCAGTTCGATAGTTGATTGTAGGTTAGGTTCAATTGAAAGCTGTTTTCATAATGCTTCAGTTTCTTTTTGGATGTATCATAGAGTACTGATGCACAGTTTTTTGTAAGTGTCGCAAGATCAATACTACTTGAGAGGAAATCTTTTGATTGAATTGTTTCTGCAGATTTCGTTTCTTTCAGCAAAGTAGAAGCTCTGTCTAAATGGCTTACAAGATACTCCAATGCTCCAACACAATTTCATAAGGTTACTTCGCTTTCGCCCAAGTCATCTTAAAAATAAGGCATATACTATATTAATGAAAAACTAACAACCTATCAATATCATTATAATAAGTGATTGACAACAATACTTCTTGGAGAAGTATTGTTGTCAATCACTAGGAGAAGTTCTTTCCTGTAATGCTCTGTTAGATCCAGATGAATAGCATTGTTTGAGTTGTCGTCTATTCTCCGTGACACTACTCTTTTCTGTGGTGCTTTGCAAACTCAGATTGAGCATTGATGCCATGTTTGGAATTAAAAACAATAGCAGCTTCGATTTGAAGATTTATGTCGTCTTCGTTACTCCTCAAATACTTCAAAATGTTGATGGTCGCATTAAGAGCTTCTAAAGCATCGACAATGTTTAGATCAATAGTTTGAATTTGTTTTGTTAATATTTTGGTTTTCGACATCACATTCCGCATAAACATTATTGCAATAATAAATTCAAAAGACTTGAAGGAACACGCTAGAAGATTTCTGGCTTTTATCTTTGTTTTCGCATCTGATGATTGCATCTCGTTCTCCAACGCATAAACAATTCCTTCAAAGCTTGCCCAAACTGCCGTGATAGATTCTGAGCGGGCAACCCAGTGAGTCATGGAGATTTCTCAGCGCAAGTGCACCTTCTATCTCGTTATCCTTTGCTGCTTTTTGCAACGCCATGTAACGCTTAGTACTCGAGGTAAAAAAACATATATCATCTCCAAAACATCAAACATGGCTGCGATGACGACACTTGCTTCGCAACTATGTTCCACAGTTGTGTTAATCCTGTGTGCGAGGCAAGGAAAGTATGGTATGCTCCTTTCAAGATACTCCGACATCTTTGTTTGACATCCCTTGAACCTGCCTGACATAGAAGATGTATAATCATAAGACTGAAATACAATTGATTCAGTGCTAGTTTCTTTTTGCGAAGCGACGTCAAAATGGCTAGTGCTTGTCCGTCTCCTGTTTTTTTATCGACGTCATTCATGTCAAGCAGTCGCTCATGGATAGCACGAGAAGGAGTAACGTAACGTAAAACTACAGAAAGTTGGTCAAGATGTGAAGCATCTGGGGTGGTGTCGGCCGTAACTGCAATAAACTGTGCAGTTTCAATTTCCGCTTTAACTTTTTCACTCACATCGTCAGACAATAGCTGCAAGAATTCATTCTGTGAACGTCAGTTCAGATATGTTGCACGTTGCCGACGCTTTTCAGTTTCATCTAACCAATGTTTCAATGCTGGGGAATGCCTGGCAACGAGGAGAACTAATTGATAGAAATTACCAATTTGCATCGTTTTCAGAGTTATTTCCTTACAAAAACAAGGCTTGGCGGGCCAGGACGCGTGCAACACCTATCAGAATCTTGATAGCTTCTCGATTTCTTTGCTTCTCTGCTTCTGCTTCTATGCAAAGCTTCATCTGTTCTTTATCCATGATGTTGTTTATGTGTTGAAACGTGCGTTAAAATGCAACCAACGCATCTAACGAAGCTTTATGGCTATTGCTTGATAAGTGACCTGACAACTTTCCTTGCTTGGATTTCCCTCTGCCTTTCATCTTGTGCCACTGACGGATTCCTTTCACTGTCCAAGCATCGTCAGACTTCTCGTGATCAACTCTTGTTGGAAATAACTGACAGATGAAACAAAACGCGGCGCCCTTGACCATGGAATATTCCAGATGAGAAAATTCATGGAACCAATCTGAATTAAACCTGCATTGATTTAATTGATGAATCTCCTTATTTCGAGGATACGACCCAAGTTTGGGTTGAAATGGCCCTAAATTGATCATGAATTCTCTATCTTCCGAAAATTTCTTCATAAATCTGATAATTTAAGTTGACGCACGCGAGATAACCTTTTATCCGTTATCAGAACCATTTTGCTGCAAAAATTGACTTTTCCTTCCCAAAATCTGCAATTCCCGAATCAAAACAAACCTTACATGAAGTAGCGATTTGCGGCGTCTTTGAAAAAATGGTGTGAACTGAAAACCTTTTGACATGGAGTCAAACATTTTCCGACTGTGATGGAGGATTAACGTCAATCAAAACAATAAGGGTGAACAGAATTTTAGGGCATTTACACGATACAAGTTTAAGTTTTCAGTCCAATATCGAAAAAATTTGCAAACAGCCAAAAAGTTCTCAGAAGGGGATGTCTTGAATGTCTGTTGTGACGTGAATATCATACTTAGTTATTCAACTCCTCCAGAGAAGCAGAACTGCCAGATTGACTTTTACTGGAACTGACTTACTTTTTGCGGGACCAGGACATTGTTTGAACAATGTTCCTTGGTTTTATACAGTGCAGCAGCAGCTTTTACAACTGGCACAGCTCTGAAAAAATTCAAGTCCAGGGCCGGATCGGGACCGATTTTATCACCAAAAACCTGATTTAAAATTGGGACCAGATTTCAAATTTAGGGGGTGTCACCAGCCCCAACACACCTCTCATTTGCGCCCCTGCCTCTAGCCCTGCTTAAAACTTAAAACAACCTATGGTATAATTCATGGATAGACGAACGACATTACAATCAATTGACGAACGACATCTACTTAACAATATATAAAATTAATTGTCAATTCCTGCCTGTCATGAATTGTGGTTAATAATTTTGTAGCCAAATAAATTAATTAACGTTTAGGTGACAAGAAGCCAAATCAATGGCGGGGCGCCACTATCTATGCGAAAAGGACCTAACATGTTATAGCATAGGAACGCGAAGACGGCGTACGTCAATTCCCCTTAACCAATAAGAATACGGCAAACACACTCGTGACTAACACCTAGCATTCAGAACAAATCATCTGTTTTCTGATTCTCCCTCACTCGAATTGTGTGCGCCGTGCTAGAGACATACGAATTTGATTTCTGATTCAAGAAAAAAATTTCCCGCCATCCCACCCTCTTGCTGTTACCTAGCGTACCTTTTATGGATTGATTTTATTACTTAATTTACTATTATTATTATCGTGTTTAATTTACCTTAATTCTGCTGCCGTACGTAGATATATTATAGTTTTTAAAAAGACATTAACGTTACCAAGACACCTAACGTGCCAGACTTTTTAGCTGTTTCAATTTTGTTACGTCTTATCGCATTCCAGTATATCAGTAATATTAAGTTGCATTTAGAGAATTTATCCGATTTTTCTGCAAAATGTTATAAATATATATCTTGCATTATCAATAAGATATGAAATGGTTCCTCTGGTGGCAAGCCTCACTCATACGGCCCGGTCAGATTTTGTTGTTGAAATTGTTGAATAATAATACATTGAATGATTGGCTTCTACAACCATACCTTTACACTTCAACCAAAAAAAAGACAGTGAAGATTCCTTCTTTTGCCGCAGTCACATTGGACTCTGTTTTCACAGCCACGCGACCATCGTTAAGGTTAAAAAAGTTGGCTTGTAACGAGTTGCATACCACGCAACAATTTGTGCCATGTCAATTATGAAAATATTCGGTCGAAATTTAAAGCTCCTTAAAATATCAATATAGTCACGGGGACTGTCGGCACTAAGAAGGAAATTCACTGCATAAATTACACTGTGGGAGCATGCCACAGTGAGCCAACCTCCAGAGCGACCAAAACGTTTAGCAAAAGTTTTTTAAATCGCTCTGATTTGTGACTAAATGCATTTTTTACGGTTCAAAATATCGAGTTTTGAACCTTTAGTGCTCACATTTACTTTCCTAGCTAAATTTTTCACATCCGTAGTCTTACTTTTAAGTGTGAAGTACTTTGTGTTCTGGGTTGATCAATGTGTTTCCAGCTCTTTCCCAATAAATTGAGACCAAACTTCCAGGGTGCCTTTACCTTAAAACGGCTAAATTTTCTGCCAATTAACCTTCTACTTAATATAGACAGCTCCATATTCTTCCAAAACAGATCACCATCGAGAACATCTGAAGAAACTTCTCGTTGTCATTTATCGCTTCCACTTCACTTCCCGCATATCTAAAACCCACTTTGCGATTTATATCGGCAATTAGAATAGTGGAGTGCAGGGGCAGATCCAGAGGAAATTTTCATTGGTGCTAAGAAAATTTGTTTTACAAATTTTTCGGCCACGCCCTTCCGGTTCTTACATGGTTGTGGGAAACGCCCATTTTGCAATTACATGTAAATTGTAAATAAAGTATTGTAAGCATTAAAAAAATGAGAAGCAAACACAAAAAGGGCACTTGAAGAACAGAACATGAACAAATGTCAACAAAACGACATCGCTTTCACAAATAAAGAATACAAATAAATTAAGAATCTTCATTGTTAGAGCTTAAAATGTCAATTAACTGCATCCGTGGAGGGTGCTTTCTGGCAAAACGGCTGATTACTTCATCAATCTCTATCTCTCGATGTACATGAAGTAAAGCAAGACCATTCAAGGTATGTTTTGAAGCATCCCAACACAGAAACAGATCACTCACAAGTGCAAGTTGTCACTTGAGTTGTAGCCAAGACTTGGAAAGTACTGAGTAAGTTTGGAAATGTCAGTCTATTGACTTTCGGCAGAAGCTCGGAAAGAGTAGATGGACTATGTTCAGATTGGTAACAGAACACTTCCCACATGTTTAGCTCAGTGTCAATGTACCACGGCTCTGGAAGGTCGTCACTGCGGAGCATAAGAAAATTTCTCCCCTTTTTCTTCCAATCAACACAAGTAACTACCTTTGTTGGGAAAGCGTAGAAACCATCAAAAGATGCCACATTGGTCTCAGAAAAGAACTATGAATCTGTTCACTAATATGGTCAAGAAACGGCAATATTACAACCCGTTCATAGTATTCACTGGCCGAATTTGCTGGAGAATTATCCCGATGCTGTTGTCTCTTTACAATACTTGGTAGTGAAGAGTGAACACCTACATTTTCTGCCAATGACTGTGGCTCGTCATACCACACATGACAGGATGTTCCTATGCCCGCTCTAAGGTTATATAGAGTGGATTTCAGCAACGTGATCTTGTAACACACAGCAACAACATCAAAAGACACAGCCTGCAGCTGCTTGGTTAAAGGCCTTGTTTTTTCTTGACAGCGAGAAACAATAGTTAAAACGACAGTGAATTTAATGTTGCATGAAATAATCCATCTCGAGAGGCATCTCGAACGTAATCCGAAATCCAAGAACGATCGCTGTTTAATTTTATGAGCTCAAGGGATTCGACTATAGCAATAAGAACTTCTATAAAGACATCCAAACAGTCAAGACGTGCCACCCAACTAATGCGACAAACATCAATCAAACGAAAGTGTCGTGCATTGGGGAGTTCCAGAATTCCATGTCAAGACCAAACTGCTCGAAAAAAATAATTAAAAAATAGATCTCAAAAACTGAAAAAATGAAAAAAATGGGAATCTGCCCACTGAACAACACATGTCGACCTATTTGTTTGCGCCAAATTGCTTAATTCTGGACACATGGTTGCAGGATTCCACGTCTGCAAGGCTTCTTAGTGATATTTCCGTCAGATTAATGAGGGCAGGAAAATGAGCTTCGGCCACTTGCATTAGATGGCAGCACTCCCTTGCAGCCTGACAATGAATTTTCTGCCTATCGCTAGTGTGTTGTAGCCTTTGTATACGAATGGGGTAACTCGGCCCCCATGTATGTTCCTTCAAGATACAAGCCCAGAGTGGCATCACAGCAAACAGCCAAATGTTTTTCTGACTGACGTTCATGTTCGCGGTTTAGAGCCATATGGCGTGCCATGTTTTTCTTTGATAGAAGAATCTGATAAATGGTGCACTGGGCATGTGTCGGTTGTCGTTGTGCATACTGTTTAGGATAAAATCACATTAGCTTCGGTCATTGTCCACATCTTTGGTGATGCCTCTTTTCTGTTGTTGTTACTGCAGAGCTTTTGCCAGGGACAAATAAGGCAGACGAGGAGTGCAATTGTGTTGTTGCGAGTGTGAGGAAGAAACATTTGCGGTGCACAAAAGCAAAGCAAATTGGGCAGTGGTAATGGTCCAGGTCTTCTCTGGAAAAACGTTGTTCTGTATGCACAAACTTTCAAAGTAAGATTGTCAATTCACCATGCCTGATTACTCTACTGTAATGCATGTGTGCCTTGGCGAGATGTTTCCTTACATCAGATAAAAATTTATGTGTATGAATTGATGGATTTAATTATTTTTGAGATTGCATTTTTTTCCTAAACATTCTATTGAGAATTATGTTCATAGTACCGAAAACGTGGCTTGTTGGCATATGTATAGTTGTAGCTTTTGTATTAAAACATGCGTTGTTAATTGATGTTTCTCTGTCTTGTTTCTCTTTGATCTTGTGGGATTTTGGTATTTCTGGAGTGATCTGTTCAAACTCACGGACAGAAGAAACATGTACTGCCTTTGTATTTGCATGTTCTTTCCTTGATGTCTTTTTGCGATTAAGAATTTGATTCACTGCAAACCCCAAATTTTACTAGTATTTTCCGCCACACACAATGTTTGAGGTACTTGAAGTTCAGACACTCAAAATTCTTCACTTCCCTCAATCCCATGAAACCATTTTCGTCAAATGCCACAAGACAGATTGGAATAATTGTGGCAATGCCACAAATTTTTGCGTCTCTTTGTAAAGAAAAACACGACCAGAAGTGGTTATTACACAGGTGAATACCATTGCCAACTGACCTTGGATCGTAAGTTGTGCTTGGAGTAAGCTGCCCTTCGGTCATCAAATAAATTCAACAGCACTGTTCGGAAATTGTTCACCAAGTCCCGCGGAATGGAATATCCTAAAGAATCACAATATAATAGTGTATTACGTTCGACATTGCACACGGAGAGAGCGAAGTGATTTCCAGCCCAAAATACACCATCAAATTCAACTCCTTCAAGTAGGGTCTCATTGCCGATTTGAACCCCGTGCACTGCGAAAACGAATCCGTCGGATGAACAGAGTGCCATCAGCTTCTAAAATTACCAATTATGTCGACCCAACAGTGAAACTAAATGATTGTTGGTTGTTCGCAAATCATATGATACTTCATACCTGTCAATTGGCAGCTCCCATTCGGTTCGCTGTGAATGAGCCACATCGTTACAGCGACCGGCATTACATTCACGGGTGGTGTACCCCTTGGTTGTTCCACATTTTCTCTGATAGAAGACAACCAGTTTTGCTGCTGTTGTGCCAGTCTCTCGTGTTCCTTTACACTTATAAGATTTAAACAAGATTTAATGCCTTCCTGGTCATAATTGTGCATCCCAATGCAGGCTGTTACATCATCGCTACCTTTCAGGTGGTTTAGTGCTTCTTCTAACACGCTTTGGCAGGGAATACAGTTTTTTTTGGCAGGGAATACAGTCTGCAAAATGATGTCAGCTTTAGCTCTAGGTGAAGAATCTCCGTGGTAACCTCTTATACCTTCTCCAGTTATCTTGGGACATTTTCTTAGCTGCGTAGGCTGCAATGAAAAAGATAAATTATAAACCGATAAAAATTCATAACTTTAAAATTCAAAGCTTATTCATACCTTCCTTTGCCACCCCTTGCACCAATGCCATCCGGTGATACATCGTCCGAGACAGTAAAACCAGGGACAACACTTCCTGCCTTTGGCCTTCGCATTAGATAGTTTTGCAGTTCCCTCGTGGGTGAGACGGTGCTTTTTACATTGGCTGTGAGAGAAATGTTATTAAATTTAACATATTGAATGTCATCATGTCAAAAAATTGTTTCAAAACAGTTGTTTCAAAACAAGCCATGTAACAATTTATAATAATTTACTGTGATTTGTGTAAATATCACGTACCTTTGTAAGTTAACACGCTTGATAGATGCTATGTGCAGATCGTAAATTACATCTATAGCCTGGGAAGTTTCATCATAGACTGCAAAAATCAAGTAATCAATAAGAGCAATGGCAACAAGATAGAAAATAAGAGGTTAATAAACGTTGCATCCGAAAAGGCATACCAACTGCATTGTTTTCCTACATCTGTTTGCACAGCCAAGGAGGGCATGCAGAGATCACGCGCATGTGATAATCGGTTTGACATACCTAGCTAACGTGGCGTGTGATATTCGCGATTAGGGGTATACCATTGCATGAGCTGATACAAACGTTGCGGTCTCATGCGACGATCTTTATAGTCCCATTTTTGACCAATCACGTGAGCAAATCGCACTTCTGTAAGAGACACTGGAATTGATAACTGCTTGAGCACTATGGTGATTTTATAGATTAAACATTTGATCGTTAACAGTAGAATAAATATCTGGCTACTTAAAAATTTGCTTTTGGCTCGGATGCAGTGTGTTGCCATATCGTTTGCACCTACCAGCAAAAAACTTTACTTGGTTGATCAATTTTTCCAAATCATAATTGTGAATTTCTTTTCCCACGTGAGAATATCTTCCTCCAGGTGTAGAGTTTATGTACCAGTTTGTAGGGCATAATACATCTTTATCAACCATTGACGGTAACTGGGTATCTGAGAACACTGCAACCTATAGGTAGAAAAAAATAGTATAGCAAAAGCAAGGCGTGAGACGTTACATTACAAGATATATTATTAAATAAATATCCATTTACCATTAAATCAAGCATGTCACCATCGTCATCGCTACACTACCAGATGTATCTTACGCAATTTATTAAATAAACTAAACCACTTAATATTTCATCATGCATATCGCAAGATCAAGGGGGGCCTTTGCTTTGTTTTTCACTGACTGACACCTTCTTTCCATTTCTTGGGCACTACATGCTGGCCCACGCCACATTTGCTTCTTCCGCCACAAATAAACGGAAAAGTCTTCCGCCTGTCAGCGTAATCCGCCTGTTTACGCTGACAGGTAAACCTTGGACTAAAGTAAACCTTGACGATACAAGGCTTACTTTAGTCCAAGAAGTTATCGAAAATGAACTTCAAAGGAGCTTTTAAAATCAAGCAATTTAAAACCTTTCACATCCGGACTCGTGAAGAAACCATTTGAAATTTATTATGTCGTCTATGGTTAAAAACCACACGCTAAAAACTGTCTCCTTTAGTGAACGTGGCCAATCTATGATGCGGAGTGGAAGAAAGATTAATCCCAGACGTAACTATTGACATAATTACTAACTCGCCAGTAGATTTTTAATATTGTCAATTACAAGCGTAAATGAATAAAATCAAACACATTAGATTGTAACACTAGGTAGCTGATAGTTGAATCAGAACAGTACAGCTGTAAGTAAGTAAGTTGAAAAGATACGGCAGTGGGTAGATAGACTCAGGGCATGACGCGCGGAAGGGGCCACGTGGGTCTCTAGTAAATTACTATTGGCCTTTTTAATCTACTATTGGTCATATCCTGGCTACGTCACTCATCCGTATTCCTGGGCCCAGAGCCGATACAGTTGGCGTAAAATGGATGCCTAACCCAGAACCACCACAATGGGTCCGGTCAAATTTTGCTTAGCCTAAGAAATATGATCATACCAGTGAATGGAGGGTTGCGTTCATTGTGCACCTCCGCATCTCCACCTGGATCTAGATGCGCGTGTATTCTTCATTCAAATGCAATCATCAAGTAAATATTTTAATAAAACTTCGTATTAAGTTTTAGGTTACATTTCTTGTTCATTTATTTTTCAGATTCAACGAGAGCAAGGTGTGTACAAACGAAAAATTCAAATAAACCTGCTCTTCATTATGTCACAAATGTAAAACAACAGTGGAAAAGAAAAGAGATTTCATTTCATACTGGTTGATCAGCAAACACACATTACAAGCGTACTACTGCAATATATTTTACCTATGTTCATCTCATTTCTTTTAGATCACGAAAGCTGTTCTGAGATCTTCAATGATAGGAATCAAAGATCTGACAAAAACGGCATTTACAAGTTAAAATCTGGTGACCATTTTTGTCTCATGAATGAAATACCTGGTTGTGGATCTGGAGGTTGGACTCTAGCCATGAAAGTCAATGGAAGCAAGGTTTGGATTTTATTTAATGGATTGTGATAAGTATTACTACTACTCACAACCCAAACCCAAAGCATTACTACTTATAATGGATTTTACATTTCCTAAGGAGGCTTGAAATTTTGACTAGGATTCTCTTTCCAGCTAACTTTCCCAAGTGACTCGCTTTACTGGCAGAATAGCGTGACCTATAACGTCGAAAATGGTTTGAAATCACTTGAGTTTGAAGAGGCCAAATTTCCAGCCTTTTCATCTACAAACATGACGTCAATTTGCTTTGGCATGAAGTTCGCTGGTGTGACAAAGTGGATTCGCTTGACCGTAGACCGGAGCCAGTCATTGTTGGATCTATTTAAAGATGGAAACCCGGTGTATACACGTTTTGGAAGAGATAAATGGAAGTCTCTTATTGCTGACGCCTCTTTGCAGGCCAATTGCAATTGTGAAGGAGTCAATGTACAACGTTCAAGCGGTATTAATATAGATGCCAGGATCGGTATTTTCAGCAATCAAGAAAATGATTGCAATTCACCGGATTCCTTTATCGGGGTTGGCTTGATCAATGGTAATGTCTGTCGTCAGCCCATTGCTATTTCATGCGGGAATTTTGCAAGATGTAATCCAGATAATGGCGACAAGACGTCTCCTGCCATGTGCTACCTTCTTATTCAATGAATGCCTTCATCTTTCTCCAGTCCATTTAGCCGAAGTGCAAAAATATGAAAATGTAACTCGCAGAAAATGCTGTGATGGTTGTGACACAGCGTAAAAACTTTGGGCTGTTTTCCATATTTGCAGCTTTGCACTTTTAGCACCTCGTTTTGAATTTTTTAACATTTATTTAATGTTTACGCTAAATATTCTCACATTAGTCACAAGACTTCTACTGGTAATGGTATATCTCCTCGGAGTTATATCATTACCATGTTTCACTATAAATTAAAAAAATGATCGAAACCAAGAGATATAACGCGAGAGTATATAGAAAGAGAACGAAGGAGTATGAATGAAAAAACAAATAAAAGGAATATAAAAGTAATCTGGTGACAAATGCAGTAAAAATCCATGTGTAAGAACCTACTTTTTTCAAAGTTTGGCAAAACAGGTTCTTGTATAATGGGGTACTTATTTACAGTTCAGGCTGAATAGGTTCTTAATTAGATTCTTAATTTCGACAGAGTGGACACTGCTGTTGATTATCAGAAAATAGCATTAAATTTGGTCTGTTCTTCACTGTAAATATTTATTAGTGTACCAATGTTGCCAAAAGTCCACCAAATAATTGATCATTGGTACAGAACGGTATGTAAAAATTTCCCGTTTTTTCCAAAAAATTAAATTTCAATCTTTACTGATTATTTTGGTGCCTGCTTTGTCTTATTTGATCACGATAAGTGTACTAAATTTTGCTTTGAAATAAGGGCACTGATTGCGACATTGCGGTATGACGTCATAACCATGAAAGAGATCAACTTTTATATCTGTGCTGTGTGCAACCGTGTTTTAAATCTGTGCTGTGTGCAACCACGACCTTTATTAAAAAGTCGTTCCCCAAGGTACAAAACTGCAACTTTCCGCACGTCGTTTCAGCTATTAAACAAAAAATTAAACTTACGGTAACGCTATAGCGGCGCTTTGAACAAACCGTGCGATCAGTCAAACGACATCTTATTCTGCGCGGTCTGATTTCCAAGCAGCAGGAAGTATTCACAAAGGAAGTTTGTCAGAAATCATGGATGGCAGAGCTGTGTCAGTGAAACTAGAAGCAAACACGATGGCCGGGGTTGTGTTGTTAGAGGACCAGGCAAAGTAAGCTGTTACAGCAGTTAATTAATAAATGGGATTTTCAGACAGCCGTTTTCAAAACAAATTTGACATGAAATGAAACAGATAAGGAGAGCTGAAGGCGTGCGTTTTGTTCACACACACAGGCCAGGCGGAAATTAAGCACAAAGCTGCAGAAACATCAGCTTCATTTTCTGTCAATTTGGAACCACCGTGCATTAACAGAAAACTTGCAACACCTCTGAGTATGATAATCAATTGCTAGGCAGAATTTTGCAACTAGTTCTATTTTATTTCTGCGACTTCTGTCCCGATGAAAACACTGTAGCAACTAGGCGTTCCAGCCAGATGTGATGTAAAAGTGATTCATTTTAATAAGGCTGAACTGACAACAATATCAGATATATCTTAAAATAATAATAATAATAATAATAATAATAATGGATATTAACAGATCCACATAACATGGCTATTCTCTGTTAAGTACTACATAAAATAATGTCTTTATTAAAAGAATATAGATTGTCCTGAATAAATTAATGTCCATAATATGAATAACTTATTACATTGCGTCTAATTAAAAACCTATGTTACAATTTTATTCTTTAAAAATGCTTTAGATAATGTTAAAAAATTACTGTAAATACGGCAGTTCCTTATGTTTTCTGGCAAAGAATTAAACAGCTTTCCTGCAATATCCTGAAAAGTTCCAGTTTCCCTTGGGATCACGAGTGATCTTGCACTGCTTGATCGAAGCTCTCTGGTAAACTTTTTTTCTTCGAGTGTCAAATGTGATGGCCAGAACTCATAGTTCATCGCTTTGAATGTCATTTTCAGAAGGTTCAGTTCCCTTCTTTCCTTTATAGGCAGCCATCCCAATTTCAAAATGGCTTTTGTATTGTTTATGTAATTTCCAGTTACAAAAGCTGCAGCGGCGAATTGTACTTTCTGCAAGCGTTTCTGCTGTGCAACAGTAAGAGGAGTATAGACTTGGTCTGCATAGTCAATCTTTGAGAGAATGAGTGACTCTGCAAGTTGCTTTCGTAGATTGAAGGGTGCCATATTCTTCAACTTCTTGAGAATAGCTAGCGTACCGTAGCAAGAGCCGGTAATGGTCTTTATATGATTATCCCAAGTTAGATTATCATTCAAATGTACACCTAGAAGCTTGCATGTATCAGTTCTCTCTAATTTCTCTTCTTTAATACAGATTTGAGGTTTGAAATCTTTGAGGTTGTGTTTGGCTGACATCTCTCTTGTAGAAATGACCATGAGCTTCGTTTTTGCGCTATTCAATGCAAGGCTGTTTCTATCAGACCAATCACTCAGTTGTGATAACGTATCAGCTGTTGTCTTTTCTAAAAACTCAAGGTTCTTAGGCTTGGCGTGTATGTACAAAGTTGTGTCGTCTGCATACTGATATCCCTTTGTTGACAATTCAGATTGGAGGTCTGCTACGTAGATATTGAATAGCACTGGCCCGAGGATCGACCCTTGTGGAACTCCAAACTTCACTGCAGTCATATTAGATAGTTTGTCATCGATTTGAACAAATTGCCACCTATCTGTGACGTAGCTTAAAGTCCACCTTAGGAATTGCTTAGAGAATCCTAATTTGCTCATCTTCGTTATCAAGTTTGAAAATTTGACGGTGTCGAAGGCCTTCGAGAAGTCCGCTAAGACCATCATTGTGACCTCACCACGCCCCATAGCTTTGATTACATCGTCTCGAATGGCTTGTAGTACAGTGATGGTTGACTGGCCCTTTCTATAAGCGGAAATGTTGTTGTTTATTATTAGCTTTTCCTCTATGAAAGCGTTCAATTGCCGGAAAATTAATCTCTCATAAACTTTCGACATGACTGGTAGAATAGATATTGGTCTCAAGTCTTGCTCTGAACTGACTTCATTTCCTTTTGGAATTGCACAAATACGAGCGATTTTCCAGGCTGAGGGAAATTGTCGATTCGCTATAAAAGAGTTGATGATGTTGGTTAGCGGTGAGGCTAAGTACTCTGCCACGAGTTTCAGCAGTTTTGCTGGTATGTTATCAGGACCAGTGGAGCAGTCACTGCGAAGGCTATTTAGCTCATTAAGAACCTCTCTGTGACTAACCGGTTTGATGTCGAATGCTATATCATCGTCTATTGAAAGGCTGGCGATGGTCTCTTCAATATTATTGTATTGATCCTCCTCAGTTGGCCTTGATCCTACCGTCCGCTCAGCTGTTGATGCAAAAAATTCATTCAGTTTGTCTGGATCAATTGTAAGCCGTTTTGGATTTGGATGGAGAATGCGATGGATCACCTTCCAGACATCTTTAGATTTCTTTGAAGACAAGAGCTTTTTGGTAAATTCTCTCTTTGCTTTTTTTATGGACGATTTGAGTCGGTTTCTGATGTCACGAAACTTTTGCCACTCACCATCATTCTTACTTTTTGGAATTGTTTTCTGGAGAAGGTCGCGTTCTGCTTTGGCCTTTACTACATCAGGATCTTTTAGCCAGGGAGCTGGCGGTCTTGTGATTTTTGTCCGTTTCAGTGGAGCATGCCTGTCGATGCATTCTTTAACAAGACTGTTCATGATGTGTAGTTTATCTTCTGGGTCAGAAACCCCATACACGCTGCTTAAGGGTAGGGTCTTCAAATCTGCTATGAAATCTTCCTCTGTAAAGTTTTTCTCGTTTCTGATGAATTTGTACCTTGTTTCGAATCTTGGTACCTTAATATTTACGCAAGCATAAACAGCATGATGGTCACTGACCAAAGGGCATGGCAACACGTCAGTATAAGATATACGGTCTGATGCGTTAGAAATAATATGGTCGATCAGAGTTGATGTTTTATTAGTTATTCTAGTTGATTTGTTAACATGCTGGTGGAGATTCAGAGCTGAAAGCATTTCCATATAATTCTTTTTTGTAGTACTGTTATTGTCATTCAGATCAATATTCATGTCACCAGATAAGACGATAAGACCATCCCAAGTGGTTGTGAGGTGACTCATCAAAGTTTCGAATTTCTCCAGCCAGTCTTTTAGAGGCAGAATTTTCTCAGAGCGATACAAGGTACCAAGGAGAAGCTTACTGTGCTTATTTCTTCCTGGGATTTCAAGCCATAAGTGTTCAAGGTCCGGTTCTAGATTTTCTATGTCCTTTCTTCGCTTATATTTTAGAGACTCTTTAAGGTAGGCCCCGACACCTCCTCCTCTGAGGTTTTCGCGATTTCTGAACTCTTGACAGTAGCCTGGAATCTTCATATAATTTAGTAGTTGTGGATTGTCTTTCAGCCATGTTTCTGACATCGTCACTATGTCAAAAGGATATTTCTCGATTGTTAATAATAGTTCATCTAACGACGATAACATGCTTTGCGTATTTAAATGCATGAACTTCATATGATTTGGCCGTGATGTTAATGCAACCAAATGGCTATTAACTTCATCCTGAAACTCAATGTCAAACTCGGATTGGCAAGATATATCCATAAAATCAGATTTCAGGAAGGGTAGAGCAATCCATAAGCAATGTTGGCAGATGAAACTCCGGAAAGTCGTGTTCAAATTTTTAACCATGTTTACGTTCTGTATGCATTTGAGATGACAATCATCAAAGCAGGTCTTACATGTGACACCTTGTTGATTTTTCCTTATCGTCTTCTCGCAAATCTGGCATTTTTGAGAGTTTCTTTTCGGGCCGGGATTTGATTCGATGTCGCCGCTGCGAAGGAGCTTAATTTGTTGTCTGGCAATGCAGTTTGCATAATATGTGTATGGCGAAAGAAACCACTTTGAATTCTGCAAATATATCGTAATTAAGCTAAAAATAAGCAACCAACAAGTTTTAGCTCTCGTAACCATGACCTCTGGATGGTGCCCGAACATACGATCAACAAATACTGATGCCCAGCTGAAATTTTGTCATATGTACATTCGCCTTGCAGCTTAGGCCCTCCACATGTGTGTTACAAGCTGAGATGCTAAATAAAAAGCCAACTCTCAGCGTAAATAGTCCATTTGTGTTCTGAAAACATCTCTATACAAAAACTTGAAATGTGCCATGGTTGTGATGTCATGGCTGTCGAAGTTGAAATGGCAAAATCTACGTTTTTGAGGGATTTTGAAAACAGTTCTATTGGATCAATTTTCATTCTGAAAACGGTTTATGATCAGTTCGACAAGGTCTAACATGACATGTAAAAAATCATATAACTTTTTTTGATTGCAGTAGGCTTTTAAAAAATACGACCCCCCCTCCAGAAACTGAAGAGGCACTCATAATCCCACTTCCATGGGAATGTGGGAAAGATGCGCGTTTTGAAATGAAATGATTCGCTAAAATGATTTTCCTGGTACCTCACCTCTACGTCAAGTAGCACACACTAGTTTCCCTCATCATTGGTTTCCATCACACTGTTGAGTGGAGGTGTTTCTTCCAATATTCTCGAAATGGCCAGATTTTTAAAGGCCTACTGCAATAAAAAAAAAAGTGATATTAATTTTTTGCATTTCATGGTAAACCTATTCGAACCGATCATAAAACCGTTTTCAGAATGAAAATTGATCCAGTATAATTGTTTTTACAAGCCCGCAAAGTCGTCGATTTTGCCATTTCAACTGCGACAAACGTGACGTCATAACCAGGACCCATTTCAAGTTTTTGTATTGAAGTGTATCGTTGTTGTGGATCGCAATCCAACTCTCTGTTTCTTTTACTATGGGTCAAAGAACCACACAAAGAAGTACGCAGTGTTTATCGTGTTCTCATAATTTTTCAACGCAACTCCAAAACAACTTCAATACAACTGAACAAATCTAATCAAATACAGCAATATATGTTTGTATCCTTTGACGTCTACATATGAAATCAACTAATCAAATTATAAAAAACAGGAAAAAGGAAGATTTTATTCTAAAATTACTAAGAGTGAAAAAATGTCGCAAAATCAAGTAATAAAGTACAAATAGGTGATTTGGCTCATACATGAGTCATCTGCAACAACCATGCCCATGTTCTTGTGCGCGCGCCGCCGCTGTTGAGGATTCCCAACACACCCCCCTCCTTGAACCATCAAGGTTCGAGCATAAGCTGGGTCCTCAACCGCGCATCTAAGGCTGCTGCTCTGCGAGGTCGTTTCCACCCTTTGCTTTCATCCTCTTTCCTCTCGTCTCTCGCACTCTCCTCTTCTCGTCAATCATTCTTTCCATGACTCTCTCTGGTTTTCCTTCTTCTAACGGAAATAGTTTTTGTAGAGGTCTACTCAGAGCCTCCACCTTACCTTTTGATACCTTTCTTACCTTTGCTCCTTTGATTTCTCCGTCTTTTCCCTTTACCAAGTATTTTATGATACCTACCTTCCATGTATTTCTCTTGGCATTATCTTCTTGTACCAGTACAAGTTCTCCTTGCTTGATCTCGTTCGGCTTGTTCTTTCTCAACTAGTGTGTCCCTCGTAAACTTGTCAAATATTCCTTATGCCACCTGTTCCAGAAATTTCTAAGTTTCTTCGTCAAATAAAGAAAACGTTTCGAGAGATTACAATCCTCAACTTCCTCTTCATCAAGTTCTATGTCTTGGCTAACGCTATCTGATAAGGGCGATACTCGTCTACCGACTAACAGATGTGAAGGTGTGAGCACCTGACCCTCTAGCTCCTTGTTGTAACAAGTCAGTGGTCTAGAGTTAAGGATTCCCTCCACTTCAGCCAACACAGTGTTCATCTCATCTGCTGATACTCTCGCATTGCCCAAGACTTTCTTCAAACTCCGTTTTACATTTCCAACCATTCTCTCAAAAAATCCGCCCCACCACGGTGTGCGTTCTAAGTTAAACCTCCACGTTATGCGCCTGGCTCTCAAGAAATTCTCTACTCTACCATCGCTAACTACTTTGAGCAAAACCTTTTCAGCTGACTTGAATGTCTTAGCATTGTCTGAGACAATGAGACCAGGTGTTCCTCTTCTAACGCAAAACCGACGCAGACTATTCAAGAAAGTGGAGGCCGTAAGATTCATGACCAACTCTAGGTGAACAGCTCTTGTAACGCAACATGTGAACAATGCAATGTACGCCTTCACCATCTCACCCTTATCTCCTTTCACAAGCAATGGACCTGCAAAATCTACCCCTGTGCTACTGAACGGAGGAGCCTCTCTCACTCTGAATCCTGGCAATGCCGCCGTTGCAGGGTTGTTGAACGCTTTTTCTTCCATCAACTTACAACGAAAGCACGGTCTTATAATCCTTTTGACATACTGTCTTCCCCTCGTGATCCAAAATCTGGATCTGATCTCTGCTAAAGTCGCCCTAACCTTAGAGTGGTGAACCCTTTCATGGCAATCAAGCACAATCAATTCTGTAAATCTGTGTTCCTTTGGCAAAATGATTGGATATCTAGAGTCCATTTCAAGATCAGAGTTCTCTAATCTTCCCTTGCATACAAGCACTCCCTCACTTTCAATCACACCTAACTGTACTCGCATTTTCTCATAGTCTACACTCCTTCTTAACAACTTTTGTGCATCCTTTATCCACATCTTCTCCGCCATTATCATCTCTTCTGCTTTGAGACAACCTGACCTCGGTTCTTCTTTTCGGACTTTCTGCTTTAAGTTGTACAGAAATCTCAAGGCCCGTGAAGTAACTCTCAGTAATCTCTCAGCAGTACTGAATCTTTCTATGTTGACAACCTGACCTACACCCTTACTCTCTTCTGCTATTATGGTCATTGTGACTGCCTTCTTTCTTTCATCCCCCACCTCTTTTGAGTCTGACAGCACTAATTCTTTGGGCCATTGACCTTCATCCCCTCTCAACCAGACAGGACCATCCCACCAGAGCTGACTATTGCTTAGGGATGATGCCATAACACCTCTAAAGCCAATGTCAGCAGGGTTTTCTGTCCCACCTACATGCCCCCATTCTCCCTTGCTTGACAGTTTCAATATTTCAGCAACTCTAAATTGAACCCATTGCTTCCATTCCCCCTGGTTATTTATCCAATAGAGTGCTGTTTTGCTGTCCAGCCAGTACTTTACTCTCTCAATTCTCACCTGAGCTGCTAAGGCACTCATAACATTCTTCATCAGGACAACAAGAATTGTTGCTGATAATAGCTCGAGTCGGGGTATACTCAAGTCCTTAATTGGAGCCACTCTAGTCTTGGCACAGAGAAATTTAGAGAAAATTCCCCTTGTAGTCCTATACACAAGATATATCACTGCACAATAGGCCTTCTTGCTGGCATCTCCGAATCCATGCAAATCACAACTCAGGACTGTTCCCTCATTCTCATTAAAAACACATCTCGGAACAGATATTTGCTTTATCTCATCCAAGTTCTCCATCCACTCTCTCCATCTGTTGGCTTTATCCTCAGGAATAGGGTCATCCCAACCTAACTTACCTATACACAGTTCCTGGAAAATTATCTTTGCCAAAACTCCAATGGGGCTAATTAATCCTAGGGGGTCAAACAACATAGCCAATGTACTCAATATGCCCCTTTTTGTTGGGTCATTCATGGCTTTTCCCAGTTTTAAGAGGTCAAATTTCAACAAATCTTCTTCATATGCCCAACCTATACCAAGTACCTTAGCCTTTCCTCCACCTTCTTTCCCGTGCCCCAAGGTCTCCTTAGCATAAGATTCATCACCTTGTCCTTGCAATATCTCACCATCAGACTTCCCTTCAACTCGCAAAATTCTCTCCCTCAAGCTTTCATCATTTGTCTTCCACTTTCTCAATTGGAACCCTCCTTGCTGTAACCTATCCCTTGCCTTATTGAATAGCTGAAAGGCTGCTTCCTTATTGTCGGCCCCGGCTACCAGATCATCTACATAAAATGACTTGGACAAAAGAGCAACAAAGTCTGGATCTACTTCATCAAAGGTTCGCAGATGGTGGCGAAGAACAGCATTCAGCAGAAATGGTGAACTGTTCACCCCAAACACAACCCGATTAAACTTATAAACAACAATCTCTGGGTCTTCCACAGTTATGTCATCAACCCAAAAAAATCGCAAGCAATCTCTATCTTCTGGGTTGACTTCAATGTTTAAAAATGCCTTTGCAATGTCTCCAACTAAGCCTACTCTCATACCCCAAAACCTCAGCAGTATATCAAATATAAGGGGTGTCAATGATGGACCAACATGAAGACAGACATTTAACGAGATCTTTGTCACCTTATCCTTGCAGGGAGCATCATATACGATTCTAACCTTGGTGGGTTCTGAATCCTCTCTAACTACCGCTGCGTGGGGAAGATAGGATACCATGTCTGCCTTATCCATGTCTAGAACTCTGGATATAATTCCTTGTTCTACCTGCTCTTCTATTATCTCATTCTACTTCTGAAAGGTTTGTGGGTCCTTGCCTGAGCTTTTTTATTTGGTTCTTCAACCTTGCCAGTGAGTTGTTGTAGTTCAAAGGAAAGGGACCATGGCCAGCTTTCCATGGCAACCCCATTGAATATCTACTCCCTGTAAACCTTATGTTGTCTACCAACAACTCCTGGGCCTCATCTACTGGCCTAATGCCTATGCTATCCAAGTCCCACAGCTTGTGCACCTGCCTGTCAATAAACTCACTTCTTGTACTGACAGAAACACAGTTGACAGAAGATGAAAGGTTAAATCTCCTACCCTTTAGTGGTCCTGATAAAACCCATCCAAGGGACGTTTTTGTTGCCACAGGTTCATGACGCCCCCCTCGTCTTTCTTCTCCTTCTAAGAACTCCCACATGTAGTCTGCTCCAACCAAAATCTGAATGCTTAGCTTTTCGGTAGACCTAGAAACATCTGAGAACCATATCTTTTGCAAATGAGGGTAAAGTTTCTTCACATATTCTATGTGAATGTTAGAGATGTCAGCTATGTTTTCAACAACAAAACAGGAAATGTTAACCATTTTATTTCCATCTAAGGAATTCAAAGCTAATTCTATCACACCTCTTTCTCTGTCATCCGGCATTCCGCTCCCAAATGCATTGAATGACCTCTGACTTCCAGAATCAAACAACACTCTCACTTTCTGCTCTCTTTGTTCATCCACATATGCCAAGGCTGTCTGTAAGGCCACCTCATTCCCCGAGCACGTACTACCCACACAAGTGGGGGCGCTGGGGTCTAACGCATTGGCCTGCTGCTGTTGCTGCGACTGCAACTTACTGGTGCTAGTTGGCTGCTGGCTAGCGCTAGCTAGCGGTGCTGCAGGGCTGTTGTTGCAAATTGACACATGATGCTTTGCCTTGCAAACAGTGCATTTGTATTTAGTCAAACATTCAAAAGCTCTATGCCCCCCTCTTAGGCAAATAAAACACTTAAAACCCTTTCTAAGCAAACCTTTTCTCTCATCTGGGTCTTTGTGCTTCTGGCACTCTTCAGGACGATGTTCTTCCTCCCAGTAAACACATTTCTTCTTCTTCTTGTGGCCAGCAGATGCGCAAAGGGCACTTGCCGAGCCACCACCAGACATTTTAGGCCTCCTCATTCCGTTGGTTGCCACAGCAAAGTGGTCGCTTTTCAATGGTGAATTGAAGCATTCTCGTACTTCTAGTTCCAAATCGATGGCGTTCAGAAACTCTTAAACGGACCATTCCAATGTCGTTTTCCCCACTGCCCTAACCATACTGAACCGAAAGGTCTTAGGCAACTTTTCCACGAAAACAGGAACAACAATTCGCGAATACGTCATTTGATCAACACACATGGCTTGCAATCCACGGAAATGAGCCTCGATCTGATCCCGGAAGCTTCTGAGTCTTCTTACATCATCTTCGTTGAAGATGGGGGCCAAGTTGATCAGCTGGTTAACATGCGCATGTTGAATCATCGCGGGCTTGGCGAACCTCTTCCTGAGCAGGTCAACCGCAATGACGTAGTTGGCTTCTGTCATGGGCAATCCCCCAATCACTGAACGCGCCGGTTCTTCTAACAAGCCTTTCAGATATTTCAGTTTGTCGACGTCTGCTAACTCATCGTTCTCATGAATCGCGCTCGAATAACTGTCCCAAAACTCTTGAAATTTGTGTGCCTTCCCCGAGTAATTCTTAATTTCTAGCTGAGGCAACTTCACTCGTGCACTCTTTCCTTGCTATACTCATTTGATGATTTTATTGACCCAGCGCTTGATCGAGATATCCTAGATCCGGCTCGGTGGACGATGTGTTGTGGATCGCAATCCAACTTTCTGTTTCTTTTACTATGGGTTAAGGAACCACACAAAGAAGTACACAGTGTTTATCGTGTTCTCATAATTTTTCAACGCAACTCCAAAACAACTTCCATACAACTGAACAAATCTAATCAAATACAGCAATATATGTTTGTATCCTTTGACATATGAAATCAACCAATCAAATTATAAAAAACAGGAAAAAGAAGATTTTATTCTAAAATTACTAAGAATGAAAAAATGTCGCAAAATCAAATAATAAAGTACAAATAGGTGATTTGGCTCATACATGAGTCATCTGCAACAACCATGCCCATGTTCTTGTGCACGCGCCGCCGCTGTTGAGGATTCCCAACAATCGTAGCTTTTTGCTCCACTCCGTCTAGCCCAATAAATAATTAATTAATCAAAAATCGCATCCCAAGACATAACAATATAAGCATTCAAATTCTAAAAAATTTTTAAGAGTTTTCAAAAACGGCTTTGGGGGATTAATTGGGGTTTGAAATGGGGCAGCTTTGGTTGTGACGTCAAACTGCAGGAGGGCGATCAGCCGCGACGGAGAGCGGAAGCAAACAACGGGGATGTCGATATAAAATAAAAATACTCTTGTATGTGTTTGACTTGACTGAGTCGCATATGATGTATATGTGAGAGAATGCAGAGATGTTTCAGAATCTACATGGACTATTTACGCTCAGCGTTGGCTTTTTATAATATATCTGATGCTGCTAAGTTGTCGTCAGTCCAGTCTTATCAAAACGAATTACTTTTACATCACGTCTGGCTGGAACGCCAAGTTGCTACAGTGTTTTCATCGGGGTAGAAGTCGGAGAAATAAAATAGAACTAATCGCAATATTCTGCATAGCAATTTATTATCATAGTCAGAGGTGTTACAAGTTTTCTGTTGAAACACGATGGCTCCAAAATTCCAAATGGACAAAAAATGAAACTGGTATTTCCGTAGTTTTATGTTTTTAATTTCTGTCTGGCCTGTGTGTATTGTGAGCAAAACGCACGCCTTCAGCTCTCCTTCTCTGTTTCATTTCAAATTTGTTTTGAAAACGGCTGCTTGAAAATCCCATTTATTAATTAACTGTTGTAACAGCTTACTTTGCTTGGTCCTCTAACAACAACCCCGGCCATCGTGTTTGTTACTAGTTTTACTCACACAGCTCCGCCATCCATGATTTCTGACAAACTTCCTTTGTGAATGCTTCCTGCTGCCTGGAAATATCACCGCGCGGAATAAGATGTTGTTTGACTGACCGCGCAGTTTGTAGTACCCTTTTTCAATACGCCGCTGTAGCGTTACCGCAAGTTCAATTTTTTTGGTCAATAGCTGAAACGATGCACGGAAAGTTATAGTTTTATACCCTGGGAAGCGATTTTTTAATAAGGGCCGGGGTTGCGCACAGCGAAGATTTGAACACCTTTTCCCGATACTCTTCCATTATAAAAGTTGATTTGTGTCCTGGTTATGACGTCATACCATGTCGCAGTCAGTGCCCCATTTCAAAGCCAAATTTAGTATACTTATCGTGATCGAATAAAAACAAAACAGGCACCAAAGTAATCAGGAAAGATTGAAATTTCATTTTGTGCAAAAAAACGGGAAAGTGATTTTTGATTGCAGTAGGCCTTTAACAATAATTAGACACACTTACCATTGTCAAACTTGTTTCATTGTCCTTCACTGAAATTTCCTTGGGGCTAGCTCTCTCCTCTCTTTAACAACTTCCCCAGCAAGCCACTGATTTTGGTCCTCTGATAACTTGGTTGATCGCTTGCTCGGTTAACCACGTTTATTTGCTGTCTTCCAGACTTCTTTCTCTAAGTACGATTTGGATGGCATCCCAGAATGTTTTCAGATCGGCCATCATCACTCGGTTGATCAGCTTTTGCCACAAACCTAGAATAAAATGTTTACGAGTGGTCATCACAATAATCTTGCTGCATGCGTCACTCGGCAATGAACAAAGCACAAGCCTTTGAATCACAGACGCAAATCCGCTACCTGTTTCACGTTGTTGTTGATTTCTCGCAGCTAACCTTCTGTATGCGGACCTTTTCATGTCTGCTGGGCTGAATCTATTAATTGGCGTACTCTTCACCGTTTCGTAATCGGCTCTCTCTTCCTCAGGCAAATTCTCAAAATAGTCACTGGCTGACCCTCTGAAATATGCAGAAACCATTCCTCCACACTTCACGGTGACCCATTCGTTGGCTCTGTTATGACTGTGTTGGGAATCCTCAACAGCAGCGGCGCGCGCACAAGAACATGGGCATGGTTGTTGCAGATGACTCATGTATGAGCCAAATCGCCTATTTTTACTTTATTACTTGATTTTGTGACATTTTTCACTCTTAGTAATTTTAGAATAAATCTTCCTTTTTCCTGTTTTTTATAATTTGATTGGCTGATTTCATATGTACACGTCAAAAGGATACAATCATATATTGCTGGATTAGATTAGTTTTGTTCAGTTGTATTGAAGTTGTTTTGGAGTTGCGTTGAAAAATTATGAGAAAACGATAAACACTGCATACTTCTTTGTGTGGTTCCTTAACCCATAGTAAAAGAAACAGAGAGTTGGATTGCGATCCACAACACATGGTCCACCGAGCCGGATACTATGAGTCGAGAAACCGAAAACATCGACCTTTTGAGAAAAAGAAGAAGCATCTTTCGTCGAATCACGACAAGGATTCTGAATAAAGTCGAGGCAATAAAAGATGACGAAGAAGAAGTCGATGTGCGGGAGGCAAAGAAGATCGAAATCCAGTTGAAAGAGAAGCAAGCTCAACTGAAAGAAGTAGACGCAAGAATATTGGATTACTTGTTGGCAAATGAGAGCGAAGAAACTTGTGAAAGAGAACTAGAAGAAGCCAATGAGTACGGTGAGAGGATTACAAAATCTTTAATTTTGATAGAGGAAGACTTAGAACAGGTAGAGGAACGTGCGTCAGTTAGCTCTGCCGGATCTAGGATATCTCGATCAAGCGCTGGGTCAATAAAATCACCAAATGAGTATAGCAAGAAAAAGAGTGCACGAGTGAAGTTGCCTCAGCTAGAAATTAAGAAATACTCGGGGAAGGCACACGAATTTCAAGAGTTTTGGGACAGTTATTCGAGCGCGATTCATGAGAACGATGAGTTAGCAGACGTCGACAAACTGAAATATCTGAAAGGCTTGTTAGAAGAGCCGGCGCGTTCAGTGATTGGGGGATTGCCCATGACAGAAGCCAACTACGTCATTGCGGTTGACCTGCTCAGGAAGAGGTTCGCCAAGCCCGCGATGATTCAGCATGCGCATATTAACCAGCTGATCAACTTGGCCCCCGTCTTCAACGAAGATGACGTCAGAAGACTCAGAAGCTTCCGGGATCAGATCGAGGCTCATTTCCGTGGATTGCAAGCCATGTGTGTTGATCAAATGACGTATTCGCGAATTGTTGTTCCTGTTTTGGTGGAAAAGTTGCCTAAGACCCTTCGGTTCAGTATGGTTAGGGCAGTGGGGAAAACGGCATTGGAATGGTCCGTTGAAGAGTTTCTGAACGCCATCGATTTAGAATTAGAAGTACGGGAATGCTTCAATTCACGATTGAAAAGCGACCACTTTGCTGTGGCGACCAACGGAACGAGGAGGCCTAAAATGTCTGGTGGTGGTTCGGCAAGTGCCCTTTACGCATCTGCTGGCCAAGAGAAGAAGAAGAAATGTGTTTACTGTGAAGACGAACATCGTCCTGAAGAGTGTCAGAAGCACAAAGACCCAGATGAGAGAAAAGGTTTGCTTAGAAAGGTTTTAAATGTTTTATTTGCCTAAGAGGGGGGCATAGAGCTTTTGAATGTTTGACTAAATACAAATGCACGGTTTGTAAGGCGAAGCATCATGTGTCAATTTGCAACAACAGCCCTGCAGCACCGCTAGCTAGCCAGCAGCCAACTAGTACCAGTAAGTTGCAGTCGCAGCAACAGCAGCAGGCCAATGCATTAGACCCCAGCGCCCCCACTTGGGTGGGTAGTACGTGCTCAGGGAATGAGGTGGCCTTACAGACAGCCTTGGCATATGTGGATGACCAAAGAGAGCAGAAAGTGAGAGTGTTGTTTGATTCTGGAAGTCAGAGGTCATTCATTTCTGCCAAAACTGTCGAAACCTTAGGGTTGCGGCCTGTGAGAAGAGAGAACTTAGAGATCAATGCATTTGGGAGCAGAATGCCGGATGACAGAGAACGAGGTGTGATAGAATTAGCTTTAAATTCCTTAGATGGAAATAAATGATTAACATTTCCTGTTTTGTTGTTGAAAACGTAGCTGACATCTCTAACATTCACATAGAATATGTGAAGAAACTTTACCCTCATTTGCAAACGATATGGTTCTCAGATGTTTCTAGGTCTACCGAGAAGCTAAGCATTCAGATTTTGGTTGGAGCAGACTACATGTGGGAGTTCTTAGAAGGAGAAGAAAGACGAGGGGGCCTCATGAACCTGTGGCAACAAAAACGGCCCTTGGATGGGTTTTATCAGGACCACTAAAGGGTAAGAGAGTTAACCTTTCATCTTCGGTCAACTGTATTTCTGTCAGTACAAGAAGTGAGTTTATTGACAGGCAGGTGCACAAGCTGTGGGACCTGGATAGTATAGGCATTAGGCCAGTAGATGAGGCTCAGGAGTTGTTGGTAGACAACATAAGGTTCACAGGGAGTAGATATTCAGTAGGGTTGCCATGGAAAGCTGGCCATGGTCCCTTGCCTTTGAACTACAACAATTCGCTGGCAAGGTTGAAGAACCAAATAAAAAAGCTCAGACAGGACCCACAAACCTTTCAGAAGTACAATGAGATAATAGAGGAGCAGGTAGAACAAGGAATTATATCCAGAGTTCTAGACATGGATAAGGCAGACAAGGTATCCTATCTTCCCCACGCAGCGGTAGTTAGAGAGGATTCAGAAACCACCAAGGTCAGAATTGTTTATGATGCTTCATGCAAGGATAAGGTGACAAAGATCTCATTAAATGACTGTCTTCATGTTGGTCCATCACTGACACCCCTGATATTTGATATACTGCTAAGGTTTCGGGGTATGAGAGTAGGCTTAGTTGGAGACATTGCAAAGGCATTCTTAAACATTGAAGTCAACCCAGAAGATAGAGATTGCTTGCGATTTTTTTGGGTTGATGACATAACTGTAGAAGACCCAGAGATTGTTGTTTATAAGTTTAATCGGGTTGTGTTTGGGGTGAACAGTTCACCATTTTTGCTGAATGCTGTTCTTCGTCACCATCTGCAAACTTTTGATGAAGTAGATCCAGACTTTGTTGCTCTTTTGTCCAAGTCATTTTATGTAGACGATTTGGTAGCCGGGGCCAACAACAAGGAGGCAGCCTTTCAGCTATTCAATAAGGCAAGGGATAGGTTACAGCAAGGAGGGTTCCAATTGAGAAAGTGGAAGACAAATGATGAAAGCTTGAGGGAAAGAATTTTGCGAGTTGAAGGGAAGCCTGATGGTGAGATGTTGCAAGGGCAAGGTGATGAATCTTATGCTAAGGAGACTTTGGGGCAAGGGAGAGAAGGTGGAGGAGAGGCTAAGGTACTTGGTATAGGTTGGGCATATGAAGAAGATTTGTTGAAACTTGACCTCTTAAAACTGGGAAAGGCCAGGAATGACCCAACAAAAAGGGGCATATTGAGTACATTGGCTATGTTGTTTGACCCCCTAGGATTAATCAGCCCCATTGGAGTTTTGGCAAAGATAATTTTCCAGGAACTGTGTGTAGGCAAGTTAGGCTGGGATGACCCTATTCCTGAGGACAAAGCCAACAGATGGAGAGAGTGGATGAAGAACTTGGATGAGATAAAGCAAATATCTGTTCCAAGATGTGTTTTTAATGAGAATGAGGGAACAGTCCTGAGTTGTGATTTGCATGGATTCGGAGATGCTAGCAAGAAGGCCTATTGTGCAGTGATATATCTTGTGTATAGGACTACAAAAGGAATTTTCTCTAAACTTCTCTGTGCCAAGACTAGAGTGGCTCCAATTAAGGACTTGAGTATACCCCGACTCGAACTATTATCGGCAAGAATTCTTGTTGTCCTGATGAAGAATGTTATGAGTGCCTTAACAGCTCAGGTGAGAATTGAGAGAGTAAAATATTGGCTGGACAGCAAAACAGCACTCTATTGGATAAATAGCCAGGGGGAATGGAAGCAATGGGTTCAATTTAGAGTTGCTGAAATATTGAAACTGTCAAGCAAAGGAGAATGGGGGCATGTAGGTGGGACAAAAAACCCTGCGGACATTGGCTCTAGAGGTGTTATGGCATCATCCCTAAGCAATAGTCAGCTCTCGTGGGAAGGTCCTGTATGGTTGAGAGGGGATGAAGGTCAATGGCCCCAAGGATTAGTGCTGTCAGACTCGAAAGAGGTAGGGGATGAAAGAAAGAAGGCAGTCACAATGACCATAGTAGCAGAAGAGAGTAAGGGTGTAGGTCAGGTTGTCAACATAGAGAGATTCAGTACTGCTGAGAGATTACTGAGAGTTACTTCATGGGTCTTGAGATTTCTGCACAATTTAAAGCAGAAAGTCCGAAAAGAAGAACCGAGGTCAGGGTGTCTCAAAGCAGAAGAGATGATAATGGCAGAGAAGATGTGGATAAAGGATGCACAAAAGTTGTTGAGAAGGAGTGTAGACTATGAGAAAATGCGAGTACAGTTAGGTGTGATTGAAAGTGAGGGAGTGCTTGTATGCAAGGGAAGATTAGAGAACTCTGATCTTGAAATGGACTCTAGATACCCAATCATTTTGCCAAAGGAACACAGATTAACAGAATTGATTGTGCTTGATTGCCATGAAAGGGTTCACCACTCCAAGGTTAGGGCGACTTTAGCAGAGATCAGATCCAGATTCTGGATCACGAGGGGAAGACAGTATGTCAAAAAGATTATAAGACCGTGTTTTCGTTGTAAGTTGATGGAAGGGAAAGCGTTCAACAACCCTGCGACGGCGGCATTGCCAGGATTCAGAGTGAGAGAAGCTCCTCCGTTCAGCAGCACAGGGGTAGATTTTGCAGGTCCATTGCTTGTGAAAGGAGATAAGGGTGAGATGGTGAAGGCGTACATTGCGTTGTTCACATGTTGCGTTACAAGAGCTGTTCATCTAGAGTTGGTCATGAATCTTACGGCGTCCACTTTCTTGAATAGTCTGCGTCGGTTTTGCGCTAGAAGAGGAACACCTGGACTTATTGTCTCGGACAATGCTAAGACATTCAAGTCAGCTGAAAAGGTTTTGCGCAAAGTAGTTAGTGATGGTAGAGTAGAGAATTTCTTGAGAGCCAGACGCATAACGTGGAGGTTTAACTTAGAACGCACACCGTGGTGGGGCGGATTTTTTGAGAGAATGGTTGGAAATGTAAAAAGGAGTTTGAAGAAAGTCTTGGGCAATGCGAGAGTATCAGCAGATGAGATGAACACTGTGTTGGCTGAAGTGGAGGGAATCCTTAACTCTAGACCACTGACTTATTACAACGAGGAGCTAGAGGGTCAGGTGCTCACACCTTCACATCTGTTAGTCGGTAGACGAGTATCGCCCTTATCAGATAGCGTTAGCCAAGACATAGAACTTGATGAAGAGGAAGTTGAGGATTGTAATCTCTCGAAACGTTTTCTGTATTTGACGAAGAAACTTAGACATTTCTGGAACAGGTGGCATAAGGAATATTTGACGAGTTTACGAGAGACACACAGGTTGAGAAAGAACAAGCCGAACGAGGTCAAGCAAGGAGATCTTGTACTGGTACAAGAAGATAATGCCAAGAGAAATACATGGAAGGTAGGTATCATAGAAGACTTGGTAAAGGGAAAAGACGGAGAAATCAGAGGAGCAAAGGTAAGAAAGGTATCAAAAGGTAAGGTGGAGGTTCTGAGTAGACCACTACAAAAACTATTTCCGTTAGAAGAAGGAAAATCAGAGAGATTCATGGAAAGAATGAATGACGAGAACGTGAGAGAAGAGGAGAGTGCGAGAGACGAGAGGAAAGAGGATGAAAGCACAGGGTGGAAACGACCTCGCAGAGCAGCAGCCTTAGATGCGCGGTTGAGGACCCAGCTTATGCTCGAACCTTGAAGGTTCAAGGAGGGGGGTGTGTTGGGAATCCTCAACAGCAGCGGCGCGCGCACAAGAACATGGGCATGGTTGTTGCAGATGACTCATGTATGAGCCAAATCGCCTATTTTTACTTTATTACTTGATTTTGTGACATTTTTTCACTCTTAGTAATTTTAGAATAAAATCTTCCTTTTTCCTGTTTTTTATAATTTGATTGGCTGATTTCATATGTACACGTCAAAAGGATACAATCATATATTGCTGGATTAGATTAGTTTTGTTCAGTTGTATTGAAGTTGTTTTGGAGTTGCGTTGAAAAATTATGAGAAAACGATAAACACTGCGTACTTCTTTGTGTGGTTCCTTAACCCATAGTAAAAGAAACAGAGAGTTGGATTGCGATCCACAACAGACTGTTTCTTGTTGTTGCATTAATTAATGTTTTGTTATAATTTTCTTGTTGTTATTGTCCTTAATTGTGTCCAAGCTGTCTGTCGTCAGCCGTGGCATGTTATATGTAAAACCATGTCACTATTGGTAAATAAATCAGATATCAATTCGCGAGCTAAAAGAGGGTTGTGCTTTCTCGTGTTGAACCCTGACTTAGGAGCTCTCGATATCCTCTCAAATGACGCAACCCATCAATGGCGTCGTCATTTGGATAGCCATAGAAGGACTTGGATACACCAAGATTGACTTACTCCAAAGTCCATCTGTGCATGGGGACTGCCACTCGCCTCGTTGCCTGTTGCCGCTCCTCTTCTCGTGGTCATTCTTCCCCAAAGGACGTTTGAGCGCACAACCTTTAGTGCTGGCTTGAGATCCTACATTTTATTTCATCCAGATTAATCTAATCTCCAAGTCCTGTCACCAACTGTGATGGTAGGCAGGTTAACCAAAGAAACAACGAGTTATCTATAAAAGATGTGTCTCTTGATAATATCAATTCATTAAAGGAACTGACAAATTAAGAGAACTAAAAATGATCTGATGAACCGATGATACCAATGAACAATGATCCAGTCTGGTGCATGCATTGTTTTTCTGTAACTCTTCCAAATCGTGTGCAGATATTTTCATCGTATCGTCTTCTTCTACTTTAGGATTCCTCGACAGAGTATCATTATTTGAATGCAGTATCCTTGGACGATGAACAACATCAGTCGAATGATTGAACTTCGCTGATGCAAAGGGCAAACGGATTATTCGGAGCGTTCATCGCTTTTAACCATTTTAACGGTCTATGGTCAGGGATGGTTTTAGAATGACGTCCATATATTTACGGGTAGTTTTTGTGAAGAACGCCATACTTTATCTCTGACAGTTTCAACAGGGGGCTGGCTTACGTAACTTTTTCATAACTTGACAGCTTTTTCTGACGTTTGTTGACTGAGCACAGATCAAATTCCATAATGGGATGCATCTGTGTGTAAACGGCAAGCTGAAATTGGGACATCTCAAAATGGATGTTGACGTCAAACACGTTTTTAGATCGTCAAAACACTATTGAGATTTCTCTGTCCAACGAAATAGTCTTATCTTCTTTGTCAAATCAGCAAGTCCTTTGGAGCTACTAGCGAAGTCAGAAATAAATGTTCTGTAGAAAAATGCCTTCCAACAAAATGTGATTCAGTATTAGAAAGTTTGCAACAAATTTGACTTAGAAAGATCCACAGCTACCCCTTCTGAAATGATGTGTCAAAGGAACTTCTTCATCCAGTAACACTTTGAAGGCTTTAATGTCAAAAAAGCGCCTGAAATCTCTGCAATACGAGACCCAATGCATCAGATGTTCCTTATCTGCTGGCGTGAATAAGACCATATTGTCCAAGTAAACTTTTAGCAACAGAGTAGAAAACAAGTGTTAATAACAAATACAATAAACAAAAGGAGTTTAAAACGATCTTACCCAAACTTTATTTGCGAACTTGACTTTACTTGTAAACGTAGAAAGCACGGAGACAAATAACCTCATTTGGTACGTTGTGTATATCATGTGTATCATAAACTAACTAAATAAAAAATCTATTTACAAAGTTAATATATGTTTTCAACAATCATGATGACAAAGCGAAAATTATTATTAGGGTTAGTAAGCAGAAAATTGTTCTACAATGTGATGATGAAGTTATGACATAATTGTCTAAAAATATCTATTCATGTAATCATTACAATAGCCCCCCCCCCTTAGGATGTAAGTGGGTACCGACAACGGAAATCCATTGTGTATCAAATGCGTGCGCGACAGTGTCAGCAGAAAGATTGGCAATGGGAATGGCTTCGGGCCAGTGAGTAAATTGATCGATGCAAGTCAATAAATACTTGAAACAACAAGAAGGGGGGAACGGGCCAACGACAATGTGAACATGGTCAAAGCGTGCATCCAGAGACAAAAATGTGCCAAGTGGAGCAGCAATGTGGCATTGAACTTAGGTTTTTTGGCAAGCAATGCAGGAACGAGTCCAGTTGTGGATGTCACAGTTAGTTACAGGCCAAAAATAGCGAGCAATAATCCGGGATGCGACAAGTTATGCAGTTGGGTAAAAATAAGTCTGAGGCCGAGGTAGTGTGGTGGAGGTGTCACAAAAGATTGTACCAGGTCCGTGAGGTAAAGGAATGACATGAAGATGAAGGGACATTGATTGTAGGGTAGGGAGCTCTGCATCATCCTCTTGAGCTCTAGCCAGCGAAGAAAAATCTAATGGCGCAACAGAGAAAGTCTGAAAGGCATTAATGTTCATTCATGACCAGGCATGGGCAACAGTGTTGTCTTTTCCATTAATCCGATGAACTTGCGATGAGCAGATCATCAATGTACGTGAAGAAAAAATCCAGACTGCGAAGATCTAAAGAATGAAATGCTGGAAAGTTTGAGCAGCATTTCGCAAACCGAAGGGCATTCAGACAAATTCAACCAATCCAAAGGGCACCGTAATAGCTTTCTTGTGAACATCTACTGGATCGACTGGAATTTCATGATATGCACAGACAAAGTCAATTTTAGAGAAAATGTTTTTGCTGTGAAGAGCTGATGAGAAGTCTTGGATATGAGGAATTGGATACCGGCCTGGTACTGTGGCTCGGTTTAAGGCCTGATAGTCACAACAGGAACGCCAATCGCCAGGTGTGGACTTCAGAACCATGTGGAGTGGGGAGGACCAGTTGCTTTTGGAAGGGCAAATGATGCCAAGCTGAAGCATGTGTTAAATTTCCTCTCTAGCAATATTCAGACCATTCGGTGCGAGGCAAGGCTGAAAACAAAAGGCAGAGGGTCCAGTAGAGTTGATATGATGTGTGACATCATGCTTGATGGTGGTATCCTGGTAACTTTGGCGTGCAAGTTTCGGAAACTTATCAAGCAGGGTGATGTACGAAGACAAGGCATTGGGTAGAGCATAGATTGATTGTGGTGAAGAATCCATTGTTTGTTTGACGTTAACATGCAGGTTGGTTGTCAAGGCTTGCATTTGCTTTGTGAGTTGGTTAATTTGCAACTGGAGGTTTTTGATGTCCACCGAGTTGGATGTTTGCTGTGGGGATTCTGGAGGCTGGATAACAGAAATTGGTTGTGGGGGCAAAGCAACTGCAAGAATTGTGTCTTCAAGCGAGGTTGGCTGTGTGAGGGTTACGTCATCTGCAGTTGAGGCCAAGATCAGTTGAGCATTGGATGGTAATTGTTGCAGAAAAAGCTGCTTAAAGACGTGCTCATCGAGGGGGTTATCATCCAAGACTTGCTGCATGTGTCAGACCAGTTGGGAAGGTTTTCTTCCACCAATTGCTACCAATTCTTACAATTGAAGCAATTGGTGGGGACGCTTTTCTTCTGAGAGGGAGGTGCGTTTGATGAGTTTCTCCTTCAAACAAACCTGGGAGGAGTTATCAAAATGTTTTGGACTTCTAGAGTGATTTCGGGTTGCAATGGCACCAGATGGAAAAGAAGAAGTGGCACCGATTGAAACAGAATCTGTAGAATCTTTAAAGAACAATAAGAACATGTTTCTGCAATGTGAATGCTTTAGTGCACTTTTTTGTCGCATTCATAAACAATAATTGAGCATTTTGCTCCAGTATCAATATAAAATATCAGAAATAACGTTATTCACGCATCCCCTTACCAAAACTCCATGGGGATATTATCGGTTGTTTCGGAGAAGTTGGAATACCCTCTTTGGCTTCTCCGACATCACGGCGTCAGAAATGGCTGCTCAAACACTGAGATACAATGGTAACATTTCTACTTGGTGTTGATCTGTCCAGCCATTTGCTCTTTATGCAACATTTCAGCTATTCCAAGACATCTCCACTTTCTTTTCAAGAGAACGGTGTGATGTCTATGAGAATCCATCTTTTTGATCTGGCTCTGTCAACTTGTATTTGAACTTCATCGTCGTTCTGTACAGCTCAAGGTTGCCAGACTCGAGATTTTATCCAGAGATCTCGGGAAATTTTATGCCTGTTGGGATTTTTCTTGGGAATTTTTTTTGGCAAAAAGTCTCGGGAAATATCTCGGGTTTTCAAAGGATCTGTACTGCTTCCCTTTCATTTGCTTGATGTATCATTTGCTTGTAATTTTACACAGTCCACTGAAGTTTTGCTTTCAATATATTATCTCGTTCCCGTCAGCAAAAATTGTCATGAACCCAAATGGCATAGCAGTGTCTTGAGTCAGTATACAATGAAACAACTCTATTCAATGGCTAGGCAATCGAAAGCTGGCTCCAAGCAAAACTGAACTTTACTACATTTTGAGCTCGTATATACACATCCACAGCTCTAAAATTAGCATTGATATAGTCACAAAGAAATTGATAACAACAACAGGCACTGACATAAAACAGGGACCATTGAAAAACTGGATGACTTAGGTTTCTGGAGCTATTTGCTTTTGGCCTCAGCTCTAACGTCTTAAAATGTGGGTGGACTGGTTCTAAGAGGTTAGCCGTGGGTTAAAATCAAACTTGAGTTCTAACTCAAGCCATAACATCCCTTTCAATATAGCTCATAGAGTCTGTCACTCAAAACCTCAGCGCTGGAGTTAAAAAATGCAATAGACATGATTCGAAATGTACAAACAATACAAGGAGATATATATAACACATTACCCTCCTTCCCTGTAAAAATATACAAGACAAGGATGGAAGGTATTAAATGTAAAATATTTACTCGCCACCTAACCAAATTATATTCATTGTGAGAATACCATCTTCGTAAATTGTATTTCCCACAGCTCCTTGAAACAAATACAAAATAATAAATAATGAATAAAATTAATGATAAAAATAATAATATACAGGGTGGGTCAAAAAAGTAACCCCATAAACAAAATACTTTTTGGGAAAGGCATCTTATGAACAATTTTCGCAAATTTCTACCATACAATATTCAACTCGAAAGACATCTTGCATAATAATATTTCTTATTTATGTTTTGTTGGTTTTCAGCAGCTTTGGATTTAAAATTTCTAGTCATGAAACTTGCTGTTATGGCATCTAATGTCTGAAAATTGACTATATTGAAAAAGCAATACATCTTCTCATTTTCAAATTGTTCAGAGGAAAGCAATATGGTCAAAACACAACAAGAAAATAAAAATTGTATCCAGAATTTGCAAGCTGAGAAAGGTTGGGAGGAAAGAGGATCATTTCTGAATTTCCTTACAAAAACCTGTCTATTTGCCTAAGATCAACATACACCATACTGCGCCATTGCGTTAAGCTATTGAACGGGCACGGAGTTTGTTATTGCAACAAAAAATAGTGAAAATAATTAATACTTGGTAAGAACGACTGCAAAAATGTATTGAACAGAGAGGAGGACATTTTGAACAACTTGTATAACTTTTGTTGTGTTTTTGTCATTTCTGACTTTTCTCGTTTCGCCTTTTAACGTTGTCAATCTTCAGACGCAAAATGCTATAACAGTAGGCTTCACTGTTAAAAAACGACACAACATAATAACAAAATATTTTTAAACAAGATGTCTTTTGAGGTAAATATTGGAGAAGAAGCAATTTCTACAAATTGAATTGAACAAAATAAATGATGAAACAGTTCATCATTTAATATTGTATTACTCCAACTGGCCGTAAACTCCATATAAATAATACAAAGGACACGGAAGAGGCAAAAGGCATAAAGTTATACTATACTGTCCACTGTCCTATATTACAACATAAAAACAAACGTTGAAGAGAAATTGCAATGTGTCAGGTATGGATAAGCAAGCATCGCGAAATTAGTCACTTTCCGGAGCAGCATGTTTCATCAAATAAAGATTAGGATGGAGAAAGAAACTGGAACACATATCAATCAAACTACATTAGTATCAAGAAGAAAGAACTTACCAATTCCTTCACTCTGTCGTAGTTAAAATAACGTGGAAACGAACATTGAAGCTGCCTTATCCTGGAACAACAATTCATTTCGTTCTTTTCTTTTTTGCTTAGCAAATGATTGTCCAGTTGAGATAAACATTTCAAAAAGTGATTGTAAGCTGGACAGGCAATATCCAATTCGTCAAGCGTGAAATTCAACCTGATAAATTGATAATGATTATAAACTAATTTTTATCCGCTATTGGATCCATAATGAGAATCTTTTCGCGAAATTCTGCTCTCCCATATTATGTTCTTCTACCTCAAGTAACTGCTCTTACCTTTTCTCCACAGAAATGAAGATGGAAACTTGCATATTTTTGCTCTTTTTCACCAGTTTCATAACAGTACTAAAGAATGCATCAGTAAGATGATCATCATAGATCACTGTAAAAATATTGTATTTCATGAAAACGTAATAGAATATAGAAGAAATAATATAAACTTCCGTCACAAAAGTATCTGGACACTTTTAAATTTGGTTGCGAATTTGTTGTGAAAAAAATTTGCTTGATATTCAAAAATTGAAAAAGTCGATCTTAGGGAAAATGCTATCATGAAATTTCTTGGAAAGTTTAATGAAGGCTTTTGGGTTTTTTTAACCATCAATTTTATTGATATGCAGAAAAGGTCTCAGCAGTTTTCGTCATAATGATTGCCAATCAAACAAATCTAAACGAATATAATTGACGTGAAAATTAATCACAAATTAGTATCTTATCATAATAGTGGAAAAGGCTATCATATAATTTCAAACATAATCAGATTCTCAATGGCTGCTGTTTTCAAAATCTATAAAAACATTGACATTCATTTATTTGACATTCATCAATTTTTGAGAGGTTTGCAGCACAAAGGTTTCTTATTTTATTCTAATAAATGAGAAGTGCAGGCTTTTGCAAAATTGTGTTGCTTGTTTATTCGGAAAGGTTTCTCGGCAGTATATTAGTATCAAATTAAAGAGTCATCATCGTTAGCCTGAACCTGTTCCTGTTCAAAATGGCACTTGATCCTCAAACTATCCAGATAATTAAAAATGACAGGCAATGTAGAATTCCCACAACATTACTGTTAAATAAAATTAAAGTTATTAAAAATATTGTATTAAATATTATAGATCAAGCTTACCGTCTGCTGCTAAAATAACATCAAGATTTTCTAATGCCACAAGATCTTCATAATGCCAAGAAAAATCACCAGTACAATTAGTTAATTCATAGCTGTCTTCCAACCAGTTAATCTCCCTCACCTTTACAGAATCAATTCCTTCAAAAGAACATAGCAACTTCATGATAAAAATTCTATGGACATGGAAAATACTGATAAATGACTATTATATACATATATACCATTCTTCAGCAAATGAGAGTTTTGATTAAGATTTTTCCAACATATGCCAAGTATAGATTCATCAATATCTTAAAAGGAAAGCTGCTGAAATTCAGAATTATAAAGTTTGTGTGCCATTTCAAAATACTTTAAAATGTGACAATTTTAAAATACTGAGGATTGTGCATTACCCGTAGCAAATGTGCACTGTGAGTGCATACCAGCAATAATACTGCACATTCCAACACCAGACCCAAGTTCAAGACAAGTCTTGTTTTTAAATCTAAAAAAGGATACCTAAAAATTAGGAAGGTCCCCAAAAGATGAAGTTGAGTTCATGTTGAAATGATTAAAAAAATAAATTAATGAATATATGCGTAAATGAATGATGCAGCAAAGTACTTACAGATTTGATTCACCAAGAATAAAGTCACTCAAAAGAAAAGAACCTCTCCAAAGCTGAAGGAAATAAATAATTAACATTTAAGAGGGATTATAAATCTTCACAAGCTCAGTACTTGGACAGATAATATTGCAGTGAAGATAAAATATCCACCCAACCTGTTGTCCAACATATTTCAAAGGAGTTGCCATATTGTGAACTAGAAAATTAAGAAATAAATGAATCATGTTCAATATATATTCAAGGGCTCAACTTATCTTCTGCCAATACAATAAAATATCTTGAAAAAAAGTATTCGAAATTCTGCTCTACCAATAGTAATCAATTCAAACATATCACTTCGGTCATCATTATTTCTTGTCAAAATCAAATCACCATCCCCATCACAAAATGGTTGCATGGTTGCAATTTTTTTAATCTGCTCATCTTCAGATTTACTGTCTTTGCCTTCAAAACTACTACTTCTATAGTCAGCTTCCGTGGACAAAATGAAGAAAAATCTCGCCACAGACAGATGTTCTAAGAAACAAGAGATCTGTTTAAGTATGTTCCAATGTAAAGTTATTCTGCATGTGCAATCAATACAAGTTTGTTCCAGCTGTGGTAAATTTCAAAACGGTTAAAAATAAATTTCAAATGTTGAATGCACATACCCACATTTACTTCTTACAAAACACAATGCAATTCAGACCTTCATCGCTGGAGAGCTGGTCAGTGCTCCCTGCTAATCATACAAAGTAAAAACCCACATATAAGAATCTGCAAATTTTCCATCTGGCCTATTGTTCCAAGACAAGAGGCTATTGTTTCTTATGTTGTTTTGAGCAGAAATATCACCCTAGAGGTTAATCCATTGGTTCTTATATGCTGGCTTTTACTGGATCCCAATTACAATTACAGTATATCCTCAAATTATCCCCTTGAAGACCTATTTGTCTTCTGATTTTTTTGTGATTTCAAAATGGGGTTTATTAAACATTCCTGAAACACATGACACAAATTACTCATTTTTAAAATTTTGCTTTCATAAAAAAATGATCAGTGTTGTCATTGACAAAGATCAGGAAGAAATTGGCCTAGTTTCTTGGACATCCGCTTTCTATGGAACAAATCTATTTTTTCTTGGCCTTCTTCGTGCGATTTCAACATGGGTTATTGCATTTTCATGGGGTTCCACTTTGAATAATAGTTCTAGGATGGAGGCTCATTCCAATTCAAGGGGAATAATCAAGGAAAACAAAGGATTGAATCCATTTGGTGAATATGTGTTTGTAACATTGTAACATTTGTGGGGGGATGTGTTTGTAACACCATACTGACCTTCTTTGGTGTCTTCAAGGGAAGTTACCCTACTGTGCATATGAATATCGGAGAGAACCATGTCACTGAAATCAACTGCATCTTCTTCGCGTGACATTTTGTCTTTTGTGGTAAGTAAGGTATGTCTATGTATGGGCTGGGCTGGGCGTTCTTTTTTGTATCACGTTGGGAGGGACGTTAGCAATGACATTGATGGGCAAAATAAGAGATCAAATGTCATCTTAACGTAATTTCTCCCCGGTTTCCGTTTTCACAGAACAACATGGAAATGAAACGTCAGTCAACTTGTCATTGCTGACAAATAGAGAAGCACCTCAAAAACGAAGCAAAGTGGTCAATTCCCGTGCGACTTCCAGATAGAGGACCCGACTCTAGATTTAGAAGGTTGGTAACAATAGTAACCTATCGTCACTGCAGGCCATTGTTCTACTCTCAAACTGGCTAAGATATGGAGAGTGCTTCGTCGGCTATAGTCTGAAAGCCGATAACCCAATACCGTAAATCCTCGAATTGGCCCCCCCCCCTCGAATAAGCCCCCACCCTAGAACAACAAATTGTTAATAAGCCCCCCCCCCTCGAATAAGCCCCTACCCCAAACATGCTCATGTTTGCGTACAGCGAGTTCGAGGAAATTTTGTTTTTCTGACCGTTTTTTCACCAATATCTGGGCATTCTTCTGTTTACCTTAGGTGTATTAAATTTCGTGGTGTATTATAATTCGCGCGTACTTGAATTCGCGCATTTTAAATTCGCGCACAAATCTTTCATATTTTCGTGCAGTCTTGAATTCGCGCACACGAGCAAGTAGACAGAATGATACAACAACTCAGTTCAAACGAAAATATATTTCTGAATGCTACTCTTGACTAAAAGTAACATTTTTATATGAATAGGTCTTCATACTGGCGCTCTTTTGCTAAGAAATCTATAATCCCAGCCCTCTTAAACCCTTTGACAGCTAATCTGGTCGGTTTTGCATGCGGTTAAAAAGATGTCAACCACTTTGCCTGTATCGGCTTAAATTAAATTCAACGACCAAAATTTTAGTGATATTGACATTAAAAATAATAAACAAGTTCGTTATTTTTCAGAAAACATTGCATCAAATATGTTGATTCATAGTCTCTGATGATGATCGCCGGAATTTGCGATTGAATATATAGTTTTTAATTTTGATTTAATATTAAATCAAACATGTAGAAACTTCTCGTATTATTTTTTGCAATAGCATAAAATACTTTCTCGTTGAGTTTATGACGATATTCTGCCTTTGCGTTATGCGCATGCGTGACCTTTTTCGCGCAGCTCAGTTTTAGCGCAGTACTTAATTTCGCGCAGTCGGGGTGCACGAAAAATAGTACAGCGCGAATTTAAATACACCTAAGGTATCTGTGTATGCAAAATACTTTGCTGGAACAACTAAACCAATTTCCCGTTTATTTTCCCAGTAACAACGTCAATTTTTGTGCCATATTTCGGATAGTTTTTTAAGCCCCCCTCGAATAAGCCCCCCCCCTCGAATAAGCCCCCCTCTGAAAATGTCAAAAATAAATAAGCCCCCAGGGGGCTAATTCGAGGATTTACGGTATGTACTGGTAGAAAATAATCAGGAAGAATACATCCCATTTGATGAATTGTGCCTGTACTATCCAATACTCAGAAAAAGTCCAAAGAATGGAGAAGTAGCGGAATGAGACTAAGAAGGGAGTAGGGGCGTGAAACCCGCTAACGAGTTCAAGGTTCTGAAATCGGAGCCAAACAAGGAGGCACTCGAAGAGGTTTCTGCAGCGAACAGAGAGGCCAGATCATGATGGTCAGACCTCACCTTACCCGATGTGGTCGAGGCTAACTAATGCGTTCTGAGTGGCCGGATCTGCAGGCCTTCCATCGAGAAACGCATCATTTTTACCTTTCCTGCCAGGTTGATGTGCTGAACGCGTAATAGTTGAGTGGGGAATGGCAGAGCCAGAGACTGCGCAAATAGGAAAGGAAAATGATGGAAACAAACAGGTAAATTGTTAGAAGGGCCCCCAGATCCAGTCACTCAGAACATACCAGCGTAAAGCCGCGTATTAAGACCCTTAGTTGGGTCCCCAAGTGGCTGGTAGAGGGTTGTAAGGGAAATCTATGCAAGAATTGATAAAATCAGAGAGGGGCTTTGCGCAAGCAACAAAATAAAAAGAACAACCACGAGGAAGGATAAAGCAAATAATGCAATTAAACCGGAATGAGAATTCGAAAATTCTTCAAGATAATGTGACAAACCCATTATAAAAACTAAGCGAGTTCGTGGCAACGAGTAAGATTAGATGGCAGGTCGCACTGTGAATCTCATCATACTCTGACATCACAGCACCTTCATAAGTAGTAAGCCAGGTATAATACAGGTCTCTGTGTAAGTCGGAGCAGAATATGACATCATAGTACATTCATGAATATTAAAAGCCATGTATAATGCAGGTCTCTCTGTGAGTTGGCCATATTATGACGTCACAGCACCTTCGCGGGTATTGAGCCATGTGTGATGAAGGTTTCTCTGTCAGTTTAATCATACTCTGACATTAGAGCACCTTCAGCAATATTAAGCCATGTGTAGTACAGGTCTCTGTATGAGACGGATCATAGCTTCTACGACATCGCAGAGCATTTGTGAATATCAAGCCATGTATAATGCAGGTCTCTTTCTGAGTCGGATCATACTATGACATTACATCACCTGCAAGAGTATTAAGCCATGTGTAGGGCAGATCTCTCTGTGAGACATATCATATTATGATATCACAGCCCTTCATGAGTAATAAGCTATGTTGGATGCAGGTATCTCTGTAAGATCATGCTGTGCCATCGCCGCCCTGCATGAATATTAAGCCATGTGTAATGCAGGTCTTTCTGTGAGTCTCGTCATACTATGACATCAAATCACCTTCATAACTATTAAACCAAGTGTAGTGCAGGTTCCACTGTCAGTTTAATCATTCTCTGACGTTACAGCACCTGCATGAATATTAGACCATGTCTCTCTGTGAGTCGGATCATAGAGTTACTTCACAGCCCTTCATGAGTATTAAGCCATGTGTAGTATAGGTCTCTCTGTGAGTCAGATCATACCCTGACATCACATCACCCTCATGAGTATCAAGCCATGTAAAATACGGGTCGCTCTGCGAATCTAATCATACTATGGTATCACAACACCTTTCCAAGTAGGAAGGTAAAACTAGTGCAGGTCTCTATGTGAGTCTATCACCTTATGACAACACAGCACCATTTCCAAGAATTAATCTAAATAATGCCGGTCTCTCTGTGAGTCCAGTCCATCAATTCGCGACATCACAGCACCGTTCTAAGCATTGATCTAGATAATGCAGGTCTCTCTGAGTCCATCAATTTGTGACGTCACAGCACCTTTCTAAGTATTAATCCAAATGATGCAGCTCTCTGTGAGTCCATTACTTTGTGACATCACAGTACCTTTCTAAGTATTAATCTAAATAATGCCGGTCTCTCTGTGAGTCCATCAATTCATGACAACACAGCACCGCTCTAAGTATTAATCTAAACAATGCAGGTAGTCCATCACCTGGTGACATCACAGCACCTTTCTAAGAAAGCCCCACGACAAGAAAGCAACTCCTGTGTTCTTGTCGAAATAAAAATGGCCTTTTGTGGGCCTTCTCTTTTCTGGCCACGAGTAAAAATTAGTAAACCAGCAAATAAGCCAACCAAATATCGTTTTCCCAATGTGTATAAAACGTCGCACTGCAATGCAGCAAAATGATTACCGCCACTGATGAAGTGATAATAAAAACCAGCGTGCGGCCTAACGGAGGAGGATTTGAGGCCTCGTGTAGACTAATGACACAAACAAACGCACAAAGAGCCAAGATTTTTCCTCTGGGACTCGACTATATTCTACTACGCTGCGCAGCAGCAACCCAGCGCACTGCAAGTATGGAAATACGAGGGGCATCTACCTAGGGCGAGAAATCACACTGCACCCAGATCGTGTGGCAGTGGGACCCGGGTAAAGTAGTACATGTGCACAGAAATAAAATAGTTTGGAAATACGTGGCAATGGATCCCATGCAAGATATGTCACCTCCCTGTCGTGGAGGGGAGACCCCTGTGAATATGTGATGGTGTGGACAAGTGTAGCCCCGGGTAGTTGTTCACACTGCTGGTAAATCAGATAAAAATAGCTATATAAAAGGTTGCGCAAGGCGATAAGGGACATGTGCAAAAAGTACTCAGATAGCGTAAATGCCTAACAATATCGAGGAAAAACCCAGCATATCCGCGAGAAAACCCCCGTGTCATCGTAAGGGTAAGACCATGCACCGTGAAATGCCGTGTGAAAAACTGGGGGTGAGAACCCTATTCAGATAAATACGGCCTAGCGACGAGGCAGGCAAATGACCGATATGAAGATATATGAAGGCATATACAAGTATATATATGAGTACCGGGGGTGCTCCACGGGGAGTTTTTTGTGAATCGTATGGCAGATTAGCCAAAGAAAATAAGATGGCGAAGGGAGCGAGAAATGAGGACGGGGACACCGAATACGATAGCGTGTGGCGAGGCAAACGTATGAGAGGGGCTAGCTCAACACAAAATATACATACATGCGGAAAACCGACCAGTTAATAACGATCCACGCACCCTGCCACGGACACCGATACCATCTTGGAACAAGAACACACAACACGCAAACGCAACTCCCGAAATAATAGCATTAAGAGAGGTTAGAAAAACAAAAGCTCACATTCTATCCTGGAGCCGGCAGGCCTACTTCAGCGTTCTCTCGAGGGGCTGAAGTATGTCAGCTCTCTTGTTAAGTACAAAGATGAGGGTAGCGACGGCGAGGACAAAACTGAAGAAAATTTCGATAGTAACGCTTGAAGCTAGTGAAGACTGAAAAGGGCGTGGTATGTGGGTGCCCAACAGCTATAAAGCCACGCATCAGTCATCTCGGGTCCATGGTTATTGCGTGCAGCGCCCACAGGGATATAAGAGTGGTCAAATGATCTTAGTTCTCGTTTGAACGAATGTGCCCTCAGTGAGAATAGTTTAAATGCACAACATGTACAAAGTCATCATAAACTATTGAGTTCAAAGGTTCCTTACTTTAATGTCTATATTATATTCGGCTGGCTGCGTATATGCATTCCGCATGATTTGGTTGGTTTACTTTTACCAGTAGTTTCTTTAAACCAACGTGCAAAATAGCAATATACATGGAGAACTTAACCAATGGTCCAAAGGCGAAAAGACATCGATATTTGATAGCAACTTTGTGACATTTTTATTCTATTCTTAAATTTAAACTTAAAAGCATTAAAATAACCGTCTTTTTGCTGTGATGACCGCTTGTAATAAGCGCTCATCCAAATTTGTTAAATAATTTCTAAGCGCCGAGTAGTTCGAGGACTTACGGTATATATTTTGACAGCCTCGTGTGTAGCTTCTAGCAACTGTTGTGGAAAATCATGGAATATTTCAAAAATTCGGCTAGACACAAAATCTATGATAAAAGGCCCATGCAACAGTGGGTAAACTGGCCGTCTTTTGATTATCTTACGTGGCTTTGCTGGCAGGAGAGAGAGGAAGCAATTACTTAGAATGTTTGCAAACGACAGCTGGACTTGCTGCTTTTGAAGAAAACCTAGTCAATAAAGAATATTTCTTAAAACAATATTTTAAAATGGTGGATAGGTATTGCAATAGGATTAGTGAATCAGTGTAATTAGTAAATCACAATTACCTTATTGACAATCTGTAATAAGCTCTGCATTTGGCTTCATCTATTTTAGTTATCTTAGTATTACTAGAGGTGTGTGTGTGTGTGTGTTACAAAAAGTCACAGATAAGGCAATAAATATGCTGTCATTTCAATCAATGCATCATAAAATATGGTTGCTCGCTCTGGTATCAAAACTTCTAATCAGCACGATTTTTATGGCAGTAAGAACGCGAGCAATGACGGGTATGGTCGAAAGCATCTCAGAAAATACAAGATTCATATGTTCTCCATCTCAACATCGTATTGCATACAAAGTTACGAGCGAAATGCAGTGTGTTCAGCGATGCTTACACTCGTATGGTTGTCGCATCATCAACTATAACAGCAAAAATCCAGAATCAAATGTAATTGGAAATAGCAATGAAGAGAATTGTGAGATTTATCCAACTGAAGAACACAAATGCACGAAACAAGAAAATGCCAAAAACTGGAAGGCAATATTGTTTAAGGTAAGTCATTTGAATTGATGCCACATAAATGTTTAAAGATAGAGAAAGATATATCTACAGTTGGAATCCGCTTACTCGAATTCCCGCTAACTCGAACATTTGCTTGCTCGAACAAATTTTCGTTTTCTTTGGATCAAAAAGTGTCCGCTAACTCGAAATTTAAATGTAAATGTAAGACTTTTTCACAAAATAACTCACAAATTTTATTTACTTTTCATTAAATTGATATGTTAATTTATTAGTTGTTAGTAATTAATTGTTTCTGTAGAACATCTACAAACGTCCTTGCTCCTTCAAATTTTAGTTCACAAGAAACTTCATTCCTTCAACGTCACCAAGGTTGACTCCTGGACTCTTTATTGTTACATGGCACGAACCGTTTTTATCCCCCTCAGAAAATAAAATGCTGTAGTTGCAAATTTTCCATTACTTCCTTTTGATAAGTGTGCAACAATTCTGCCTTGTTTCAAAATACAAACAGTATACTTTTCGGCTTCATTATCTGGCTGCATGGCTTTCAGAAGCACTTTTTCTGGGCCCCATCTATTCTCATAGACGCAAAAACCTTTCACGTATGAATCCACACAAAATTCTTTTAAAACCACAATTGGTATGGTATCTTCCAGCATAATTAAATTAGATATAGAATTTAAATAGCGTTCCTAGTTGTGAGTTTATTTGACTTTCCTGACTCGAATATAACTAATTTAGCTAAAAATATCAGGGCATCTGCTGAGTCGAACATTCGCCTACTCGAACAAATTTCGATTTTCCAAAAATTCAAAATTGTTCTATAACATAATCTATGATCTAGACTTGTTCTGTTTTCTCAAAAAAGACTGGGAATTGAAGAAAGGCTTCAAAGCAAAAGTTTAAATACAATTGTTCAGGAACACATATCTCCAATCATTTACCCAAAAAATCATTGTAAACAAGTGGAAACGTGATCTTCAGAGTCTAGTCCGAAGATGACGTTCTTAGTATTCTTGTACATCGCCTTCTGATTCTGCCACTATCTGTGCCACGCTCCTCTCCATTTGCATCTGATTGCTGCTCTACTCCAGTCTCCCTCTCTTCACCTTTTCACAATCATCCTTGCTTTCAACATCAGCATTCTCGGATGCCTTAAGAATTTGAGAAAGTTACTTTTGGGCCGGAACGCCATGAAACCATTTTAGCTGCAGTCCCTTTTTTCCATCGACAAAGTTTTGGGTTACATTTCACCTTCATTTTTTTCAGATTCAACGAGAGCAAGGTACGTACAAACAACAAAATCAACCATATCTGCTCTTCATTGTGTCACAAATGTAAAATGTCCGAAAGGAAAGCAGAAATCGCTTCATACTGGTTGATCAGCACACACATAGCACAAGCTTACTACTGCAATATATCTTGTCTATATTCCTGTCATTTCTTTTAGATTATGAAAGCTGTTCTGAGATTTTCAACGACATGAATCAAAGCTCTGACAGAAACGGCATTTACAAGTTAAAGTCCGGTGACCATTTTTGTCTCATGGATGAAATAGCTAGTTGTGGATCTGGAGGTTGGACTCTAGCCATGAAAATCAATGGAAGCAAGGTTTAGATTTTATTTAATGGGTTGTGATAAAGGGACCCACAATATTACCACTTATAATGGATTTTATATTTCCTAAGGAGGCTTGAAATTTTGACCATTGTTCTCTTTCCAGCTAACCTTCGCAAGCAACGCACTTTACTGGCAGAATAGCGTGACCTATAATGTCGAAAATGGTTTGAAGTCACTTGAGTTTGAAGAGGCCAAATTTCCAGCCTTTTCATCTACAAACATGACGTCAATTTGCTTTGGTATGAAGTTCGCTGGTGTGACAAAGTGGATTCGTTTGACAGTGGACCGGAGCCAGTCATTGTTGGATTTATTTAAAGATGGAAACCCGGTGTATACCAGTTTGGGAAGAGATAAATGGAAGTCTCTTATTGCCGACGCCTCGTTGCAGGTCAATTGCAATCGCGAAGGAGTCAATGTAAAACGTTCAAGCACTGGTAATATCGAAGCAAGGATCGGTATTTTCAGTAATCAACAAAATGATTGCACTTCACCGGATTCCTTTATCGGTGTTGGCTTGATAAACGGTAATGCCTGTGGTCAGCATATTGGTATTTCATGCGGGAACTTTGCAAAATGCAACGCAGATAATGGTGACAAAAAGTCTCCTGCCATGTGCTACCTTTACATTCAATGAATATCTTTATCCTTATTTTTTAGTGTTTACGTGTTTACGTGCTCAGAAAAAATAAATAATGATTATAATTGTTGTTTATTATTATTATTACAAACTTTTATTGGCAGTTTTATTTTAGAAGTTCACCAACCTCCTAATGTTGATAATTTAGAACGGTCCTTGTGAATGACGTATTCTCCAAACCTCAAGGGGACACTTAACTGCTACCGCGTCCGCGCATAATGGACGACCGACGTGCTGAGGGTCTCAGTTTTCTCCGATGGTCCCCATCTTTTCTCCGTTGGGAATACTATCACATCTTACAAGGGTAATTTCTTCCGTTTCCTTAACAGGGCACTAAGAGATAACTGTGTCACACAGCACAGTGCAAATCTTGATGTTATTGTAGTGAACAGCAACATCACCACCCCATTCCTAAAATTGAAGAGGGTATGTGACGCCAAATCGAGAAGTTATTTTATAGGGACAAATCCAGCGTGTTCCAAATTTCCAAGCTTTAAGCAGGCATAACCAAAGATACAATATATAGTCAAATTGTTGTAAACGAATACAACAAGATCAACCCATAAATCACAGTCATAACGGTATTTTGAGACAACATCAGATAGAATGTCCTGAACTCTGTGGTTTTGGCGCTCTGGAAGCTCGTTGCATTGCGAATGACAAGCAGTGGTGAGCATTTTTCGAATTCCCATCAACTGGCAAACTTCGCGCATTAAATTTGATTATAAAAACTTGACCTTGGTCAAAGTGTAAAACTACAGGTGGCCCAAATTGACAAAACAATTTGGACACAAGGATGCTGGTGACAGTGGTTGCTATATGGCCAAAAAGAGGGAAAACTTCGCACTATTCAGTAAAATGATCTATAACTACCAAGTGTTTATTACCGCAGGTAAGCTCACTAATTGGCCCCATGTAGTCCAAAAGCCCCATGTAGTCCCTCTTTCTGGCCATATAGCAACCACTGATGGCCCAAAAGACAAAGGGTTCACTGGCCTCACTCAATTGTATTGGCGCATGGTCAGAGTTTGGATGAGCTTTAGTAGGAGATGGGGTGGGGGTCCTGGCCCACGCATGCGCAGTATAATTTTTATTTTATTTTAGTGTTAAAATCACGCATGCGCAAGAATCTGTTCAATCTGCTCTTTTCAATTCGAGAATTGAAAAGAGCATGAACAGTAAAAAAGAATCGAAAACGATAACGGGAAGGTTGTGGAAAGTTAGTTTGGAGTTGCAAAACATCGCCAAAGCTGATAAAAAAGTCCATAAAAAGCTTAATAACTAAAAAACGGTTTTAATTATGAAAAAGATTTTTACACCAATAAAACGAAAATCTCTTGATTATATTGAATGAATTATTTCATATTTTTCGTGCACTTATAAGTTGATAAGAATTTGTTAAATAAATCGCAAGAAAAGACAAAAATATCGAGGAACTGACAAATTCACGTTCTCGGCTCGAGATTGAATTCAAAGAACCAATCAGAAACTTTCGAATGCGACGTTCCAATGTACGCGTCAAATCTCTGTCTTCTGGAATCCGAGGTCAGTCTAGGCAATGATTAGGAATGATTAGTAATGCATAGTTAGGACTACTTAGGATTAATTAACGATCAAGTAATGATTAGGCAATGATTAGAATTTATTAATTATGATTAGTTAGGATTAGTGAGGATCAGTTAAGGATCAAGTATTGATAAGGTAATGATTAGGAATGATTAGTAATGAATAGTTTGGATTAGTAAGGATCAGTTAAGGATCAAGTAATGATAAGGTAATGATTAGGAATGATTAATTATGATTGGTTAGGATTAGTGAGGATCAGTTAAGGATCAAGTAATGATAAGGTAATGATTAGGAATGATTAGTAATGATTCATTACTAATCATTCCTAATCATTACCTATCATTATTCCCTATCATTATGGCCTGAAACAATATGGCCTAAATTATATGCAAAGCCCCAAAAACACGCTTGAAGACTTTAAAGTGGAGCTCGTGAGTGCGAAAACGTTGCAACACTAATTCCAAGCGGCCGCACCACTGTTGTTGTAAGGATGTTGAAAAGGTATGATGATGTCGTCAAAGTTGAACAAAACATTTCATAATTTAACCCAGAAAGAGCAATCTCCATCGCACGGTCAAAAAATGTACAGCCGTTAAAAACGCCAAAAAGCATGCAGCTAAGTTCCCAAATGCCGCCTGGGGTTACGAAAGCGATTTTTTCGCGATCCTTAGGTTCAACACCAATTTACCAGTATCCAGATCGTAAATCTAATGAACTGAAGTAGTTAGCTTCACGTCAGGAATCAACTAATGCGTTCACTCCGAGAAGAGAGTGAGCATCCCTTGAGGTAACTGCATTGAGCCCCCGGTAATCAACGCAGAAACGCATTGTTCTATTTCGTTTTTTACTAGAAAAATAGGGGAAGCCCATGGCGAGATACTTCGGGAATAATACCCTGCGCGAGTATGTCTTTGAATTATTTCTGGGTTTCTGTGCGGTATGCGTACGGTAAACGCCGAGGTGCTTGACGGACAAGTTTGGCTTCATCGGAGTCAATCTCATGTGTTATGACTTTTGTCTGTCCTAACTTCTCATCAAAGACATCAGAATAACGCAACAAAGTTTTTAAAAGTATATTTCATTCGTCTTAAGATAAAGAAGAACCCAGTGCGGTTTTTAAAGAATCCATTATATCGTTGCATGTTGTTTGACAACGTGATTCAGCATTCACAGTGCCACAAAACAAAATACAGGAAACTTAATGCTAGTTAATGATTCATTAACTTATATTAATTATAGGCGTATATCACAATTTTGCGTTACCAACGAAATATCACTTAACACATCCCTCAAAAGATGATATTTGAAATGTGCTAACTTATTATGGATCCAACTAAGCCACCGACTAGAGAATTACGAACATGACAAACAACCTATGCTTGATATCAAAGTGCTGACACTCGAAAAATTTATTAGCCAATCAATACCAAGATTGTTTATGAAAGCTGACTTTGGCTAACCAATCACAGTGCTCATTCTGATGAATATGATGGCGGAAAAAAGTAGAACAAGACAAGGTTCAAAGCATGGCAAACACGACCACGAATACCACTATAAGTCTTGCAAGTTGCACTAGGAAAATCACCGAAAAGGGAGAATCCACCCAAATCCCTTTATTAGAGTATCCCTATCATCCTCTACCTGGCATTAGCGGTATAGGGCCCCCTTTACTTGTATTGCATTTCCTTCGGGATTTTCGCAGCACCATTATTCAGCCATTTGTGATGCATTCTCTTCGGGAATTTCGCACCACCATTATTTGACCCACTGCCCCTCATCTACTCCTCAGATTGTACGTTTTTCTTACGGATCGCCCTTAAATTCATGCGGGTTGGTCTGGAGAAAATGCAAGCTTGGAAAGCACTTTGTCCTCGTGAATGCGTGTCCCAATATCACCCACAAACAAGCAGTAAATTCTCTGATAGTTTTTTAAAATATATGTACTATGCTTATATGCAGTTAATTTTAGCTATCGAATTAATAACGTTTATTTTTGTGCTTTTAATAAACCCAACTTTTCTAGTTCTTAACCTTTTATGTGGTATTCTTCAGTTATATGTAGAGAAACATAGATTGTTTCCTATAACACTATTAGCTACATGATTATGATTGGGAGAAACCTGTCAAGAACTCTCTGCTTTCATCTCGTGGATAGGAGTAAATAATTAATTCCTCTGTTTTTTTCTTGTTTTGTTTCACATGAACAAAGATTCACATGAACAAAGTCACATGAACAAATATTTATATATTCTGTCTTTAAATATTTTCCACATGGCAGGCATTCACAGGCACTCAGCGCAAGTATTGGGCTCATCGCCATCAGAATAAAATAATATTCATCGCCATGGGAACAATTTTTCGGAGCAAAATTTTCTTTAGTTTGACACCTGCTTGTTCTTTCTCACTAATTGAGATATTGGTGTTATCTCAATTGGTGAGAAATTATGAACAAGGCACCACAAGATAATTATAATGACTTACTACGGTCTTCTTTGTTTTCTTTTCCCTCTCTTCTTCTTCTTTCTCTTGGGTGGCGGCTGACAGGTAACTTCGGGAAGTATGGCCTTCTCTGTGGTATCAGAAACAACGCAAACCAGGTAGGCGTCGCCAAAGCGGCTACAAGGTTGGCTTGGCTGCAGGTGAGTGCTGTCATCATTTCTGTTAACTTTGTAAACTGTTGCTGTTGTTGCCCCCTGATGGTTTTGGAGGGCGTTTGGCGAGGCCTTTGGCATCGTTATCCCAGCCATTATTTGTCCACAGTCTACTCTGCATGTGCATTTTTAGCTTGATTACCCCCAGGAGTGTTTTCTTACAGTTTAAACTGTTGTCATACTTTGGTGTGCATGTTGCTGCATTTTTTCATAGGTTATGCTGTATAATTATTGTGTATAATTTGCACACGTTCAAATCGAAATTCAGTGGACCCAAATGGCCTTGTGGTACCAATAACTTAATATTCCCAAGCTAAAGATAAAGGAATTGCCCAAAGCAACTAGAGCACATGCTGGAAAAAGGGAAGTCCTAAATATTCGAATGGAAAAACACACGCAGGGTTTCCTAAAGGAACCCTCGAACTAAACATGGAAAACCACATGGATAGAGATCATAGAAAAACAAAGTAGAAGGGCATAACCCGTAAGACCCCGAACGACGGAAAGAAATATTTCAACAGAGAAAATTGAAATGTGAATAAAACATAACAATTTAAAAACGAAGAAAACGCTATAAAACTTGAAAGAATTACCGATACCCAACCGAGGGTTAAAAGACGTAGGAACGAATGGCTTGCCAACATCACCAATAATGGAAAAATGACAGTGGTGACGCCGGGCGCGATCACAGGAGCAGCTAGAGAAGAAACTGGAGCAGCGGCGACCGGTTTTGAGGGTGCTGCCAGCTCCAACTCCAACAAAGAAACATGGGCACGACACTTAGCAAGTTGCGATAAGAAGCCAAACTAGAAGCTGGGGATACGGCTGTAACTACTGAAATACCCAACTAGCAAACTACCGCTCGGACAACAGCAACAAATGGGCTCCATGGTCATTGAAAAAAAGTATCACTCTCCATGAACAATGAAGGAGAAATGAAGACTTCGTGGCGGCCACTAGGTCATGAGGTAGTAACTGAAGAAACCTAAACAGCAAAATTGTTCGGTCTGGGCACGCAAATGCTAGAAAAATGTGAAAAAACATGCGAAGCCAATATATATGTCCGCTGCACCCTTCGGAGATGGGAAATATCCCGAATAATACTTGCAAAGATGCACAAATCATTTTCTTCTTGTGGCACAACAGAAAATATTACAGTGAAGATAAACTTCAGCAGTGGGTCAATTGTACTCTTACGAAATTCGAGCACCAAATTACCCCGAAAAAATTATACTGCTATAGAAAAAAACCCTGGCAGTTGTTTTTGCAAATCAAACTTTGCGTCTTAACCATTTGGGGAAACCGTGCAAGCTATTTGCGCGCTCTTGAAGAAAAATCAGGTTGGTATTCCATTGTCATTGCCTCCAATCTGAGAGGAACAGCTATCTTAAACAAAAGTGGGGTTGGTTTTCTTGCGTTTTGACATTCCATTTGAGTTGGACAAATACGAATCCTGAACTGGAGCTTTGGCGGTTGTCTTCGAATTCTAAAAAAAGAACTCCCTTTTCAACAATATCTTAGACAATGCTCTTAACAACAAAAAATGAGAGAATGCTATTCTCTTAGCTAATTTGAGATTGCAATTGCTTCAGCTAAATTGCAATAGTCGAGATTAGCCTCAGAACACCACGCTCAGATTCTGGGAAGTCTTTTGTTTCGTGACGTAGCCAGGGTATCTTGAAGTAGCTGGGTAAAACATCACACAGTCATAAAACCTTAAGTTTGAAATTAGTCTATTATTTCAATAACAGATCAGTTCGCGTGCATCTACATCCCGAAGTAAATGAGCCGGCTTCACGGAGAAAATTTAAAGACAACCTTGTGAGCCAAAAAAGTGTTCATACAACTGACCGTAGTGAATCCTATACTTTACTTTAATTTTATCAAATTAAAAAGCAAAATATCATGCTGCCTTCAGAAAATCACCCTTTGTGCTTACAAAGGATGATCTTTCGGGCACGTGCGAGCATACTTTACAATAACAATTAAGTTACAAACAATAGTTATTAACTATTCGCTCATAACTTTATTAATCAAAAAGTAGCTCACTATTTTTGACAATGTTGCAAATCGTGCAGTTTTCACGTATGCGTGTCAAATCTTAAGTACTCGTGCATGCAAAAACAATTCTAGCAAACATTTACTCTAAAATATCAATGGGTAGAATGTTAAACACAGTTCCGCTGAATAGAATGGCAAAGTAGAAATGTTTTCTATTCATTGCACGAGAAGGTAGCACATAGCAGGAGATCTTTTGTCACCATTATCAGCAGAGCAACTCGCAAAATTTCCACAGGAAATTTCACTTCGAACATTACAAGGTACAGTGCCTTTCAATCCAACACCGATGAAGGAATCCGGTGTATCGCAATTATTTTCTTGATTGCTGAAGATACCGATCCTTGCAACAATTTTGTGGTCTGGACGTTTCACATTGACTCCTTCACGATTGCAATTGGCCTGCAAAGAGGCGTCAGCAATAAGAGACTTCCATTTATCTCTTCCAAAACTGGTATACACCGGGTTTCCATCTTTAAATAGATCCAACAATGACTGGCTCCGGTCTACGGTCAAACGAATCCACTTTGTCACACCAGCGAACTTCATACCAAAGCAAATTGACGTCATGTTTGTAGATGAAAAGGCTGGGAATTTGGACTCTTCAACCTCAAGTGATTTCAAACCATTTTCGACATTATAGGTCACCTTGTTCTGCCAGTACGCCGATTCGCTTAAAAATGTGACCTACAAGATAATTCCCAAGAAGATCAAGTATAGATAAATGTAAAACTAACAAAATACAATGGCGTTTAAACCCTGAACAGTTAAAAAAGAAAACGAGAAGACCAAATGCAGCAGCCTCGTTTTGGGGACACACAGAAATGAAGAGCGAATTAATTTTCTTCAGGACAAATTCTCCAGAGGTAAAAAATATCACACTGTGCGAGAGCGAATCTGCCATTTTCTAATTTTTTGTCGGGATGTAATTTCGCGATTTGTCTTGCGCGAAGTTTTTCAAATGATGTTTGGTAACTTTCAGAGGTCATAGTATTTTTGTGTTTGGTCAATTTTTGAGAGTATTATTTTTTGCAAATCTGTCACTTTCCACTTTTGGCAAGTGTTAATTTTCACAAAAGGGCCTTTTTATGTTTTTGCGAGCATACACAGGGTGGGCATTATTCTGACTATTTTGCATCGTACTTGCAAACTTTTGTCAGGAAATTAAGAAATGACTCTCTTTCTTCCCCAGCTTTCATAAATTTGCAAATTTTTGATGAAATGTTTATTTTCTTCAAATAATTTGGGCACATGGCTATGTGTAAAATGGGGGACGGAGAAACAGAGAGCGGGAATGTGACGTCACAAGGTGCTTCATAACTTTGTGCTCCCCGTTTTAATATTTGAAAAAGGGAATCTGTGAAGGGGAAATGCTTTGCAGCTGACTCAGAGGTCATATAAAGTTCCCAAAGATTTTGCACCTATTTTTGTCTTACCTATGGCATATACTGAAGTGTTTAAATGTAAAGAACAACTGATAAAACTTTATGATGACAATTTATATTATTAGTGAGGTACTTCGTGCAAAGAAAATAGAAATTTAAGTTGAAATATATGAACCAAATAATAAGACCATTGTCTATGAATTCAATTCATGCTAAGATACAATGCATTGGCAAAGAAAGTAATCGGATAAATCACCGGTAAAGAAGTAAAGGTACATACACAGTCAAGACGACTACTGCTCTATATCGCAAAAATCCCAGTCTTCGAACTACTTTAAAGGTAACTTTTGCGAGAATAAACTTTCGCGAATTCCAAGTCTGAACAGAAACTTTAAACAGAAACCTTGAAGTAGTTTTATTCAAAGTGAAACTTTTTCATAAATTTTTCTCATTTTACAACATTAGCAGAAGAAGAACAATATTCTAATTAGTCAGCTTCATTTCCATACTCGCTTTGTCTCTTCTGCCTTCCCTTTTCTTTCCATGAAACTAACTAATGAATAAATATTATTCTTTGTTGATCGCCTTTCACTCTGGGATTGCCAGTTTTTCACAATAGCGTTTTGGCGAGAATAAACTTTCGCGAATTTCCAATTTTGAAATTTTTATCAAAATAAACTTTCGCGAATTTCATATTTTAGAAAGTTTCGCGCAATAAACTTTCGCGAATTTTGGCCAAAAACGCGAAAATCGCGAAAGTTTCTTCCCGCGAAAGTTTCTACCTTTAACCAAAAACAAATTACAAACACAGGCAATGGATAGACGAACTGGGTCAAATGATTTGAAAGCCGTCTTTTTGCCTCGGATATCAAGGAAACTTTTGAACGTAGATAACAATTTTCCAGCGGAGGTTAATTATTCGAGTGTTCTCTGTAAAAAACGAACTTTGCTCAAGGTGGGAATATTTGGGCTTCGCTTCCGACACTGAAATTATTCTGAAAATAATTTGTGTGGTTTCGTGCAACGTTCGAGACACAATTTGATTTAGAAACTGGGTACTTAAGAAAAGCACGACGTCATCCCGCGTGGCCATTATTTCTTCGAGTGTCTGTAGCAAGACACGTGACTCACTTGCTTTAACTTAAAAATTAAAGACATTGAAATATTTCTCGAAACTTCGGAAATTAAAATTCCTTAGATATCACCACGAAAGTCCCAATTTTTCTAAAATATCATTGTTGTTTTGGATGACTCGGGCCATACCGATCCAACAGTGGTTAGGTCCAAACACGGCCTGAAAGTCACACTCGGATATAGATTATAAGCTTGTTTATAGCATCCAATGCAGTAATAGCGTTTGATTTTAATCCCTGATTCTTTGGCAGTATCTTTCTTCACTTGAAAGCAAAATGGATGCTCCAAAGCACACAATCCTGCCATCCTGGTCAGCGGGTGTAAATGATGTCTCCTAAACTCCTTACTAAAAAGATTATATTTTGTTGGTTTTGAAATATTAGCAGCAAAATTAAAACACGATACATTTTCACAATACTGAGTAATCATGCAACTGCCTCTGTTATGTGTCTCTAAGACATGTGAATGGTGATATAATGTGTTTACTGTTAAGGTACTCGTTATGCGTGTGTGCTCACTCACAGCTCTCCATGTTGAACTTTGATAGAAAGCCTGCTTCAAACGTTGCAGACACGGCGTTTGATGACATCACAGTTATTTTGCCAGATTGCTTTAAGGATACCATGTCTGAAATCGTTTTGCTTTTTTAAAGTAAATTTCTTTACCTAACATGTCGTAAAAGCAAGTTGGAGCAGGCAATGCAAAAGACACCCATAAGGTGTCTTTTGCATTGAATATGGTATGGTAGAAACTTCCAAAACATTTTCCACAGGATGCCTTTCGTAAACTGGCCCACCCCACCGTGTATATGCGAAAATTTGGCCAAGATTCGCAAGTCACCAAAGTTAACCCAGGCGCAAATTAAGCTACTTAAGGTAGAAGTAACTGGGAAGCATGTGCGAGCTCTCCGGTTTAACGAAGCTGATCCGTCTGTGCCTGTCATTTCCCTGCTTAAAAAAAGAACCGAACCTTGCTTCCGTTGACTTTCATGGCTAGAGTCCATCCTCCAGATCCACAACCAGGTATTTCATCCATGAGACAAAAATGGTCACCAGATTTTAACTTGTAAATGCCGTTTCTGTCAGATCTTTGATTCCTATCATTGAAGATCTCAGAACAGCTCTCGTAATCTAAAACAAAAAAAAGAAATGTAGAGTATCTTGCTTTAGCCTTGGCGGCTGCATCTATGCCCTTGATACAAAGTTCTAATGTTCCGAACATATTCGTCTGCAAAGGCCTTGCCCTTGGTAAAAGTGCCACATCCTAGGTGTGGGAAATGAAAGTGTCTGTCGTTATATTGCGTCGAAAAAAAGTGAACCTTTTATGTTACAGCAGCTACCGAAATTTTTAGTATTTGAGTATTTATTACCAAAGCAGGTTTTTAAAAATCGCTTTTGATATTTAGTGATCTCAAGTAATTTGTTAAAGGGCTACAGTCACCATATTTTTTAATTTCATTTATGCGTAGTTATTGACGTAAAACACGTACTGCAACTTTTGAATTTTAAATTTCGTTCATTAACACCTCTTTTCATGACTTCAAAAGTGCGATTTTCAGGCCATTTCTGGAAAATGTCGCGTCTACGAAAAAGATATGGGCCTGGGTTGTGTGACGTAATGCCGAAACGGAATCGACTTCCCTCTTTGGCTTCAGTATGGAAAAACAACACCGCGTCCTGTTTTCTCCCTTGTCTTCAATGATAAATACAAATTTTTTTCAAACCATTTCAACACCATCATTACCAAGCTTATTGACATCTCACCAGGTTGTTTTTATAATTTTCCACATTTTTAAGAGTTTAAAATTGACCCCAAAACTGATGCAGTGACAATAAATTTTCCCAGTATTCACACGCCTCGCGTGGTTATCTGTTCATGACTCAACCCTTTTCTTCCATTCCTTTGTGTGATAAAAAAAAGTAAGTACTGTTCGTGATATAGGTGTGTTTATTGTTTCCATCAGTTCTATGACCTATTTTATGAAGTTTTGCCTTGTGTTTAGTTTCAGCAAAGGGTGTATATTATTGACAAAGTCGGGAAAATATAACCAAAACAAGAACACAAGGATGAAACCCAACATTCTGCTGTCAGTTCTTCTTCGAATTCATAATTATTTTGTGAAATCTTCGATCTCTGGACAATAATATATACACTCCTGGGATATTTTAGTTTTTCAATACAGCAATGACCATAACTACACTTGAAATATTACCAAAATATGCGCAAAATATAAAAACTGACGCATTATATAAGAAATGAGGCATCAACAAATTCCTTAGATCCGGAACTAATGCATGGCAAGGTTGAACTTTTAAAATATGGTTTGGTTTTGATTATAGATATTCAAAACGTTGAATTTTCTTTCGAGGTTTGGTACTGAACACAATAAACTGAATTTCATGTGTATGTTCCGCAATGTACGTCACATTGGCCCTCGCCCCAGTTTTCCTTGCGCCCGACTCTTTCTTGAATGTGCATTTTGGAGGCGAAAAAGGTGTCAATGGACAAATTTTAAGATTTAAAAACTGCAGTACCTGTTTTTACGTCAAAACTACCCCAAAATGGAATAAAAAGTATGGTGAGAGTAGCCCTTTAAGGACATTGAGTACCTATTAAATAATATTTGATATAAATAGATGCCGCCAACTGTTAGTTAAAATTACTTGTAAAATAAAATCAGGACAATGAGACATTTATAAATCTAAACAAATGTTACCGGTACCTTGGAAGTTTGAGATATTGGGATTTTAATATATTTCAAAAGATCGGAATAGAATACGCAAACATTGCCAAAAGACGTTATTGCTGGTTTACCAGAGGCCTATAGGCATACAGCTTACACAATTGTTTCCGAGTTGCGTATTTATCAATGAATATGCATGCAATTGTGTCTTCACAATTTACTCTTCCCATGATTGAAGTGCTTAACAGTCATAAATGAGATTATACGCACCTTCTTGCTTTCGCTGAAAAAGCAATTAATATTAAACTTCAACAAAAGCTGGCTATTTTATGTTATCATTATGAAAACAATGAAGCAACCTGTAAATGTTTATTCATAATGAACTTTAAACAATAATTCACCCCAGGTTTCCTTTGCAGAAAAGAAACGATGCAAACCGGAAAAGCTAAATCATTCTAGAACGACATGACTAATAGCTTCAAACAATTCCCCTCCAAGCAACGATTGATTCTTGTGCTTCAGTTAAAACGAAAAGCCTTTCACTACCTCGTTGCAAACAGAGTCTAATGAATAAAAATGATGAGCCACCCCTTGGGTTACACATTTAGAAACTTCGCTATCTTTTTCCATGTGCGGTCGGATACGCTAAAAAATTTTCTCTTATTTAATATTTGCATTAATTTCAAACCAAGTGATATATACCTTGAACAAAATTGCCTTCCAGCCTTTGGCATTTTCTTGTTTCGTGCATTTATGTTCTTCAGCTGCATAAATTTCACAATTCTCTTCATTGCTATTGCTACTTAGATTTGGTTCTGCATCGTTGTTGTTATAGTTGATGATACCACAACCATACGAATTTAAGCATCGGTGAACACACTGCATTTCGCTCGTAACTTTGTATGCAATACGATGCTGAGATGGAGGACATATGAATCTTGCATCATCTGAGATGCTTTCAACCATACCCGTCATTGCTCGCGTTCTTGCTGATATAAAAGTCATGCTGATTAGAAGTTTTGATACCAGAGCGAACAGCCATGTTCTGTGATGTATGTTCAGTTGCGGAAGCATATTTGTTACGTTGTGGCTGTTTTACGGGACAAGCTGTATAAAACTGAAATCTGAAAATATGCTAAATTGATCACAAAAGAGCCTTGATAACAGAGCACATGAATAAATAAGCATTAGAAATACCAGGTGGGAAGCGTAATTAATTAATTTGTAGTAATTAATTTAAATTTAATGGATTTGTCAATTGGAATTGTTAACTGGATTTATTGAATTTTTTCGCTTTTTATCATCATGTCTCTTTTGGTCGTTGTTTACATTTTAAATAGGCATTGCGCTTGATAAATAAAAATGCGGTACTTGCTGTAAAGAATTATCAATTCACTCTTCTCCTACTTGTGGCTACGAGAACACATCGGTCACATGCTACAATTAACCCTGACTCACAGGATTGCCTCCGGGATGCTTTGTACCCAGTTCCTTGTATTTAGATATAGAATATTATAATTGTACTTACTCATAACATTATTAAGGAGTATGTTCTTACATACTTCACACGTAATACGTGTGCACAAAGGTATTTTGTAATAATGTTAGAGCATACTCCTTTAATTGTATTTTGATCTCTTTTTTGAGAACATGTCTGAAAAAGTAAGATTTAATATGAGCAGAGGTATGAAGAAAAGGAAATTTTATTAGTAATGTGTACAAGTGTAGATATGATATGTACATGTGTGTAAGTGTGCACAAGTACATACCTTGTAGGAGTATACACTTGTGCACACTTACACACACGGTAATATACGGCTATCTACAGCTATCCACTATACACACACCGTTTACATAGAATACCTAGGGCAAGGCGGCGCCGCGGGGTGTACTGGGGGGTGTGTCCACTCCACTTTTTTCAAAAATCGATTTTGTGATTTTGTAATACTGCTAGTTTCTGGTTAGTTTTCATTCATTCATTCGTAGTCTTTTTGCAAGTTTTGTCATTTGGCCACATGCCATGCCGTGTAGCATCGGTACTGTTTATATTTCAGTTAATCTATTATTTTAATTCATCACACTTCGTTGTATTGATTCACACCCATAATTCGGCTCTATACAAAGGGATTCAGGTTTTACTTACAATTCATTTGCTTTCCTCGTCGGACGTTATTACTCCCTATTGACATATTTAGTTTCATTATTGTTTGCATCATTGTCACGTGATTTTTGTAGTTAAATGCAAGTGTTTTAGCTTTAATTAGTTAGTCTTATTAAGTCGCCTAGATTTGTTATCACGAAGAAGCACGAGAGCATACCTTTGAGGAAGGAGATGCTTGAAAGAGATCTCGTAGCCTCTGTTGTCAAGTAGAACACGCATGATTGACAGTAATTCATATGATTGACATTAGTTACCAAACCCCAATTATATTTTATCGTTCTGATCATATGTCGCTCATTTTTTATTATTACGTTCATCCTAACATTACGCTTTCGTATTCACGTTTTCATTAGTATTCGATATATCAGTTTTGTATATATTTATCCGATGTGTTTGTCTTCGTTCCGTTCTCCACATCTGTTGTCAAATTTATTGTTGTTGGGGCGCCGTTTGTGCAGTATTGGAGATACTGTTGTCGTTTGATTGTCGTTTGTCATTTGATGTCGTATTGTATGCTGAAAAGAAGCTCTTGGTTATGTGAAAGAAATGAAAGAAAAAATATAGAATTGTGTCGTTTTTTGTGTTTGTGTATGTATTTACTTGTTCGTCTCATGAAGGAAATTGGTGGTAGTAAGACAAAGAGCCTTAGAAAACCAGTTTACAATTTGGTTAAATTCGATGAGAAAATGGTTTCCCTATCGTTCAGCTTTTTGCTCTCTATTGATTTCTTCATCTGTGCTAAAATGAGGGTAACATATTTTATTTTATCTCGAAAAGGGGGGCTTCCCGACACTCAAAAGATTGTTTTCCGGCACTCTAAAGGGCGTGGTCCCAGCAAACTTCCTCCCACCTTGTCCCCCCCCCACTTCGTGATGACTGGCACCGCCCCTGACCTAGGGGAATGGTCTTATACATAGGACATCAGGATATTTTCATTCATCAAGGACTTGCGGAATACGATTTACTGGGCCAGCTCGTCAATAGTGCGCAAGCATGAATCACCTCAGCTGTGTTGCTGTGTTTCTAATAATAACTTTTTCTTTTTAATTCATGATTTATAATATTGATATGACTGACTAGCAAGGCAAGAAATTATAAAATGAAGAAATTATTTTAAAATTTGCGCATTTTTGACTGCAGTAAAGTTAGCAAACATTCTTTCGACAACAGCATTGCTGGTTGTGTTGTAAGGCATGAAAGGGCGTAGCTTGCGAGTTCTTTGAATGGCCTCTCGCCCAGTGCATTTTTGTATGAGAATACTGCAGTTCAAAATTTTGAAGAATCTTGTGATATTGGGTAATTCGGGGCCAGATGAGACACATAAGAAAAGAATGCTACTTTTCTCAAGTTAAACACTTTCAACAAAAGTAAAACTCATGCAAAAGAATCAAATATGTGTAACTAGTAAGATTAGCAAAAATTAGTGAAGTTTAACATAATGCGCGGAAAAAATTGTGGTTAAGGTTAACTGGTCTTGCCCGAGTGTGGGGGCAAGATGAGACAACCTTAAAAATACTTTGTTTAGTCAATAGAAATGATTCAATTTCTTTCAGGCATGATATATTGTTTTATTAACTTGAAAAAACACAAGAATAATTTAAAATTTAAGACAACACCCATTCTTATCGGAACACACTATGTTGGCAACAGAAAAAAAGTTTTTCAAAAAATGTTAAATTCAGTCAATCAAGTTTTAAAAACACTATACATTTCAATTAGGCAAACCGCCCAAACAAGCTCAGGTAACGTAAAGGTTCAAAATTGACATTATCCACCACATGAAAACAAATAACAAAGGCACAAAATGGGGCTTTCTAATTCAAAAATAATTATGGCCTACCCAAATAAGGAACGATCTAAAACTTTTTGAAAGACCAAAAACAAGACAGACGAATATAGATCTGGAATCTAGACTCACATTGGGATTCCAGACTCACATTTGGAAAGTTGCTGCAAAAGACGGTATTATCATTGATTACTACAAATTCGAAGTTTATTCCCTAAAACTACAACTACATGGGGATGTTTTCAGCAAAAAACCGCATCTCTATCTTGCTTGTACTTCTGAATCGAGCAGGAAATAAAATATCTTGTCACTTGCTCTTTGAAAAGGCTGCCTTTCAAACTTTTCGAAGTGGCTGTCGACGCTACTAAAACCCGGAACAAGCAGAAAAGAGACGTACATTTGGATTTTCCAGACTCACATTGGCAAAGTTGCTGCAAAAGACAAAATTATCATTGCTGGGTATAAATTCGAAGTTTATTCCCTAAAACTACAACTATATGGGGATGTTTTACCCCATGGCGGCCTTGCCAAGCTGGTTTACCGTGGTCCGTTCCGTGAACTTGGTAATTTTACATTTCCCAAACGCTGATGACGTAGCTCGAAAATTGTTACTTTTGCCAATACTTTTGTCAAAATTTCCTATCCTCGACAATCGGTTTTGGAAATGTGGTTATTGTTATTCGTTAAAATAAATGAACGGATCGGATGTACACAGGCATAGCCTCCAACATAGATGGCAATTAATGGCAATTCAACTCAACTGTAGATTTATCGATGACAGCTCTATAAATTGTGTATTTGAGTAAGATTCTCGCAATAAGAATTGACACAGACAAGAATATCAAGCAAAGAGAATTTGACTGTCTTTTACACATATTCTGAAATTAACTCAATTAAACTTACAAGTAAAAGCTATTTATACTATAGTTACTAATGGTCAATTTGAATCAACAAGAAAGTATTGTAATTTATATAAATTCCGAAATCCATGAGAAAATACAAGGCACATAACAATGCAAAGATGCTTATTTCCTGGAGTCCTTTTTCCAATTCAAGACATGGTCATAAATTTTCGAGCCACGTCATCAGCATTTGGGAAATGTAAAATTACCAAGTTCACGGAACGGACCACGGTAAACCAGCTTGGCAAAGCCGCCATGTCGAAGAGCAAGTGACAAAACATTTCCCGCTCGATTCAGAACTACAAGCGAGATAGAGATGCGGCTTTTTGCTGAAAACATCCCCATATAGTTATAGTTTTAGGGAATAAACTTCGAATTTGTAGTAATCAATGATAATACCGTCTTTTGCAGCGGCTTTCCCAATGTGAGTCTGAAATCCCAATGTGAGTCTAGATTCCAGACCTATATTCGTCTGTCTTCTGTCTTGTTTTTGGTTTTTGAAAGTATACTCACAGTTTTGAAATCTTCTTAATCGCAACACACCATCCAAAATCCACCATCAAAAAACACAAAATCAGCAAGGGGGGAGGAGAAAACACGTGTTTCAACATGATTTAGAGGCCGAGGTATCCCAAAAGAGGCTGCAGAATAGATTTATGGGAAAGTGTCTCATCTTGCCCGACGTCGCATCTCGCCCCGAATCCTTCCTTTATAATAATAATAATAACAATAAAAGTTTTTTACCCACTGTTTCCTCAACCAAAACTGTAAATGTGATGGTTGTTTGCTCAACAGTGAACATTTAGTATTAATCTATGTGTAAATGCTCTCGAGGTTCATTGTTAAAAGAAACGATTTAACCCTCTCATGCCCAGCGTCCCAGTAGGTCCCAGTAGAAGCAAAAATCATGAAAAACCCAATTTGATTAAAACTGGCTGAAACTCGGTGAAAAGTACAATTTTGGGGCGCTGAATTCGAATATCGAATTTATTTTTTGAAATTTTGATGTTTTGGGGGCAAAAAATGGGGTAAAAGGGGGCAAAATGCAAATTTTGAAACTCGTCCAATTTCCATCAAATTTGGTGAGAAGTATAACTTTCGGGCGCTGAATTCGAATATTGAATTTGTTTTTTGAAATTTTGATGTTTTTGGGGGGGGGAGTGGGGCAAAACTGGTCATCAAGTGTGCAAGCACAGATTGGGCGTGTCATCAAAGGTCACAGAGTAATAGCGGTTGGCAGCAGACAATCGTAGAAACAGGTCATTTAGTTGGGATATATGGTAGCTTTTAAAAAAGCTGTTTTTGATTCAGTTGACGTTGCTTTGACAGTTACAGCAGCTTCTACAATAGCTTAGATCTCTTCTTCGTTTTCCTGAGATTGACTGCTCGGCAGATCGAATTCACGTGCAGCATGAAACTTATTCCAGCAGTCTCTTCCTCTGGTATTTGAGCAAAGGGCAAAAGGATCGCCAGGACCAGAACACTTTTTGCAACAAAATGATGTTTTCTTGTGGCAAATTCTGCATTTCAATCTTTTCTCTTTGCTGGAAGATTCCTCTGCTGAAATTCTCTTTTCTTCATGGCGACCCTTTCTTGGTGATGCGAGGGCAGATTCCAACGATCTTTTCTTTCCACGTGGTTTATCAGATGGATAATGGAGGACTGGCATACGTCCATGATACATCTTGAACTTTGCATACCAGATACGAATTACTTCGAATCGAAAAGAGCTTTGCGAAAGAGCATTTTTCGATAACTGCTCGTGAAGATTAGTGCTGTTGCGCCATAAAGTATGACCGTTGACTAACACGTACATCTCACAAAGGCTATCGAAAATTCTGTTTTGCTTCCTCACACTTCTAAATTCAGCATTATAATAAGACAGTTGCTGGTTGGTTCTGTCTACCCATCCATACATTTCACGATATAGTGCAGCAACTCTGGGCATATGAATGATGACCTTTTCTCTTCCTTGGTTGACTTCAACAGGTTCCCAGTACTGCTGGCCAGACTTGATGTCATTATCCAAGAAGACTACCACATTGTTGTCGTTCCAATATGTGATGTTTAGAAAACCTTTGTGAAGAGATTTAGAAAACCCACGAACAAATTGTCTTGCTGAACGCAAATTGTCCTTATGGCTGCATGGGAAATGAGCAGTGTTGCCCCTTTGCGTAGCAATTAATCGAGTATGCCATTTGTTCTTTGCATCTTCCATTAATTTTATTGTGGGAAAGCCACTGTCCATAACAACCAAACGTCCACTGTCTTTAAATTCAGATATGAGTTGCTCAACAATATCATAATTTTTACCATTGCCAGATGTTTTGTACGTTTTCTTCCCCACTTTCACCACATGGTTAGCAACATAATTTCCACCGTTTGCTCCCTTATCACTGACTTTACAAATTGTCCATCCCATTCTTATTGGCTTGTCTGGATTTCTTATTTTATAAGGGTTCCTTTTGCTTTTGCTAGTCACTCTTCCTTCATCAACGCACATTTTCCAGCCAACCTTCCACTTTGATAATGATTTCTGTCTGAGATATTCAACTCCAGAGTTAATATTCTGCAAAGGATGGTAGTCTGGATGATCTTTAGGTGGCAAGGATGAAGCTTTGACAACTCGAAAGTGCTTTAGCATCAGACGAAAGACTTCACGGCTCATTGTTTTCTTTATTTCTGGCTGTGATTGCAAGGGGTCCTCACTCCAAGCCCATCTATATTGCCGATATCCAAGAAGACGAAGATGCCATTTGATTGCAAAGAAACCTCTTACAAAACGTATTCCTGCCTCATCTCTTGAAATCTCCCCAATTTTCTCAACGAATGATGGATCTTCAGCGCCATGTTCATTTGTACTTGCAATACATGTCATGATAAATTCGTCGTCCATAACACCTTCAACAATCTCATGTGGTTTTGTACCAGCAACAAATATAACTGCAGGTCTCCCATACTCAGGTATTCTTTCTGACGGAGCAATAGAACCTTCAAAATCTGCTTCTGACTCTGTAGACCAGTGGCAGCAACCAGGTTGATCATCATCGCTTTCAATACCATGAGGGTCATAAACTTCGCTATCATCGTAGGCCATGAGCTCGTCATATTCTTCAGCTGACAACTCAGACAATGAAGAAATATCACTTATGCTTTCGCTATCAGAAAAATCACTCTCGGTTTCGATATTCATCGTATTTCAGATAAATGAATCAGAAGTTCACGATAAGATATTTCTGATTTTGTAATGCAATGTCGGTCTGAACAGTTAAGTTTTTCATTATCGTAATCACTATTTTGAATTTCGCGCCAAAACTGTAACAAAATAAAGCTCAGCCCCAGACCTCTAAATAATAATAGAGTCGTAAAAACTCCATTTTTTGCCCCCAAAACATAAAAATTTCACAAAATAAATTCAATATTCGAATTCAGCGCCCAAAAATTGTACTTCTCACCAAATGTGATGGAAATTGGACGAGTTTCAAAATTTGCATATTGCCCCCTTTTACCCCCATTTTTTGCCCCCAAAACATCAAAATTTCAAAAAATAAATTCGATATTCGAATTCAGCGCCCCAAAATTGTACTTCTCACCAAATTTGATGGAAATTGGACGAGTTTCAAAATTTGCATATTGCCCCCCTTTTACCCCATTTTTTGCCCCCAAAACATCAAAATTTCACAAAATAAATTCAATATTTGAATTCAGCGCCCAAAAATTATACTTCTCACCAAATTTGATGGAAATTGGACGAGTTTCAAAATTTGCATTTTGCCCCCTTTTACCCCATTTTTTGCCCCCAAAACATCAAAATTTCAAAAAATAAATTCGATATTCGAATTCAGCGCCCCAAAATTGTACTTTTCACCGAGTTTCAGCCAGTTTTAATCAAATTGGGTTTTTCATGATTTTTGCTTCTACTGGGACCTACTGGGACGCTGGGCATGAGAGGGTTAAGCTTTGTTTTAAAAATCTCTGTTTCCTGGATGCTTCTGATATCCAGTGGAAGCTTATTCCATATGGCAGGACCCGACTTCGATAAGGCTCTTTCACCATACTTGCTGATGGTACGGGGAACAAATAGAGTATGAGTACGTGAAGTTGCTATTTCTATCTTTTCTTGCAAGGCAATTGGTGCCTTTCCCCAAATACATTTATGAACCGTCAAGCAGATTTTGAATACTATACGCTCTTTTATTTTTAGCCAATGGAGCTTTGCAAAGAGAGGAGAGATGGACGTTCTATCAAATTTAGTTCTATTAAAGATGAGACGAATTGCGGCATTTTGAACCGACTGTAAGGCTTTAAGTTGTTGCTGCGTTAAATGAAAATAGAGAGAGTTGCAATAATCTAGTTTTGAGGAGACTAATGATGTAATCAAGGTATTCAAGCATTCTATTGGGAGAAAAAATTTAATTTTTGCCATTGTTCTTAGAATGCAAAAACAATCTGATACAACTTTATTAATTTGTTTTTCAAGGTTCAACTCTGAATCTATCCATACTTCCAGGCTCTTTGCCGAATCTACAAATCGTATTGTTTCCTCCTCCAGCTTAACTCCATGTATCTCTAGTTCAGATTTTATGGCTGGAGGGGACAATAACATAATTTTAGTTTTTGATTCGTTTAGCTTGAGGAAATGTGATTTCATCCATTTACCTACAGAGGAGAGACAGTCAGAGATACCTATCGTTAAAACAGAGGACTGAAACATTGGATGGAAAGTATGGTAGCTGGTGATCATCAGCAAATCCATAAACACAAAAAGAATTGGCATGAATGGTACTGTAAAGTGATTCTATATAGATATTGAAAAGAATTGGACCAAGGACTGATCCTTGCCGCACTCCATGCTTGATTTCAATTGGCTGTAATAATGATTACCCAATTTTAACTTGCTGGTCCCGATTTTTCAAAAAAGATTTCATCCAATCCAGAGCTGTTCCCCGAATTCCAATTTTTCTATACAAGATTTGTAGCAATATGTCATGATCCAGAAAAGTCCAGAAAAAGTAAAACAGTGGCTAGCTTGTGTTCAAATCCCCTTAATATGTCATCTGTTACATTCAATAATAGGAGTTCAGTTGAGTGAGATTGTTTATATCTCTTATCTCGTTGGCCCAATCAAAAAATTTTATCTATCATACCAATCAAGATACTGTTCATCAATGGTCGACAAAACATCGCCTTGAATAAGGTGCTGCATCGGTAACTTTTCCAATGGCATACACCCCACTTGATTGCGTACCCTTGAGAGGCTAACATAAGCAATGGATTAAATCTGGTAAACGCTTTCTAACTTGAGCTGCAGTCTCCAGTGACAAGTGATGGCATCTTGCATCGATTTCTCTTCCTTGTTAAGCAGTAAGTTGCTGCTTCCCTATCATTCGTTGCGTTCCAATATATACTAAGCGCCATAACCAGCTTTATCTGTTGCTACGTGGCTGCCATCGGGAAGATAAACTCGACTGGTCAGGCTGTTATAAAACAAATTCAGTTCATTATTAATTATAAAGTCTTGATCTAGGTTTGTAGCTTGGAAAAATGCATTTACCCTTTCAAATTCGCTTCCTTCGGCGTAACGAAGTGAAAATACAACCTATTCACATTATCTTTTATCATTTCGGCAATTAACCGTGTTTTATATCTTCTAGAAGCATAAGCTTCTATTTCGGCAATTGAGAAGTAGGTTTTCAGCTCTTCCCAACTTACTAAGATGCTGTAAAGAAATTTGCCCCTGACAAGCCATCTTGTAGTGGAATTCTTCTGAAAGGCGCCACGTACTTTTACGGTTTCATCGTTGCCATTGATAATCTTGAAGAGATCTTTGTATGCTTTACCTCTTAGTGTGCGTTTTGAGAACCATTTTGGAATGTTGCTCAACAAAAATACGAGATTGGCAGGGAGTTTTTCGAAAGCATGTTTTATGCATAGAGCGAGTGAATGGCAGATACATTTCACAAGAATGCAGTTTGGAGACAATATCTTCATCCTGGAAAAAACAGAGTCGTGATTGCCAACAATCACAGATGCTTCATTGCATGCAAAACCAACACAATCTCCTAACTCTAATCAAGCATCTTCAAGACTTAATGTTAAGGCATTGAATATGTCTTCACGAGTGGCGCTTAAGAGGGAAACTAAACTGATAAATGATGTACAACTCTTCTCTTTCTTTCCGCTGAAATATCGAACTGTTACACAAATATTTCTTGCACGATACATCTGCTGACTCATCTATGAAAACGGAGCACTTCTTGCCAGAAACATCGCTACGTAACTCGTCGGCGAGATTACACGTTTGGTAAACTGACTACATTTTGTTCGATGAAACTTCAGTGGTCCCAGCTTGCTCTTGTCTCCGTGTTTCACGATAATTTCACCAAAATGGTCAACTGCCAGAATGGCACAATGACACGTTTTAGCAACAGAAAGCTCAAGCTCGATCTTCTTCAGGACCTCATCGTCTTTCTTCAAAAGAGCAACAATTTTTCTGTTCGTAGAAACTGCAGTGGAAGCTTTTTTATGTTTACTAGAAGCCTCGTGTTGTTGAAGATGACAAGGCTTTGGATTAATCTTAATTTTACATAAAAAGCAGTATCCTTCATCTGTTCCATTCACAGCTTTTCTTACCCAAGGATACATTCTTTGACACTGCGGCTTATACTTTCGAGCACCTTCATAGTAGCCTTTACACTTAGTCCCTTTGGCTTACTTGCTTAAACTCATTATCGAAATGGAATGGAAATTTAACAGAGCAGTGAGTATAGCCGCAATCGCGTGAATCAATGAAAGGTCTCTGATGTTTAGGGTTATGAATAAAATTGTTAGTGACCCCAATGCTTGTTGTAAGTTGGATATCCGATAAAACAGCCGAAGTTTTGCTATGTCTCCCACTGACAGGCTATCTGTAGGGAACGAAGAAAAGGGAATTAGAAAACAGGGAACATGACGTGACAAGAAGTCAGTCAAAAGGGGGAATATGACGTCGTATTCCCCTTTTACAAACTTGTGAAAGGGGGAATCTATAAAAAGGGGAGTCTCTAAAAAGGGGAACACCTTGCAATTGACTCAGAATTTACCAAAATTCACAAGGGCTTATAACTTACAGTTTCTTGGTCATATATTTACGTCTTATAACATTATGATTGACAAGTACCAGCTGCAGCAACAATAGATTGATTGATTGATTGATTGATAGGCAAATACGCTTACTATCTTCGTAAGGTATTGGTTTATGTGCTAAGCACAAAGGGCCCACTGAACAGCTAGACTAATCGAAGCAGTGCGACCCTGGTCCTTCCTCTCGATGTGACCACACCTCGTGATTCATTTTGCCTTTTTGCCCAGAATTACAGAGAGCTGGCAAATTCTCTTCTCACACTTTATATGACAGGTCTGAAGGTGGGCTCGAACCCACGACCCTTTGAACAAGGGTTGGGTGATCTAACCACTTAGCCAATCGAAATAATATATAGAAAAATGTTGAAAAGCACAAGTTTGGAATGTTGATTATTAAGGAAAAGTTGAACAGAATGGTTATGAACAATCATGGTAAATACTGCAACGTTATCAATAAAAAAGCAACCCGAATTCGGAAGCAAGTCTTTGCAATTGTTCCACTTGAAAGCATACGATGAATTCTGGAAGGATTTCCAACAGGCCAGGATTGAGAAATATGACAAAGCTGAAGCTTCCAGCCGAAAAAATTTCGAAACTTAAAAAAATGCCATAGCTGTTTTTACGTCAAAAACTGGAATGTTGGGGTAAAATGTTGAACCCGCAAGAAGCTTGGTGTGATGAAAACGGCTACCTGGCCTTCCTGATGCTTGGATGATGAAATCATAGCCAAAACAGCTGATCCTAATTTTTCATTGTTAGCAGCGATCATGCTTCGATCTATCAGGGGTTTGTTGATATATATCCAAATCTCGGTTAACTATCAAACAAACACCAGTGAGGAGCTATTCTTTAAGGACGGTGAAAATAACCACCGGCTGTGTTGTTTAAGACTTGCACCAATAGCAGAGTTGGCCGCTCTGACGTACAATCTGGAAGCTGGAACAGCTAGGGAGAAAGAAACCAATACCCGCAAACCGATGTAAGGTATTAACAGAGACACATTGCAAAGCCAGAGTGGAAATGTTGCAAAGGAAGAACAAAGTTGATCCGGGAATACTGAGTACCTCACAACCATGAAGATTTCATAGCTGGCATGCAAATGGCAAGAGTGCGAGAGACATGTTAGGAACCAGAAGGTACGGCTGTAATACTGAGGCAAGGCACATAGATGAGGCTCCAAAACTATGAGCAGCAATATCGGAGCAACAAGGTCGAAGTACGGACCCATGATGAAATCAAAAGCTCAAACAAATCGCGATGAGAATACGTAATCATCTGTGGCAACATCGTGGAAACGAACTCTATAGGTGAATACCCGAGCAGATCATAAATATGAACCAAACCCAATGCAAATCAGGGATGACTTTGCTTCGTAAGAGCTACAACGCAACAGCGGGAAAACAAAATCGATATGCAAAAACATGATCATTTCATAAAACATAAACATTGCGATGCAAACACATTATCATCTCAGAAATTACACAGCATATTATCGGGGCTGCGAAATTGATATGCGGAAATATGATACTCTCATAAAGCATAAACATCGCAAATACAAACGGCATGAGACGGCATAACAAGAAAAAAAAGAAAAGTGTAACTCACAACGGCGTACAAAAGAAAATAGCGTAAAGGAATTTGAGTGCTCTGGGGAAATTAAAGGATAATGTATGCAGAGTAGAACAGGCGTGGGCATATCCGGAGAGACATTGGGATAGAAGGACAGAGACTGCATCGGCAGGAATGACAGGATAAACAGAGCAAAAGGGCCTACGCCGAAAATCCCTCTAAAGCAAAAAAAGAAAAAAAGGAAAGCTAAAGGAATGAACTGTAACAAAAATAGAGAAGTTAAATGGTAATACAAAACAGTGACTATCAATAACGTTAATTATACGAAACATTCCCCGCGAGAAAAATGAGGGAAGAATTATAGCGAACTAAGGCAAAAATATGCATGGATCCCGGGGAAACATGGGAAAATAAAAAAAAGAAACTCACAGGTATGTCTTGACGGCTGCAGCAACAAGTTCAACAATATTATCTGCAATTTCCGCTGGGGCAATGTCCAGAGCAACAGCAGCTGGAGGAATAACAGGAGCAATGCGAACAGGTTGGAAGGCACTGGAAATAGTAGGTGCGGTCACTGGAGTGTGAACAGACAAACCAGCAGAGGCCTGCCCTGACAGGGCCAGAGAAGAAACACCGAATTCAACGACCAAATTGGGTCAAGAAATCTGCCAGGATGAAGGACAGACAGAAGCCGGACAACTTGAGGAGAAAGGCGTGGAGGGAACTGCTGGGATGCCCAACTGCCTAACTGCAGCACGAAAAGCCTCTGTGGAAGATTGACCAGGTCTTTCCAGCAACCTGTTGATTACTTTAAGGTAGCGACGGTAGGACACAATAATAAGAAACTTGGACAGCCAAATTCTCTGACTTGGTGCGCAATTGCTAGAGAACTGTCAGAACCACGAGGAACTAATAGATATGTCCTTATTTATTCCCCCCTGGGAGATGGGGAATATCCCGGATTATATTAGTAAAAATGCATAAATTATCTTATCCTGGTTACGTGTCAAAATATATCACAGTGAGGATACTATTACATATAATAGTATTGTGACAAACGTTCCATGCTGTTGCTTCAAAGGTGGCGTCATGTCATTGTCCAATTTAAAAGTTTAAATTATCCCACGAGGACCAGGCCTGAAGTTCGAACCGTTCACAAACGTTTGCAAGGGGAGTGTAGTGTCTTTCCATAAAATCTGGTACTTCTTTGCATTTTAAGTTCTGCTGGGCATACCTTTTGAGGTCTTCTTTCATTATCTGATCCTCATACCACGAGTTCACACCAGTCCCAAGCAAACTGCCATAACAATTTTTTCAAAATTGAGAAGAGATGATGAAAAAAGCTACAATGTGGCGTGACACTACTATGGATTACAAATCAAAATAGATTACAAATAAATTTGACTTAAATTACAAATAAAAACCAAATGAAAGATAATTACAGAGTCATTACCAATACTGACTTGATATTATAGTCAACAAGTTAATTACAAATTGAAAACTGGAAACAAAATTAAATTCCAGATAATAGTAGAAACGAGTACCTATAACTCTTGGATTAAAAGTGAAAACGAGTATTGTGGAAGATAAAAAATCAAAACACTTAAACTGACGGGCCGCCACAATAAATGTCAAAACTAAAAACGTTTCACAATTGCATACAAAAACATGTGTCTCACATGTCATCGTTATACAATGCTTTGACTATTCAATATGTGACCAGTTTATCAAGTTTGAAGGTGACTAATGCTACGTTTCTTACATTTTTCTTATTTGATATTTCTCATTTTGTTATTGTCAGCAAATATGGGGGCAGGGTGCTCATTGGAAGGGGGAATCATTACACTTTTCAAAATATTTTTTAAGGGGGCACATTTGAGGGAAGGGGTACAATTATGCAAATATATTTAATTCTTGGATAACTGCTGCACCATCATTTCTCTCATTTCATTCTTTCTGACTTTACCTGTTACAGTAAGTGGATATGAATCCACAAATTTAATGTACTTTGGGATTTTAAAATGGGATATTCTCCCTCTGCAAAACTCTTTGATCTCTTCAGGTGAAGCGAGAACTTGATCGTGTAATCTGATCCAGGCTGCAATTTCCTCCCCCAATCTCTTGTCAGGTACACCTATTATCTGAACATCTTTAATCATTGGGTGTGTATGCAAGAATTCTTCTATCTCCTTTGGATATATATTTTCACCCCCTCTTATCACCATATCTTTTGCCCTACCAATAATCTCACAATATCCATCTCCATCCATCATGCCCAAATCTCCTGAATAAAGCCAACCATTCTGGTCAAGAACCTCTTCTGTTTTCTGTTCATCTCCCCAATAACCCTTCATTACTCCATGCCCTCTAAAGCACAATTCCCCAGGGGTATTGATAGGTACAATTCTTCTCCTTGAATCAACAATTTTGACTTCAGTGGCTGGAAATGGCTTTCCAACTGAGGATATCCGTTTATCAATTGGGTCATCACGTCTCGTAATGTTAGTTATTGGGCTTGCTTCTGTTTGACCATAAACTATTGTTATTTCCTTGCAATTCATCTTATGAATAACTTGTTTCATCACCTCTTCAGGACACTGTGAGCCAGCCATGACACCAGTTCTTAATAAAGAAAAATTATAATTGCCAAATTCAGGAACATTTAACATATCAATAAACATTGTTGGTGTTCCATAAATAGCTGTGCATTTTTCATAGTGAACTGCATTCAATGCCATGCTTGCATCAAAGCCTCTGCTTGGAAACACTGCTGTTGCTCCACTAATCATTGCTGCAAGACTTCCAATTACCATGCCAAAACAATGATACAAAGGCACTGGTATACAAATCTTTGTATTCTCCTGATAATAATCTAAAACTTGGCAAAGAAAGCTTGCATTGTTCAGGATATTATGATGTGTCAATGTTGCACCTTTTGGACTGCCAGTAGTTCCTGAAGTAAATTGAATATTGATTGGTTCATCAAAATGCAATGATGATTGCACGTGTTGTAGCATGTCATGTTCATCAATGCCTCCCAAGTGCATTATTTCAGGTAATGTAAAACATCCAGGCTTTTGACTACCTTCACTAAGAACAACATGCTGTAATTCTGGAATCTCATCACAGTTCAATTGTCCTGGTTGTGAGAGCTCAAGTTGTGGTGCAATTTCTGTCAAGATTTCATAATAATTTGATGTTTTAAATTGTGGCATCATAATCAAGGCTTTACAGCCAACTTTATTCAATGCATATTTCAGCTCATATGATCGATAAGCTGGGTTAATATTTACCATTATCATCCCTGCAAATGATGTTGCATATTGAACAAGTAACCATTCAAAACAATTTGCCCCCCACATCCCCACTCTGTCACCTTTCCGTAGCCCCAGGGAGATTAATCCCATGGCAAGCTTTTCAGCTTCATTTCTGAAATCTGCAAAATTTATTCGAATCCCATCCTCGAGAAAAACAGCAAATTCCTTTTCTGGATTAATTTCAGTAATCTGATTAAATTTCTGCCCAATCGTTTCTCCAACCAGTGGACGTGATGTTGAACCCTGAGAATAACTGTGTTTAACAATGGCATCGTAATGCTGATACCTCCATTGCTGAACATGATTTGATGAGCCATTTCCTCCCGGTACAACTACATTATTAACAGAAGCAATGCGCGAGATGTCCATTCCCAGAGAGCCAAAAATGTCCTTCCTGTTGTTGATATTTCTGTGGTAGAAGCATCTCAGACGTGGACAGGAATGAGATGTTGGTTTCAAATAAGATTGCAGAGAAGGATGAAATAATATTCTATTCATAGTTTTCTCACAATTTGACGACGAAAGCCTTGCAACTTTGGAAATGGAAAGTGGAAAATCCAATAAAAAGATAAGACTTACAATGGACTTACTTCACTTGCCGATCCTGCTTGCTTCCTCTCTGGTCTGGTGACATCTTCAGTCATTGTCTTCAGGCCATACCAACGGCTTCATTGGGAGGCTTTGACGTCATGCATTTCCGTCCAGAGATACTCCTATTGCTCTGTATTGCTCCTATTGGTGTCCCCCCATAGGGATCAGTTCTGGGACCTGGACCTCTCCTGCTTAACATATTTATAAATGATTTATTCTACGTCGTAACGGACACTGAAATGTGCTGACGATACAACGCACTGCACTATACTTATGATAGTAACATCCATGCAACAATAGTAAGACTGGAAAATGACGTCTCTTATTTAGAGACGTCATTTTCATTGTCAAACCATTCCGCACTTTTAAAGACTCTAAAAGTGCGGAATGGTTTGACAACAACTGCATGAAATTAAAAAACTAAAAATGTCACTTGATGACTTTCGGTAACGACAACATTCCAGAAACAATAGAAAAATATAATGAGGATATTTTGGAAAACGTTGAAGAAAAAGTCAAACTCAAACTCAAACTCAAACTCAAACTCAAACTCAAACTCAAACTCAAATTATTTTTCAGCAAAAAATTGGTTAATTACAATATACGAATATTAATTTAAAAAATTTAAGATTTTAAGCTGACGGACACATGTGTCCAGTTTGATGTGTTTAATTACATTACATTTCAATTTTAAGTTTGAATAACAACAGCAACAGTATGTTACTATAGTGCAAGTATAATCTATTGCAGAAAGATGAGTTCCTAAAATATTATGCAGAAGTTTCAAGAACGGGTTCTGTTGCCGTACGTCAAGGTTCTTGGTGCCATGTGTCTTAAATTCCAATTGGTTCAAAAACGTTTTGCGAGGGGTGTATATTCTTTCACTTAATGCGGTATTGGCCGTTAATCCTCTGAAGGGTCCCTTTCATTTTAAATATTTCAGTGTATATGTGATATAAATTTCTCACTTTCTCAGGTATCAACACTATGGGGCTATGGGAATAAACCATGCTCAAAGTCAATCGCTCTGTGGATATAATGTACTATTTTTCATTTTCATTTGTGACGAAAGCAAGCAACATCCAGCTTCTGTCCGAGATATCTTTTTGCAAAAGGGTTAGCACCCTTTACATCCATAAATGCAACTTGACCTTTCTGCCAGAGTCCACACGCGCTCACGTCAAAGTCAAGCATCATCGTTGATGCTGGCATTATTTGGGAAGTTGTTCCCCAGAAAGTGGCTGTAAATGTGGCCCTGTTTGTACATCACTGCAGACTTATTAAATATGCAAGCGTGTCTCTGACTCCATCATATCATGTGTTTAATAATGGATAAATTCACATTTCATACTTCATACAACATTGTACTGACTTATTTTTGTCTGCGTTTGAGAGAAAAGTTCCTTTGTTTCGGCTTCTTTGTGTTGTTTGACCACTAACCAGGATTTGGATGCATTTGGTGATAGCCTTTGGTGAGGCTCATAATCTGCCATCATGTCCCCCACCACAGTTAAACTGATCGGAGAGCACCAGCACCACCTAGGTCATTTGAACGTGTGCAACATGTTTGATGAAAAGCAAATGAACCAGCAAATGCATGACTTCAAAAGCTCCTGCCATGTCGTCCTGCCAGAAATTGGGCTGTGGCTATTGTGGTCGCAACGACGCGACGACAACGACGACTTCTACTCTTTTGACCGCCCACTTTTTTAGTGTCTGGGGCTGCGTTTGCCCGTTCTGTTTCTGTTCCCTGTTCTCCTCCTCTTTGTGTCGGATTGGGGCTTCGCTTCACTCTCGTTGGTGTTTGGAGTGAGACCAAGTGAGACCCAATAACAGCAGGTAAATAACAGACAGTATGAAATTCAATATTTGATACAAATGCAAAACTAAATTTGCAACATGTCGTACGACGATGGTGTTATTGCCACAAATGATGATGCATCTAATTGTAAAAGGTATATAAAAACAGCGCTTTTTTTATCGTTTTTTGAAAGTTTTAATTGAATGTATAAAAGTGTACCGTTTCTGAAACGCGAAGTAGGCGTACCCCAAGTAGGCCCTAGCAGTTAAGTTAATGCAATCATGTTGGCTGTGACTGGCTATTTCTGCAAAACAGCTCGTTGTTTTACACGATGTGCATTAATATTATTAGAAATGACCATAGTTGAACTAGAGTGTATAAATCTCATCAAGGGAATGCTGCGTGAACTCAAGATGTTTGGAAAATATCAGGTTCGGTTGTTATGTGTGGCGGGCAATGACTGCATCCAGCAGTGTGGGTACAAATATAAATTAATTAGCGTGGATATCGTTTTGTATTGTAGGTTTGCTGTCGAAAAAGGATATTGGAAAGATGATTATATTCAATATTTTGTGAGGTTGATGCCTGACAGAAAAGCTCCAGAAATCAGTAGAGGTAAAGCTATTAAAGTCCTGTGATAAATTGACAGACATGTCATTCTGTAGAATATGCCACTAACTAAATCAAGAGGTACATGATAATGTAGAGCAATAGAATTTGGTACTTGGATGCCTTACAGCAAGATCTGGTCTAGAAGATTGGGATGTAAATGCCTTCCATACCCAACCCTTTTTTTGCATTTTCTTTTTTATTGTTGAGTGCACCTGAATATGCAATAAATATTTCTTAGATAATTGGCTTTATCATGTCCATTTATTTTAGGGTATTATGGAAGAGTTGAGGGACTAAAAATGCTTCTGAACCAGTTTTTAGAATTGACAGGAAGAAATTGTCAAGTGGTAAACATTGGTGCTGGATTTGATACAATGTTTTGGCAGCTACATGTAAGTTACGTTTTAGTATATACATTTCTTAGAACATTAATATACCTCCATTAATTAATGAGCTTAACATATTTTTTATGATGTAATATCTTTGTTTTAGCTAATCCATTCATTTGTTACCCTTGTAATTTCCTAGACAAAATTTGCTCCCTTTCTGTTTCATTTATTAGTTTTTTTAGGCTGACAACATGTTCCCAACTCAAGGCTACTTTGAAGTAGATTTGAAGCCTGTGACAGCACGAAAATGTATGGCAATAAAGTGAGTCATTACATTGACCATGCTTTGCTTTTTTATTTTTAGCTGTTCCATTCTTTGGCATTCAAATGGGTGGTTAAATATATTGGATTTTAACCTCTGATGATTAGAACAAACATAATACTGAAGCAAAATGTATTATTTATAAACTTTATGCCCTATCCAGAGTTGAATTTTGTGTTATTTTAGGTCAAGAAGACAGCTACATGATGCATTTCCAGAAGGTGGACTTGTTATTGGTTTGTTTTTCACCCATTTTCACTGTTTTTGTTTCCTTCTGCATTTTCAGTTTTCTTTTTTTCTATTGTGCATTTGCAATTTTTTTCATCTATTTATTCCAGTTTACTTGTGATCATTTTTATTTTGATATATATCATTGTCATAACTTTGTATTTAAATAGAAAATGATGAAGCATCTTCAAACTTGTATCATCTTATTGCTGCTGACATCACACAAATTCACCAGCTAGAAGATAAACTATTAAAAGCTGGACTTAATACAAGGTATTTTGTCACTTTTGTTAATTTTGTGAAAATTTAAGTAAATTTCTGCGAAAGAACTTTGTCATTGAAACCTCTTTGCCACCTTGTCTAAACTCTTTGTTCTTTGTTTTTCTTCAGTATACCAACGATATTCATTGCAGAATGTGTTCTTATTTACCTCGAATCACAATCAACTCATGCAATTTTGGAATGGATCGCAAAAAAATTTGATACTGCAATGTTTATCAATTACCAACCAGTATGTTAAAATTAAGCTTACCTTTTGATACAAGTTTCATAATTTTAAAATGACGCTTTTATTTAAGTTTCATTTCCAGATATATAAATGTGATGATTTTCGTTTGAATTGCAGGTTAATTTAAATGATAGATTTGGTAAAGTTATGCTTGATAATTTGCAGGTAATGCTGTGAGCAAGTCTGAAAATGCGATCTTTTGTTAATTTATAATATTTAGATCGAGTGTCACTGCTTATGCAATAAATGCCATCAGGATATTACTTTATTTTTGCAGAGTAGGCATTGTGCCTTATTAGGAGCCAAAACACAGCCAACTGTTGAAAGTGAGGTACATTGTCTTTTGTATTATTAAGCTGTTTGAAATTTCCATAGCATTCTATTTCCTTAGATAGTTGTTTATTTGTCATAGAAGGGTATAGCTACAATGTTTACGGTATATTGAAAATTCTTATTTCCTGTCAGAAGAATACACTTGATGAGAATATTGAGTTGAGGCCAAGCTGATATTTAAGAATAATGTAAGAACTAAGTCAGACTCATGCACCATCAGCACTAAGATGTGTTGTTTATCTGTGCTCTTTCGCAAAGTAAAACAGGGTAGAGTATTAAGCTCTGGGAAAGTTATTATTTTTATAAAAGCTGTGTAATGCATTTTGCAGAGGAAATCTTTTATTGCTGCTGGATGGGAAGGAGCAAAATCAATAGATATGATGGAAGTTTATAAGAAATTACCGAAAGAAGATGTTGCCAAGTAAGTGTTGTTATTGTTATATAATTAACTAGCTCAAATTTTTAAGCATGTGACAGTTTGCAACAAATATGGATGCAATTCTATTTTTATTTTAGAGTTGAACAACTTGAGTTTCTTGATGAAGTGAATCTCCTACATGATCTTTTACGTCATTATTGCATTTCATGGGCATATAAGGACCATAAAAGATTTGGTATGACACCCATTCTGACTTTTCCTATGTTGGTATCATTGATTGTGCAATTTTACTTATGGATTTAATTTGTGGTAATTTCAAGTGCGATATCAAATGGTGCTTTGCTTAGATTTTTGGCTTAGTCGATCCTGGGCAAGCCTTCATTTAATTCAAATTAAAACTCAAAGATACAAATTTCATACCTATTCTTTCCTTTTAGGTTTGGAAGAAATTAATTTTTGATTGAAAGAATGTAACTGCTGGATTGAAATTTTAAATGTTTAGGGAGCTGTCATAAAGTATCGAACAGACCGGGGCGGAAGGGATTTCAAATTTCACTACAAAATTATGCAGCCCAATACAAGAATCCAAAAAAATTTAATGGCCCCATTTCAGTTTCTAATAAAATTTGATAGCCCCTGTAAAGTTTCTGATTAAGAATCCTCAAAAACAAAAATGGTTTACAAACCCAAGCTACAAAATTATCAAATACCTCACTCTCTGAAGAACTAAAGAACTGATTTTTACTTCCTAGAAAAGAAAATATCACCATATAAAAACAGCTCTTCAAACACACTATTATGCATATAGGTTTGCTTGCATGAAAGTATGAAAACTTACATCTGTATCTTGAACAAGCCCAAGTTTGAGTTAATCTCCCACTCCTTGTGACACAAAATAGATGTGATAAGTCTTCCTCAAATTCGTCATTGTTAGAAATCTCTGGTGTCTCATCTTGAGATTCTTCTCCTTCACTAGAAGTGTTGCTGCTGTCTTCCTTCCCAGCAATATCAATTATAACATCCTCTTCCTCATCATCATCTGATTCACTTTGCAGTTCAGGCATCACTCTTTTTTAGCTTTATTTTTTCTGCAAGTGATCTCTGCAGTTGTTGAAAAGCAATGTGGTAAGTTATTGCTACTACTTTGTCTTTTTTCTTCACTGAAAGGTAAGCTGTCATCTCATGTTTCTCTAAATATTTGTCTAGAGTCTTCACTTTTAGCTGTTTCAAACTGCTATTTTTATAATGAGACACCCAGTCAATGTCTTCATAGTTTTGCAAATTCTCTTCAGAAATATTTCTCTTTCTTTCTAACTTTCTTTTCTCTTTGTTGAGTTCTAAAGTTTGCAGGTGCTCAAGATACTGCCTCACAACACTCATTTCAATTATGTATTTATTGCAGAATTCTTGTAATTTATTTTCTTCAAATGCAGTTACTCCTTCACTTTCAAAAAATTCTTTTATTTTTTTCCTGGGTTGAAAATCATCTACTTCTCTTTCTACACCATTCAGTACCTTGGGAGTAACAGACACATGCTGGTAGTGATACTCGGGTAACTGTGAGTAGTCAGGGTAAGGCCTAGGAACTTTTGTACATGGTGGACCAACCCAGTCATGACACTTGCAGTAATCACATACTCCATCTTTTCTATTTCTGCATTCAAATTTCAAAAATTCAAGGTGCTTTTCTCCAATTTCACAATGATCTGTGATGAACTTGGATATTTTTGAATAATATTTTCCTCCAGGAAGGCCAGCCTGCTCTTTTCCACTCTTGGACAGAAAAGAATCAAGGAATTCCTTGTCTTTGAAAACAGATCTTTTTTCTTCACTGCTCTATATGATTTAAGAAACACCAGGGCCAGGTGCTCCATCTATACGTGATGTAACCTCATCACAAACATGGTATGCATTATATTCCATCCGCTTCAATTCATACTCTCTGAGCTCATCAATCGACATCTTTTTCACTACTTTGATTGTTTTCTCATTATAAAGCTTCTTGTATTCCCAGTCTAAACCTGCTCCATCACAAATGGCATCGCCAATATAAGCATGACATCTTTCTATCTCATTCTGGCTGCTGTCACCATTTGACAGATGGAGGCGTATTAGGTAATCTGCATCTGTGATTCTCACTCTCTGTCCAATTCGAAAGACAACATCATGATTAGAGATCCCAACCCTGGTCCAGCATCAGTCCATTCTAAAAATCTAGATCTATACTGTGCACCAAATCCTTTTATCTTTTGGACAGAAGAAATACAGTTCTCAACAATACTGCAAACAACACCCCAGACTGAAGGGTGTGTTTTTTCAGACAACTGATTCTTTAGCATAACTATTGCATTGCTGGTATTCGTGATGATTTCACGGATGGTATCAAAGTTTGCTTTATCTTCCTTGCTCATTGTTTCCTTGTCTGCACTGGCAGTTGCAAAAACTTTCCATATACTTTCTTGTAAAACATTTGCTCTACAAGATTCATATTCCTTGTGTTTATCATTATTCTTAGTTAACAATTTCATAACATCATCCTTTTCTGCTGAATCAATGTAATATGTCATTGCATCAAGTAGCGTAATGCAAATACTCTTGAATGCCATTGATTGTTGTGAAGCTCCTTCAACATTCGAGACAATTTCAAATTTGTGTGGGGCTTCTTGCCTTAATTGCATTATCTCACTTGCCCAAACAGTACCTGAGCTCCCAGAAAATACTTAGGTCTTACAAAAACATAACAGGAATCTGCTATTATCTCTGTTTCACTTTTATTGTTTATTTTTTCACTCTTTTTTCCATAATTCTGTAACCACTAGGAGTAACATTTACCATAGCAACTGGGAAATCATATTTGGGAAGCTTTCTTGCTTCCTCATCATTGCTGGGTTGATAGATCTTTAGGCTCCTTGCACCTGACATCCCTGTACTGGTACCTGGACAGAGGTATGCTTTATCGTCCATTGAAATCTCTACGACATACTTTGCATCCTCTTCTCTCTCAGCATCACAGAGGAAATTTATGATATTTTTCTTGTGGGCCCTTTGGTGATGAGTTAACTCGTTCTCGTTCTTTTCAGTCTTTGGTGGTTTTTTGCACAAAACAAACCAAGCCCAAGATGAAGCTTTGCCTGCTTTGATACTTTATTGCGTGGTCTTGAGCGGTTGTAGACAGTAGTTGAAGATCTGATTGGTTTTAGGTTCCTTTGATGCCTGTGATAATTTACTAATTTTATGAAGTCTCTTTTCTTTACTCTATGATTTGTGTACATAACTTGATCAGACCGTCTCCCATGTGCAGTTGTTTTTGATTCAATACATCTAAGCAAGAATTTTTCGTCTTCTTCATCAATGCCTCTTGGCCTTCCAACTGATTTCTTTCTTAATCCAAGTCTTTTTTCCCTAACCAGTTTAATACTGGCTCTATTAACCATCTCGTTGAATCTTTTGATGTCATATTTAGTAGAAGGATTGTTCAGCTTTTCTAGGGCATTTCTCCTTTCTCTTAAACATTCTATTTCCTCTGACAATTCATCCTGCTGCAAATCATTGAAATCAAAAGTTTTACTTCTGAAAAATGCCTCTTTATGCCTTATTGTCCTGTCAAGTGTCTCAATTTTTGTATCCACATTTGCTTTAACCTTATTTGTGGCTGCCATCTGCAAAATAAACTCAACATAAAAATACATGAACAATGTATTTGACATATTTAAATATACATCAACAATGTACATACATAATAACATTCTTTGAATTGCTGGGCTCGGCTGGCCCCAATAGCTGCTATATGGACCTGAGAAAACTATTTAGACTTCCATAAATGCCAAGTGGAAATCTTGCCTTTGATCTTTAATACTTTTAAAAAATTGTCATGTGTAGAAAATGTAAAATACCTTGGTGTCGTCTTTAGCCTGGATTACATCCATGACGTGATCTGTTAGCTTTTTGATGTCATGGCTACTGATACCAAGTTTGTCAATCTCAGACCTTGAGCGGCATGCCCCAAATGTAACTCTGGCAATTTTCTTATCCCATTCTGTATCCATTGAATTAATTAGTTTCTGTACAAGAGACTTGTCAAGAATCAACCTTTCATTTTCTTTATTTGCAATTTGATCTGATTGCATTTTTGACATCATAGCACAAGCAAAGAAATGAAGGTCAAAATTATTTGGCCGAATAACAATGAATCCATTTATTATATATATACCAAGACCGTATTTCTCATGACACAAGAGTTCCTTGAAACGCTTTTTCTTATCTCTGTCTAACAAATCAGTTTTAACAGAATGCGCTGTATATCCCAAGTACAAAGCAAATCCTTCATCAAGTGTCATGAATCCCTTTCTGATTGGCTGTCCATCATCAGATGTGGTGCGTGTGATCAGCTCCTGCCATACTGCCTTCAATCCTTTCAGGTGACTGCACTGCTCAATGTTTCCTTGTGTATTGGCAATATTTTTCTCCAACAGTTTTTCGATATCGTCCGAATGACATGTTTGGAGTGACTTCAAAATTTCATAACGATTCTTTCCTTCCTCAAAAATAATTTCACTTTTTTGTCTGGTCGCAGTTCTCCTGTCATTTCTGTTTGATGCCATGACAAATGGATCATAATTGATGTCCCGTCCCTGTTCCCCTTCCCTGTGTATTCTGAAAAGGCCATTGAATGCAATGGAAAGGCTTGTTGCAAGATGGTAGAACATTTTGGCGGGAAGCTGAAAGCACGTTGTTCTGAACACTTTTCCCTCACCTTCAAAGAAATATGACAAGTTTCAAGGATTTTCTTGAAGAAATTAAGCTTGGCCATTACTGGCACATGTTTGAAGATGAAGGTTATGATGATTTGGATTTCATCTCAAGATTTGACGACAAAGATACTGCAGAAATGCTCGATAATGTGGGTATTCAGAAGCAAGGTCACAGAAAGAAACTGGAGAGTTCTTTAAAGATTCGCAAAAGTTTGCTTTCAGAAAACAACAGAAATGATCCGGCAATTGCCAAAGAAAAAGAACCAAAGAAGAAAGAGAGTGAGTTTTATTTTCATGCGTGTCAATTCAATTTCAAAGTTTACAAAAAATTATATCCAGCTAGGCCTATAAAAATTTATAATGTTTAGCTAGGGTTAAAAAGACTCTTCTTTCTTTCACTTTTAGTGCCTGAGCCAGTCAAAGAACTGCTTGTGCCCAATCCACTCATTGATAAACATGTCTTCTACAATGAGACAGTTGAAGAACTGTTCAATGCTTCATTTCCTCTGATGGATATCAACAGTTTCAAGAGCTATGCTTTAAGTCAAAGACAGATACGATGGAAGATTAAAAATGTTGTTCAAAGCATTGAGAATGTTATTGTAAAATACAGAGAGAGCCAGGATGGGATATGGATTAATTGTCGCCGATTCACAAATCCTGAAGAGGTAAAATGCCACATCGCAAAAAGTTTAGTCATGGCGTCAGGTGCCAAGGATGCCATTTCAAAAGAAATCCATAAAATTGAAAAGGAAGAAAAAATGCTGACCAACAGAAGAAGCCTATTATTCAGCAGTAAAAACACAGTTTCATCCTGGAAAGCCAATGAATTGGAATTTTATGATGCATCACTTAAGAAAATGAGTGACACCAAGTCGTTTTTGATGAGGCTAGGAAGCCAGATCCAGTCAGTCATTAACAAACAAGAGCCCAATTTTCCAGAACATATTTTGTCCACACAGAAGAAAAAGATGCTGAGAAAAAGGAAGCTAGAGAATGACAAGAAAAGTGAAAAGAGGAAGGAAATGAGGCTTTTCAAAAGCTGTGGATCTGTTTTGGGTGTCATAACACATGATCAATTATTCTGTGATGATGCTGCTCGTGGAAAGTTTCAATTCCAGATTGAGGCTACTTCCATCAATCCAAATGCCAAGGATGCTCTAAAGCCAAAGCTGCATTTACGGGGCTTGAAGCATCTAATTGAGAAAGGTGTGTTTGCAGATCATGACGGTAGCAGCAAGATGGCAGAGAGGCTCTGCAATCATCTACAAAAGCAACTTTCAGCAACAACAGAAACCAATAAATTGAAAAAGGCTAAAAGAATGAAGAAGCATAAATACACCAAAATAACAGAATGCTTTCAAAAAGCAGCAATGAAAGCATCAGATGATTCAAGGGAGGTAGAAACTGAATGGGGCAGCAGTGACAGTGATATTGACATTAGTGACTAAAAGTTAAAAATATTGAATTAATTTTTTTTGGATTATTTTTAATAAGTAATATCATGGCCCATGTTTATTCTTCAAAACAATTTGTTAGCCCAACATTTTGCAATCAAAAGATTTGGTAACCCTGTTGAATCCCTTCCGCCCCGGTCTGTTCCATACTTTATGACAGCTCCCTTACTAATTACCTTGTAAAAACAAAACATCATAAATATGTAGTAATTAACGTTGTGTTTTGTTTTAGATTTCTGTAAGTATGCACATTAGAGATGCTTATTTATGATCATAAATTTTCATTGATATGATAATTTGCTTTCTTCTATCAAACATTTCACTTTGACAATTTTAAATTTAATCACATTTCAGTGTAGATTTATGAATGTGAATAAAGTAAGAGGAGAGCCCCTGAACCCTGGACAGCAATTTAAATGCACGGCTAAAGGAAAACACAGAAAATTGAAACATTTGAATCATGCCATGCCACATAATTTTTTTTAAATTCAAGCGCATCTAAATAACCTCACATGGCTTTCAGTTCAGCTAATTATATTCTTATCTTATCCATTTCCAGCTAATATTTTTAAATTACAATAATTGGATTGCACGCCATATACAGTTATTGTTGTCCCTCCTTTGGTGGTGCTACAACGACTGGGCATGGTGAATGATTGACAACATATGAACTAACACTGCCCAGAAAGGTTCTTCTCAGGACATTCAATCCCCTTGATCCCATTACAACTCCCACTGCATCATTGGCCTTTGCTGTTTCGCATATCTTATCGCCAGGGCCCAACTCAGACGATTCAATTGTAACAGAGCATTTGATGCCCGCATTTTCGCATTGCTTCTCATAACTTCCTGCAATGTCTTTTGATTTTTCTACATTTTGTCTCATCTGCAAATGCCATTCGTCGGGTGTCACGAGGGGGCCCATTACCATAAATGACGCTGGCACTTTTGGTGGCTCAACAATGTTCAATAACTTGACGTGATCACCTTTCTTATGTAGATGTTCTACATACCAATCAAAGGCCCTTTGGCTGTGGTCTGATCCATCTATGGGCACAACAATCACTCGATCTTCTTTACTTGCCATTGTAATTGCAGTTTCCTCGGTAGTGTTACTGAGTGTGAAAAAAGTGAAGGCCAAAGGATAAAGTCATTCACAATCACAATCGTGAACCTGAACGTGACTTTTGGCACGAGGTGAAATGAAACGAATCCATCCAATCCAAGCTCAAGCATTTCATTCATCTTTTGTTGTAGCAAACCTCTATCCGAAGACGAGGGAAAGCAAGTCATCAATCACGTCCACATGAATGTCATCACGTCTCCCCTCCTATCCTTCCCTTCTCTCCCTCGTCCTCCCTCCCATCTCACTTCTATGGAGCGGCATCGGGGCCAAAAATGTGGCAGCGCCGCCTCTTAGGAGGCGTCGCTGTAACATGAAAGGGAGTTTACGCCGACGCCTCTTAGGAGGCGTCGTTGTCACGGAAGGCATGTAGTTTTTTAACATTTTAATTTGCTAAATTTTAGTGTTTCAACGTTTCAACTAAAATATGCCGGTCGGTGCTTAGCTAACATGTTTTTAAAAGAATGTTCTTTCATTCATTTGATGTACCGCTATTACCGTAAATCTTCGAATTGCCCCCCCCTCGAATAAGCCCCCACCCCTAACATGCTGATATTTGCGTACAGCGAGTTCGAGAAAATTTTGTTTTTCTACGTTTTTCACCAATATCTGAGCATTCTTCTGTTTATCTGTGTATGCAAAATACTTTGCTGGAACAATTAAACTAATTTCCCGTTTCTTTTCCCAGTAACAACATCAAATTTTTTGCCATATTTCAGATAGCTTTATAAGCTCCCCCCCCCTCGAATAAGCCCCAATTTAAAAAATGACAAAAATAAATAAGCCCACAGGGGGTTAATTCGAGAATTTACGGTATTGCATTGCTGGTGTGTCTGCCCAATGAGGTGCCTGCCAATGCCTGCCTTGGAACCATTGCTTGGAACCAAATCACATTGAGATTCAGATTCGGAATTGGATTTATGCTCGACAATTTTATTTTCACCATTCGTTGCGAGTCTTCGAGTTTTAAGTATTGGCGTACCAAGCTGAATTTATAGCTATCCCAATGCAATAACCTATATTCTGAAGATTTTGGAAAATTGTTTAGTCAGGTGGTTTTGGTTTCTCAATAATTCGATTGATACAAACAATGACGTAATTTTTTACTCTTTTTACTTTTTATTCTTTTTACTCTAGGCCATAGAACTCTTTTGTGTAAGTCTGTTTCAAACAACTTGTACAATGTATCTTTACAATTCAAACCCAATTTATACGTTATTCCAATACCTTGTCTTGTATTTTGAAGATTTGGCATAAATTGCTTGGCCAGAACAAGAACAGGAGGGGGCTCAACAAAAATAATTGTAATATGATACTAATATATATACATGTATATGATGAAAATGCATCAAATCAATACACTTTACATTTCATTACCTATTACATAATTTTGCTAAGATGGACAAGAAAGTATCTATTTACAATCCACTTTATTTATCAGGTCTGTTCTGGCTTGTTATGCTTGCAAAATGACATTATCAAGATTTCTTTTGAATTGTCAAAGCTCATTTAAGAAATAACATGGAATCTACAGAATTTGAAAGGGACACCAGAAGTGTTGTTATAACGAATGGAAGTAATTTGAATGTAGATGAAACTGGAGCCGGAAATGTGACAAGTTATGGAATTGAAATAAGAAGAAATGAAATCAAAAGCGCCAATGCAACTAATCAGGAGACTGCTTTAAAGGATCTTGGAGTAAGTGCATATGAGCAAGAAGATTTTGAGAAAGGTGTTATAAAACAAGTTGACAAAGCAATTGAAGAGCAGCAGATAGAAATAAAAAGAAAACAGATTAATAAAGAACTGAAAGATATCAGAGAGGAGTTAAAGTATGTTGAAATAGCTTTGATTTGAGCAAGCAAGCAAGCAAGCAATATTTATTTGTTAACACAGGCTGAGGGTTCTGGCAGCTATACAGCTGATGTGGGCCTGCGGCTTGTGCCCCCAAAATGATGTTCTAGAACGAATACCCTGGGTACTCATTTACCGACCTCAGAAGGATGGACAGCTGAGTTGGCTGACGGCTTGTAGTTTGTGATTCCGACCATCCGTGGATTCGAACCCATGAAGGTTGCCCTTCAAGGATACGAAATCTAGCGCCTTAACCACTAGGCTACACCACTGTTAGTATATATGTGAAGTATATATGTGTAAAAATGTGTCTGATTTCTAATTAGATGCACTCAAGAAGAATTGAACAAGGCAGACAACACAATTACAGCTTTAAGTGGAAATATTGCAGAAGATATTAATGTTAGAAGAAGTCTGTGGTCTTTAGGAGCTCATAAAGAAGCTAAAGTAAGCTTCAATATAAATTTTTATGAATCATGATTAGGATGCTATTTTGTTTGATGATTAATTTTTTAAAATTGTTTTAGATTACCCATCTAAGGAGATTGAAAGGCAAGGAGAAATCTCTTATATCCTATCTAGAAAATCTATCTACAACAATAAAAGGACCACATGGTAAAAATTTTAGATACCATTCAGAGCCATGAATCAAAATTTTCATTTAAGTAACTTTAATATTTTGTAGACATGCCACATTACTTTTTCATAAAAGGGTATTTTGTTGTTTTAGGTGGAGCCTCTTCAAATAATACTGGTCACAATTTGTTTGGAGATTTGACTATTGGATTAAATGATTTTGAAACAAACGATGTATTTCTTCAAGATATGGGTGATCCAGTTTGTGGAAGTAGGCAATCCAATGAAACACTCTGTTTTGAGCCCGCAACTCATGAAAATAAGTATGACATAATAAAAAGTAGGAAAAGGAGATTGGATATAGATGGTGAATCCAGCGACAGTTATTCATCTCAGGATGAAGAGGAAGAGTATCTTCCTTCTTCTGATGAAAATAATTGTGAAGTAAATGATGAATTTCAAATTCACGAGAAGATAGTTTCTGTTAAAACTAGGAAAAGACAAAGGAGACCAGGCCATCACCATGATATTCTTTTTGAAAATCTGAAATCAAGGAAACAAGAGCTTTCCAAGAGAGTTGTTGATGATGGTGATGTCAAAGTATATAATGAAAGAATAAGAATATTAAGACTGAAAGAGAAGTTAAAAGATGCAAATGCTGTTGACACTGTTGCTGATTTTGAGTTAAGCGATGAAGAAGAAAATGATACCAAAGAAGTATTTTTAAAGAAGGGATTTTCATTACCTTATAGAACATGGAGAAAGCTTTACAAGTATGTTCATGCAATTCTACCAGATTTTATCGTTGGGAGATATTTCATGTTATTATTTATGGAAATGATAAATGTATCTGAATATTCAGGTACCAAAGGACTGGAGTGAAATGGCTTTGGGAACTGCATAACCAAGAAGTTGGTGGCATCATTGGTGATGAAATGGGTCTTGGAAAGACGATTCAAATTATAACATTTCTTACAGGTGTAAAAAATTCACTGCAAAACAGCAGAGGGTAAGATTTAAAAGTGTTTTGCAAAATTTGTTTTAGCACTATGAAATAAATGTACTGAAAAAGTTGTGATTGTATTGATTATTGCATTTCATAGCTTTGGTCCTGTCTTAATTACCTGCCCAGCTACTGTTTTGCATCAATGGGTGAAGGAATTCCACAAATGGTCTCCACAATTTAGAGTTGCTGTCCTACATAAGTCTGGCTCACACAGTGGAAGGAAGGTTTGATATTTTTTCGTTACTGGTCAAAACGCCTATTTGCATTCTATTAACAGAATGGAGCTTTTAGGTATATGGGATGTATTCTATTTGCATTCTATTAACAGAATGGAGCTTTTAGGTTACTGGTCAAAACGCCTATTTGCATTCTATTAACAGAATGGAGCTTTTAGGTATATGGGGTGTTATCAAAATGATCCTGTAGAAAAATAATAAACAATATTTTGACATGTTTTACTGCTATTTAAGAAAGGTTGAAAAACTTTTTGTAGGAGGCATTAATCAAACATATTGTGGATGATAAAGGCATCCTTGTAACCTCTTACTCAAACTTGCGTATTCATCAAGATCAACTACTCAGATATTATTGGGATTACATAATTTTGGATGAAGGTCATAAAATAAGAAATCCAGATGCAGAGATTACATTAGCTAGTAAACAGGTTTTTTGAAACTTTTTATTGATTGTTAATTTTGTGTTCTTTCGTTGTTGACGTCGAAATCCCGCCGAAGTCGAAATGTAAGATGGTAGTTTGATTTTTCATTCCAGTTTACTACGCCCCATCGCTTAATCTTATCTGGCTCGCCACTTCAGAATAATTTAAAAGAATTGTGGTCATTATTTGATTTTATATATCCTGGAAAATTAGGAACACTCCCTGTGTTCATGGCTGAGTTTTCAGTTCCAATTACGATTGGCGGTTATGCAAATGCTACTGATATACAGGTAATATATAACAGGCCAACCGGTTTATTTAATTAATGCTTGATTGTGGTTTATGCTTTTGAAATTTGCGAAAAAGTCTGCTAATAATTTTGTCCATTGGATTCATGAAATTTGTTTTGTTTCTTTTAGGTTCAGACCGCATTTAAATGTGCCTGTATTCTACGTGATACAATTAGTCCATATTTGCTGAGAAGAATGAAGAAAGATGTTAATGCCAGCATAAATCTGCCAGCTAAGAATGAACAAGTAGGTTACGTTTTGGGGTTGGATTGGAATATTATTATTTTTCAGTTCATATAACGATAGAGGATTTTTATTTCCTTCTAGGTCTTGTTTTGTCGTCTGACAGATGAGCAAACTGAGCTCTATAAAAAATACATTCAATCCAATGAAGTCGCTTCCATTTTGGCCGGAAGAATGAAGGTTAATTTTGATTAAATTAATGTGTCTGAACAACGAAAGAATTTGGTTTTTCAGAGAACTCGAACAGCAACGAAACAAAGTAATATAAATCAATATTGTTTTCTTCAAGATATTTCCTGGATTAATCATGTTACGTAAACTGTGCAATCACCCTGATTTATCATCATCAGCTGGCTCACTTGACTGGATGAAATCATCAGATCAACCAGTCAGTTGTGACCACAGTGATTCAAATCAAGAAGAAGGTCAGTTCCATCAGGGCTATGGGTTTTGGAAAAGATCTGGTAAAATGATTGTCATTGAATCATTGCTTAAAATATGGGACCAACAGAATCATAGAGTTCTTCTTTTTTCGCAAACTAAACAGGTATGTCTCTTTTTATAATTTAAACTTTATTTTGGATTTGATAAAATGATTGATTTATTCGAGTTATCGTATAACTGATTGATGATATTTGAATTTAGACTTTATTTTGTAAATAGATGCTGGACATTTTGGAGACCTTTGTGAAGAAATGCAATTATAATTACTTGAGAATGGATGGAACAACATCTATTGGCTCACGTCAACCATTTGTGGACAAATTTAACCAGGTAAACTCTAATGAATGCTCTTTTATTCTGTACAAGATTTTGTCATTCTTACACACATAGTTTCTTCAAGGGTATTATCATTTCATTTGGTTTTTTATTTGTTCATGTTGGTGCTGCAGGATAGTTCAATTTTCATATTCCTTCTGACTACGCGTGTTGGTGGACTTGGTTTAAATTTGACTGGTGCAGATCGTGTTGTTATATTTGATCCGGATTGGAATCCGAGTACGGATACCCAAGCTCGGGAGCGGTCGTGGAGAATAGGACAAGACAGGCATGTCACCATTTATCGACTTCTTACTACAGGGACAATTGAAGAGAAGATTTATCACAGGTGCATGGATAATCCGAATTAATTATCGATTGTTCGTTTGCTCTTCGAGGCGAAAAAAGCGCTTGGTTTCACAGTTCTTGTTTTTTTTTTCAGACAAATATTCAAACAGTTCCTAGTAAATCGAGTTTTGCAAAATCCTGCTCAAAGAAGGTTTTTTAAATCGAATGATCTATATGAGTTATTCACACTGGGAGATGTAAAACCTCAGCAGTCAACTGAAACAGGCTCGCTATTTGCTGGTACTGGATCCGAAGTAAAATTACCCCAAAACATATCCAAAAAGCAACGGAAAACAACTTTATCTTCGAAGGTAAAAAAACAAACTCCAAAAATTTCAAAAAAGGAACTCGCAGCAATGAAGTCAAACAAAGATGTTTGGAAAGTTGATGAAAGTGATATTAAGCAATCTACCAGTAAAGATTCTGCACAAGATATACCACCTGAAGAAGTTCATAATGATAATGGGGTTCGTCTTATGAAGTCTGTTGATAGATTGGAGCATGGCGATGAAGATCAGAGTAAAGAAAGTGAAAAGATTGATATATCAAATAGAGATTCTTTTAAAAAGTTAAAGACAGAAGAGAGTAAAGGAAATAAGCTGATTAGAGCGCAGATAAGCCATTCTTTTTATGCACGCCATGGAAAAATAAAGAGAAAGAAAAAGAAGAAAGTGAAATTAGAAGGTGTAAACATTGAGAATTTGGATAAACATGCAATTTACAAGAAAAGTGAAGAAGATGAAATAGATGAAAAGGAATTAAATAAAAAGCACGATAAAGAGATATTGCATGCATTGTTTCAAAATGCAGGTATGTGTATTTCACTTAATTTAATAAGAGGAACTTTTATGGGAAACAACAGATTGAGAGTTGCCCAAAAAATAAAAAGAATATAATAAATAAGACAGAATGATGCTCTTCAAACCTCAAAAATGAGGTTGCCAGCAACAATTGAAAAATAACGAGGTAGCTACAGCAGATTATGCTCAGACATTACTATGGACAGGAAATTCGAATACATAATAAGTAACAAAGTAAGAATCACTCGAGGCTGATTCTTTATTTTGCTACTGAAACGTTAGGCTATATATGCCAAAAGTTTTTATATAAAAGTAATTTAAATGCATTTAAACGTTTATGCTCTGCAACAGCACACTCAGATGACAAATTTGATCTACCTCTGTAAAATCTATTTTGGTGTTAACATAATGTTTTTTAGCAGGTGAAGTAAAGGTTTTATTTTGATTTACAGGAATGCACAGTGCTCTAAAACATGACAAAATCGTGGAAGCCGGAAACCCTGACTACGTTCTGGTGGAAAAAGAGGCAGAACGGATTGCTAAACAAGCATCTGAAGCACTTCGTGAATCGCGTGCACACTGCAGAAAGTCACACGTCAGTGTTCCAACATGGACTGATGCAAATGGAGCAGCAGGCACTCCAGCGAGGAGGCCTCGTTTTGGAGTAAAAAGATCAACACCCTCCAACGAGGATTCAAGATCTAAAATTGATACTGAACAGAAGCATTTTGATGGGTCCCAAATAATCAAGCATCATAATGATGATAATTTGTCATCATCAGTACTTCTTGAAAGGATGAGAGCCCGCAATGCATTAACTGCCAGTTCATCAAGTAATGAAGCTGGCTGCTTGAATGTTTGCAATGATTATAATATCAACTTAAACTCAGCTGATGCGACGAAAGAGATGGAAATGATCAAAGAAATTCGTCATTTTGTTGCTTTGGAAGCAAAGGATGCTGGCAAGGCAACTACGCACGAAATTTTACAGAAATTCAAATCAAAAATCGATAATAAGAAAAATGCACTTTTTAAAGAGATGCTCAAACAAGTTTGTAATTTTCGAAAAGTTGATGGAAGAGGGACTTGGTTTCTTAAAGACAATTTTCAATAAGATCTTGGAGAGGATCCAGTGGTATTGATTCTCGAATAGAGCTTTCAGCTACTTTCGTGAAATAGTCTCATTCTGATGCGGGTTTTAAATCATTTTTTTTTTTTTTTTTTTCTGGTACAAATATAATATGGACATGTTTTTTTGGCAACACAGGAAGATGATGTAATTCACGCCCAAGGGTTTGGGAGTTTTCATTGGAAGTTTTAGATTTAGGAATATATAGCTTATATCCGTGAACAAATTTTCGTTTTGGTTCATTCAAGGTGCTGATTTATGACGTCATAGGATTGATGACGTCATGGAATTAGTGAAATTTTCAACAATTTGACAGGTCTAATCAAGCAATGCTCAGTGGCGTTGTTTGCACGTTAACGCCACGAGGCTAGATTATTTGAAGAAAAACACTATTTGAGTAATATATAGAAGAATGTTTTGTTTGTTTTTGTTTGTGATTAAATTCTACATGTATAAAATAGGAGTACGAGATTAGTACAAGAGCAAGATTGTCTTAAAAAACCATATTCTTACAGTGCCTGTGTATTCCAAGTTTTATTCAATTTATAATATTATCTTTTAATGAATGTACAGTTATATGTTAGAGAACAAATTGTTTTCATCATTAAGGTATGGAGCATGGCTGACGAAAACGCAAAGAATTCCAATTGGCAATGAAGGAGATATTGGCAAGAAAAAAACGATTAGCACGTTGCATAAATCGAGAACCTTAACCTTATTACTAGATGGATCCTTTGCTTTATTTTAATCCGCATTAAACTAGACCAGAAGCACCCGGGTTCGTATAAAGAAAAAGAACAATCTCTTTTGACATAAGTCAGTTTTTCTTTAGAAGAATAGATAAAGCATCTTGATATCATGTTAAGAAAACTCAATGGCAGAATAACTTAGGAATAGAAACAAACGATTTATGGATGAAAATCCTATAATGAGTGACGCTGTGCTTCTTTGATCTTTAACAGCAAGTCAAATAATATTTGGTGCTTTCATGCTTGACACATTAAGCTAATAAGCTATCTGCAATATATTTTACAAACAAATTTACCATTTTTTAATACTTGTTTTTAATTTAACATCATTTTAGGACCATATAAGATGTCGGATAGTCCCGCTTCGTTGAATTGCAAATTTCAAGCGGAAATTATTGGTTCTGTGCAGATGAAATTAGAAGCAGATGGATAAGAGAGTTGATTATGAAATTAAGAGGTGATATTTTTTTACGCCCATTTCGCTAATTCGTTTTGATCTAAACTAACAATGAAGCGCTCGAGGTGATTTTGGCAGGTATCGTTGCAAAGCACATAAGGTGCCTTTCTGTTTTCGTGTATGTACTAAATTAACGTTAAATGCTGGTTGGATTCATATAGAGCTAGAACTGAGAAGCATTTTCTCGTGATATTAAATTCAGTTCTCTGGCAGAGGTCTGGACTGTCTTTTAATCATGTCGATACTGGGATATTTCTATTCTGCATTTGCACTGTTCCTTCTCAGCATAAGCAGTGCTGAACGCCAAGATGGACAGTTTATATTCGGAGCCATAATTCCAATGCACGATGCTGGGGAAAAAGCTCGCTCTTGTGGCTCGATAAACATTAAAGGTGTTGTCATTGCAGAAGCAATCAAACTTGCTGCCCAAACAATCAACAGGGAGAAAGTTTTGCCACTAGCCAAACCTCGTTTAATTGGATACGATTTGCGTGATTCTTGCAATGACGTCGAGAAGGCCAAAGATTTTGCCTATGAATTCAACAAGCAATACAGAAATCGTAACCAGGTAAAACAAGATAAAGTGCCCATATCTATAGTTCTTAGCCGATTCGATCACAATGAAACAGCTATCATGGAGCTTCTTGCATTTGAAAAAATACCACAGATCAGCTATGCATCAGATAATGTCAAGCTTTCATCAAGTGGCAAATCAGCTGCAAAGAATAACTTTTATCTCATGTCCACTTATCCGGCTAACTTTTACAAGCTAAAAGCAACAGTTGGTATACTAAAAGCCCTGAAAATTAAGTACATAACGTTGGTTGTATCAAATGATAGAAAGCAAACAGAATATGCAAAGATGACTAAAACAGAGTTTAAAAGTAGTATTGATAGCTGTTATTCAAATGACATTGTTATTGATTCAAAGCAGAGCATTAAATATGCAGTAAATCAAATCAAACGCAATCCGTTAGCCAAAGTCGTTGTTTTGCATTTGGATAAAAAGGACAGCAAGTCTTTGTTTGAGGAAGCGAAGCAACAGAATCTCACTGGCATTATTTGGTTTAGCACGTTACCATGGAGGCAAGATGTGAATGAATTAAATAATTACCCCCGTGTAGTGGAAGGAATGATCAACGTAGATAACAAGAAACAAGAAGCCACTGGGTTCAGCTTGTACTTGTCATCATTGAAAAGACCTTACAACAAAAGTGCGTTGATTCAAGAGTTGTTCATCAAGATGGGCGGTTCAACTGATTGCATTAGCAATGCAGCTAACATGACAAGCAGTGCAGAGAATGAATGCGACACGATAGGCAGGAAAATGATACTTGAACTGATGAAATACAAGTCCGATGCCGCGTATACCATCGATGCTGTTTATGCATTTGCTCATGGTATTGAGAAGAAGGCGTTACATAAGAAAGAAATATCAGTCTTTGAGGCAATGAAAACTGTGCGTTTTAGGTCTCCGTTAACAAAAAATAATATTAAATTCAATGCCGAAGGACTTAATCTTGATATTATGTCAATTATCTATAATGTTCAACACAGCTTAGTCAATGGTATCGAGTTGATACAATCTGGAATTTGGAATACAAGAGAAAACCAACAATTAGCATTGAATAAAAAGGTCTTGAGATGGAAGCATGGCATTCACTCCACACCAACATCGATTTGCAACCATAATTGTCTTCAAGGAAGTCAGCGTGTACCAGCAACAAATGGTCCTCTTTGCTGTTGGTCTTGTCAGCCATGCCCAAATGGCACAGTTAGTGAACGAAATAATTCACTATCGTGTAAAAAGTGCAAATCAACACAAGTTGCAAACCCTCAGCAATCAGCGTGTGTTGCATTCAAAAAGGTATCATTCAAATGGTTTGAGCCAATGGGCGAATTTCTTATGTTTTTCATCACAGCTGGCATGTGCGTAACATTTTTCACATTGGGTATATTCAGTCAAAACAGAGAATGTGATGTGGTCAAGTCAGCTGACTATAAAATAATGGTTTTCATGCTATTTGGTATAGGTTTATGTTTCTTCGCACCTGTTCCCTTGCTGCTAGAGCCATCACCAGGAAGCTGTATATCCTATGTTATCATGTTTAACTTTGGCTTAACGATCCCATTGGCTGTCCTGTTTACAAAGTCATCCAATGTACGGCACAGATTCTTTGACGAAAACATGGAGCTCAAGAATTCATTACTTGGTTCCAGGCCACATCTTATAGTGATTGTCATTGTTTTGATTGGGCAGGTGATCATAATGAGCATTGGAATTCGATCCACGTCATCTTATGTAGAGTACCATCCAACAGAACAATGGAATGTGATGTATGCAGAGTGCTCCTATGTGAAAAATGTCGTTTTTTGGATTGGGTTTGCGTATAATGTCGCACTGAGCATTGTACTCAATCTACTATCCTGTAGGTCACTGAAGATCAATGACGATTTTAAAGAACTGAAATGGGTTTGCATTACAGCATGCTGCTTCTACTTCGCCTCATTCATCTTCATTACATGCATCTACAGCGTTTTTGGAAAGCACGTGGTAGAGGCTGCAAGCATTCTAATCATCCTTTACGGCTTCCTGTTCCTCATTACTTATTTCATCCCGAAATTGCGCCTCATACTTTATAAGCAGCCGCAACAAATAAAAGAATTAGGTCCTGATGGCCAACCCTTAATGAACGAGGAGGAGGATAAACCAGAAGAAAAATTGCCGTCAATTCACATGTCAGGTCTTGCTGCACTTGGCAGAGTGAAAGTCCTATCTCTTAAAGTCAAAGATAAGAAGGACAGTAAAGCAGAACCACGCGCATCAGGTCAGTTGATTTCTTTATACTCCATCCAAACTAAGTAGCTACTTGTATGCCATCCTTTTTCTCTTCTTTGGCTCGATTAATTGGCACAAACTTGCTTCCTTTTTAATTCATCTATTTCTATTTCAATATCCATACCCCTTACACCATTTATTTTTCCTTTCCTTCTTGCTGTAAATTCCCCATCACTGAAATGCAAATAGCAGAAAGATATAATTTAATTGATAAGCGCTCTTCCGCATGTTCAGTAAATTAGTTAGTTTTCTGGAACCTAATAATTTGTGTTCATTTTAGGCTCCGCGACAAAGGCGTAGGATTATTCTTCAACAAAGCTCGTGCTCCTGCCGCAGAATCAAAGCAAAGTTCAAAAAACTCTTTTCTTTAGTGTTTAGCAATATATATGTTTATACACTTTACACGTAGAATTATGATATTTCTATGTACATTGCATTATGTACTTTTACTGCACTGCAATGCACCTATGTGAAGTTTATGCAAAATCATCATATAAGTAATATTGTATTAATAATCCATGCACTAGCTGATTAACCATAATGGGGCGAACATTATATCACGCAAGAACGACATTGAAGAAACATTTTGGAAATTTGAAAGGCAGCAAGTGGAGAAACTCGAGAGAAACTCTCCTGTGACGGTTTAGCATTTCACATTCGAATATTGTTACAACTTTCTTTTCCTTGGGAATTTAGATGATGCTCCAACAAGCTTTCTGTACATGATATGGTTTCAGTGGGTTTATGTTTCCTGGCATTGCTTCTGGCTTGGCATTCCATTTATTGTAAACTTTGTGTTTTAATATACATATATTGTAATCAAATATTTAGCATAACATCATTCTCCTATGAAAACCACCAATGTTTTGGATATATGTTTTCTTTTTTTATGATAAATTCTTCTTCATGTTTAGTGATGCTCTCAAGCGTTAATAAGAACGTTAATCCATTCATGGGAGACACACTGAGCTCAATTTACCATTGTTAAGCAGGAAAACTATAGCGAATCCAAAAGACAATTCGTAGCACAGTTGGCAGCCACAATTTGAATTTTCTTAAATTTATTCATCCGAAATTTAGCAGAAAGTGTTAAATGAACCTATCTTTGAACGTCGTTGAAGTTTTTGATGTGTTGGTATGTTAGATGGCGCTATAAAGGTGCACGGTTACTGTGTTGTGTTGCGAGTTTACATTATCGCAAGTTCAATGGACATTGACTAATCTGATCATTTCAGCTCATACCCGATTTAATACTGTGAATAATAAGGCATTATGGAAATTTTAGGTCTGTTACCTATCGTGTCTTCTTAAGGACATAGGTGTGTATGAATGTTGTTCTCTTGAAAACACGTTCAAAGTGTGGAAGGAATAAGTTCTTGAATGGTAAGAGTTTATGTGGTCATTAGGTAAGCTTTTACTCCAGTTTTCTGTTGACAACTGGAACCCTATCAAGCTCTAGTTGAATCTTACTTTGTTTTGTATTCACTACTTCGTGTTAAGATACAAGTGTTCATAGTTAAAGGCATTATGTCATCACAAACGTACTTTTTAAGAAACGAATGTATTTATTTTTCAGACATTTTCAGTTGCATTCTTCATCCGGGTGCATCATGTCACTAAAAGGCATGTCAAAGGTATTTTATTTTGTGTTAATAAATTTGGTGACCGTAGCTGCTGACCAAACAGATGGTGATTATATAGTTGGGGCTATACTACCAATCCGTACCAAGTACAACGGAACATGTAGTCAAGTAAATTACGAAGGGATTGCAGTCGCAGAAGCTATTCGCTTTGCAGTGGCAGAAATCAACAGTGATCATAAACTATTGGGAAAATTCACAACAGATCGAAGCTTAGGTTATGACATAAGGGATACGTGCAACTCAATTGAGAAAGAGAAAGACATTGCGTATGCATTTAATGAAGCAAAGCGAAAATCAAGAAATACCCCAGGTTTAATAAAAGCAGTTTCCATTGTGATTGGAAGGTTTACGAAAGAGTCACTGTCAGTGATGCGGCTTTTAAACTTTGAGCAAATCGCACAGTTTGGCTTTGACAAAAACAATGTTAATCTACAACAAATCGGATTGAAAAGCGAAGATGCAAATAATTTATTATCCACATATCCCGAAGATCAATCCAAAAGTAATGCAATTGTTAGTCTTATAAGTAGCATGAAATTTGAGTTCACAAGCTTTATTGTCACAGACAATGGAAAAGGTCGTGCATTTTTAAGGCAGTTCCAACACGATTTCAAAAAAGCAAACAAATGTTACATGCGTAATAAGCTGGTAAAGTCGGAAGACGATATCAAAAATGAGGTTGCTGAGATAGCGAAGAATAGCAACGTCAGGGTTGTTGTGTTGTATGGTGATAAAAAGGATGAGCTTGTCGCAATAGAGGAATTTGCAAGGCTTAACATAACGCGCGTAATCTTTATCAGTTCCAATTCGTGGAAGTTAGATGAAATCAAGAACTATGCAAGTCAAGTCGAAGGGATGATTTCTGTTGCTTCAGACACACCAGATGTAAATGGTTTCTCGAATTATTTGGAAGATGAGAATAAACCAATCTTAAGTGATCCTGAGTTACTTAAGGAAGTATTAAAGCAAATGGGAGCGAAAGGGAAATGTGCTGCTGTGAATGCAACATTACCAACTGACAAGTCGACTTGTAGAAAAATAAGAAAAACGCTCATTGAAGAGATGATGAAATATAAGACGTCTATTGCATACACAATTGATGCTGTTTATGCATTTGCAAATGGCGTGCAAAGCATGCTAAACCAACCAGCAAACAAAACAAAGAAGCTGTCCTTGACAGAATCAATGATTGGTCTTGATTTCCAATCACCAATCACGAGAAATAGGGTTCAATTCAACCAGGATAAAAATGCCATGGCGCAGTCCTTTTCATTGCATAACATGCATGGTAATACGTCATTGGAATTAAAGACTGTGGAGGTAGGGAATTGGAAGAGAGATAAGGAGGAGAGATTTTCCATCAAGAAAGCTTTGCTGAAGTGGAAAGATGGAAGAAAGAAGATTCCCTTGTCTAAATGCTCCCATGATTGCGTACAAGGAGAGCAAATACAATATCCGAAGAATGCTCCAATGTGCTGCTGGTCATGTTTAGCATGTCCGAAGAACACATTCAGTAACATGACCAATTCAAATTGTTCCAGATGTCCAGCACTACATACCCCAAATGCCGAAAAATCAAAATGCCATGCATTCCAACAATCGCATCTGACGATATCCAGCCCACTTGCTGAATTCGCAATGTTTTTGATGGTCATTGGACTGTTGTTTACGTTGATTTCAATGTTCATCATGAACCAGAATAAGGAATGCAAAGTAATGAAGGTGGCCGACAATGAGACAATGCAAATACTCCTTTTTGGATGCCTCTTAATACTTTTGTCTTCACTCATCTTGCTATTCAAGCCAACCGTGAATATTTGCATCATATATGCTTGTGCATTCAACATTGCTCTTACTATTCCATTGGCAGCACTCATTACCAAAACGTGGGCCTTTCATTCCGTATATTACAACGACGATGGTTCAATGAAGCAATCGTGTTTTGGTTCACGACCAGGCTTCTGTGTTGGTGTTATTATTCTTCTACTTCACGTACTATTACTTGGTGTCGGTCTTTACTATGAGGGTGTTTGGATTTATTTTGAGGACACTGAGAAATGGAATGTGAAATACATAGAATGCTCATTGTTTCGAAATTATCTGTTTTGGCTATCTTATGGTTTTAATATTGCATTGAGCATTTTCACGAATGTCTTAAACTGCAGTGTCCCAAATGTCGAAGCACATTTTCGCGAGTACAATTGGCTATGTCTTACTTCGTGTGTGTACTATACTATCTCTTTCATCTACATTATTGATTTTTTTGCATTGGAATTGCTCACAAGGGTTGAAGTTGCTATTGTTATCACAGTTCTTCACGCCTTTGTCTTTCTTCTTTCCTATATTCTTCCTAAGCTTCACATGACTTTGTTTATGAATGAAAGAATGATGGAAGAGCTATCAGGAAAGAAACACCACGAGAAAGAGCCTTTGATGGTCATTGACATTGATGACTATGGTAATGATGAAGCATTGATGCAAATGGTTGCACATGCTGGTGGTGGTGATATTTTCAAGCAGAAAAAGAAGATGGTGCAGACCAAAGTACGGCGTCCAACTGACGAGGAAGAAGAGGAAGAGTTTTAATCTGTAAGATGCAGCAAAATTTGACTTTTGGTTGATTAATGAACTGTTGGAGTACGCTACTGTGATTGACATATCAATTAATAGTATAGTAAATAATTAACGAATAGTAATTTTTTTTAGGTTGAAAGAATCAAAAACTATTGCAGATTACCTTTTTGCGTGTTGCGTGAATTCGAAAATGTGTGATTGTTGGTGTTGCTGAAGCAAATTATGAGAGAGCACATACCATGGAATGCCGTTCTATGAAGCAACGGAAGATAAAGGTCTGGTCATGATGCATTAACATTTTGAAGCCAATGTGTGGTAAACTAAACATTTAAGAACGTTGATATGACTATTTGATTTTCTCGTTCTTGGATCCAATGTTCATGTATTTACCCGAGAACCTCTATTTGAAACTGAGGCTGCATAATGCCTGCGCGGGAAAAAGCTGGCGCAAAGTTTGGTTTGGTTATTTATGCTAGAAAAATCATTAACGAACGAAGCGAAGTAAAATCAGTAGAACGCAGAACGAGCTATTCTAATGATTCAAATTGATATATTTAAAACTTAACGAGTGTATAAGACAAAGTAGGCTGTGACTTTTATCATTATTAAATTGAAAATATAATCTGTTGACTGTGGGTTAGTTTGCTGTTGCTTTCATTCACAGGCCTTGTTCGCCTTGTTAGTGATAGCATGCTGATACTCTGATAATTTTTTTGGTCAGGCTAAATGGTTTATCTACGTGAAATTTAACGATGTCGAGGTGAATATGTTTTCGCTTATTATTTTATTTATAAATGTTTTCATTATTTAGCTTCTTCATTTCAAGATTTGACTTGACGTTGGTTTTTCTTTGAACGGTTACCTTGCGTGTACGATGCAAGTCAAGTCAGCTGATGAAAGACCCACTTTTTCTCTGATGCTTTTTTCACAGACAAGTTAATATGTTTATGTTTGCAGTTATTTTCAGACTATTTTTATGCTATATTATAGACAAGTATCTCCTGGGAGTGTACGCCAAGGTCGAAGTCCAGCCAGATCAGCAAATCTAAGAACATCATCAGTAAAGAACAATAACAAGTCAATTGTTAGTCCAGTAAGGAAGACAAAAGACGATTCCATTCTTATTGAGCGTGACCAAGGTCCAAAAAACACGCCCCAACACTTACATGGTAATCAATTAGCTAACATTTTCAATAGGCCAGAATTTTAAGACCTGAAAATACTATTTGCATCTGTACACAACACAATGTTTACAAATATTGAATTGAAATTTTTAGGTCTTGATAAAGCTGGTGACATAATAGGTAGGTACTGACATTTATCAACATAAACATTCAATGCTTTGGAGCACCACTGACTGCATCAACTCAGTCAGTATTATTTCAAATATTTCTCTGTATTATAATATGATGTCTGGTCTTGCTTTATAAGATGATGCTGATTTTTTCAAGTCATATAACAAGGAAAGCTCTGATTCTGGTAATTGTGAAGATTTGTTTAGTGATTTAAATACCTAGATGATTATGGCAAGGTTGTTGCTTGCCAAGAGTAATCTTTATTTACATACAGTAGTAACATAATGTATACAAGAATTTAACATGCAGAAGTGCACATGTTTTGTTTCTTTTTCAGTAAAGAAGAGAGGCTTATTCATTAAGTGGTAATTAGCAGTATTTTATGCTTTCAAGAAGTAATTTGTCATAAAAAATTAATAATAAATTTTAACATTTTTCTTTCATTTGCTCAGGGAATGGTCTTCTTGGAAAACATCTTTATCATTGCTTTTATCAATTGCTGTTATTATTCAAGGTAGAGCATGCAAAAACTATATGTTTGACAAACCCATTTTTTTAAGAATTGAGAAACTACCAACTATAACCATTGTTTATATGACAATGTATTTTATTGTCTTCTTTCAGTTATACTCTGGCTCCAGAGTAAGCCAGATTCTTTCCAGGTATTCTTTTTATTCATTTTGTAATTTTGTCATCACTGTTTCAATGAGGAAGTTTAATAGGCAAATGCCTGTTTTAATTACAGAATTTTCCAAAAAGAGTTTACAAGCTAATGCTTTTTATTTGTTAACTGTACTAGATTATTTTACATTTCAAGTTATCATTATTATTTGTTTATTTAGTTTTACCCACAGTTTCTATTGTAGCATTATTGTGCATACAAGTTACCAGGTAGATACTAGTTACTAATTGCCACTAGTTATACCAAATCAAATTATTATTTGACTCTGAAGACTTTTTTTAAAGGAAATGAATTCTTCTGGCGAAGATGCAACTGTTTGTTTGAGATCTTACAATGAGCTACGAAAGAAGTTACAATTGTAAGTTCTTTATTTGACAAGTTGATTGGGGTATTTTGATAAATTTAAGTTCAGGTGCTATTTATGTGTCCTTCAAACCACTTCACCGCATGGTGTATGTATCTTTCATTTCTAATTTTTGCTCTAACAAGCTTTGTTCCCTTTAAGATTGTGTCTATTGTGATTTTAAATACTAATACAATGAACCAGCATTTTATTTGTGATAAATTTGTCCAAGGAAATATTTTGTCCTCTTATTAATTATAAATATTTCGTGTTTTAAATATAGAGCGTTTGAACTTATCACAGAAAGTGGCAAACTTTTTAAACAATTGGAACGCCAAACAAAACATCAACATGAACTGATTGAAACAAAACATAATTCGCTTGAATATAAGGTAAGAAATCTAATTTTATTTTATGCTCTACATTAGCACCACTTAGCACACATCTTCATTCTCACAAGAGCTCTGGTGATGTGTAACTTATTGTGCTATTATAACGAACAATGCTTTCTTCCTTTTAATAAAGGCAAAAAATGAAATTGAAAGGTTAAAAAAGCAGATTGATGCGATCAAAGAATCATCCCAGCAAAGTAAATATGTAAAGTTTTATTTATAACTTCAAGAGATTTGCCAATAGTGCTGGCTGGAGAAGTGAATAATTTATTTTGTTGCAGATAATGTTGATTTTAGCCGATATTCTGACAAGGCAAGTGAGAGAAATTTAAACTTTGCATTAAATATTTTAATCTAATTGGACAAACTTTATATTTTAAAAAGTTTTTATTTTGAGTTTTCATGCTGCAACCTTCTGTTTTGTAGGAGTTTCCAGTAGATTTGAGTGAAATGCATTCATTGATCGAAATTGCATTGGAAAGATATGATGCTGATAAGATCGGAATACCAGATTATGCATTAGAATCTGCAGGTATTACCATATCTTCTATATATATAAAACAGAACTGTTTGTATGTATGTATGTATGTTTGTGGCTATGTCCGCTTATAACTCAAGAACCACTCCACAGATCGCAAAATGAAAGGTATCTATGTAACCGGAATTTATCTGGGAGTGTCCTCAGCGAAAAATGTTTTACAAAACGTTTAGAATTAAAAGAGTAAACCAGAAAAGTAACGGGTAGTTGAAATAAAATGTGACGGAATTTTCGATTTCTCAGATCTATTGTGACGTCAAATAAATCACCAGTCTGTATCTGTGTGGTTGTGGGATACATGTTTCTTGATTCAATTCAAAGTACACAGTTCAAAAAAGTTAATTAAGATCTGATATTCATTCAAAGTACACATTTCGCCATTCGCCGAACATTCGCAGAACATTCACCGAAATCTCAACCCGGCATCGACGGGTACCAGGGCTAGTATATATATAAAACAGAACTGTATGTATGTTTGTATGTATGTATGTATGTATGTATGTTTGTGGCTATGTCCGCTTATAACTCAAGAACCACTCCACAGATCGCAAAATGAATGGTATCTATGTAACCGGAATTTATCTGGGAGTGTCCTCAGCGAAAAATGTTTTACAAAACGTTTAGAATTAAAAGAGTAAAACCAGAAAAGTAACAGGTAGTTGAAATAAAATGTGACGGAATTTTCGATTTCTCAGATCTATTGTGACGTCCAATAAATCACCAGTCTGTATCTGTGTGGTTGTGGGATACATGTTTCTTGATTCAAGTCGAAGTACACAGTTCAAAAAAGTTAATTGAAATCTGATATTCATTCAAAGTACACAGTTCATTAACAAAACTCCACTGCAAGCAGACCAAGGAATACGAGGCGCGAAGCGCCGAGGAAGTGGATACCGAAACAGAATAAACAATGTACGATCGGCTGGCATGCTATACAGCAGCAAATAGCAGTTGGACCATGCTGATTTCAAATACCAGATGGTTCCTTTGAAATTTTGACTGGAAGTTTTACTTTTTGATAACGTCACAAAGGGACGTTTTCCCAACTGAAAACACACACAGCTTTTATTAAGTCATGGTATCTAAATGGTGTCAATCGATAAGTATTGTAATGCTGATTCAAATTATAATAATTTTTACTCTTTTTCTGACATCAGCAAACATGCACATATCGTTTAGGTTGTGTTCTTGAGGTAACCTCCCAGAAAAAGAGTTTCTTAAAGCTTTTATGGTATATGAGATTTGTGTACAATCCCAATGCATGTGCTAGGCATGGACTATTTCTACATGGGTATGAAATACATGGAATATTCCGTTTCTTCAACAAGGTGGTCGAATCCATGTTCCATACCATTCCTTGACACATTCATCTGGATGGCCAATAATGAAAGTATTTGGCATTGTTGTTTGGGAAGATACAAGAACACCGCGAGAGGTCATTAAACCGGAAAATTTACCTGGAAATTGTTGGCCATTGCAGGGACAAAAAGGATATGTCACTATTAAGGTAATATATCATCTATTCATCTATCTATCTATCTATGTATCTATCTATCTATCTGTCTATCTATCTGTCTAGTATCTATCTATCTATCTATCTATCTATCTATCTATCTATCTATCTATCTATCTATCTATCTATCCAGCTATCTGCCTATATCTATCTATAAATCTATCTGTCTATCGTCATCTATTAGGTCTTGTTCATATGAAGTGAGCTGGCCCACCGAGGTAGGGTAACCCACAGAAGTGAGGCCCAGTCAACACAGTGATTTGTATGTAAAGATATTGTTACGTTTACATGAGAGGTTAGCTATCCCCCCCGAGTGAGATCACACTGCGGTGCTGGTGGAATTTCATCTCAATGAGGTGGATTGAGTCTGCCATACGAACACGATTCGGTAGACTACCCCGGTGAGGTGGGATGAAGTTGTCAATATAGTGCGCAAGCATGAATTTACTCAGCTGTGTTACTAAGTTTGCAGTTAAAATTTTTGGGTTTTAATTCATGATTTATAATGCTGATATGACTGAATAGCAAGGCTAGAAATTATACAACGAAAGAATTATTTTCAAGAGTTGCGTCACTTTCTCATGTTAATATAAGCTGAAAATGGGCTCACCCCAGTCATCTATCTCCCCTCGGTTGGCTAGTTCATCTTATATGAACAGGTCCTAAAACAACTATTCCTGCTAATTATTTGAAATACGGACTAATCATTTGAATGAAGCGTTTTTGGTTGACAGTTTTCTTTTTTAAATTTAGTTGGCGACTCGAATTATCCCATCTATGATAACAATGGAACATCTTCATCAATCTCTTGCTAGATTTAGCGATAATACGCTCAGCAGCATGCCAAAGAATTTTTCTGTTTATGTAAGCATCATCATATACAGTAGTCTTTATCACATAAAATCTCGCAAAGATTATAGGTGGAATGGCTGGTTCAAAATATCTCTTTGCTTTAGTGAGGGATTCTATTTATTTTTAATATCAATCCCGTTTGTTTAACTGTAGAGTTGGGCTGATGAGCACGGCCAACAAAAGACATTACTTGGCTCTTATATTTACAATAAGCATGGAAAAGCAAGACAGACTTTCCCCATTCAGGTAAGCGAAACTCACCGTGGCGTACTGTCATATTCACAGGCCCCGTCATTGTTAGCGAGCTGGACATTCTCATTGTTGCATTGAAATGTTTACCCGCCACTCGAGCTTGTTATTTTCCTTAAGTGTTAGATTATTTTCAGCTCTTCTTGCGCCTTAGTGAAAAGAACGGGGAGGAGGATTGTAACCGAATTCATAAGACTTCAGTTAACACAAGATTTTAAAAGCTTTACGTTACTTAGAACATGCGCGTTTAGGGAGGTGAAATGATATGGTACCATATCGTTTTTGACATACTGCCCATGGATACTACATAGCAGTTGCAACATTACGTAGCTACTTAAGTACACAGCAAATCCTCTAAAATTTCAACTTTCTTATGTTTAAAAAATCCGCTGGTGAACTCTTAACGTTTCGAAGATCCGAGTATCACTTTCTCATAAAAAAATTTAAGGAAATGTCAGATAATAAAAGCATGCAGGGGCGTGTATTGTGACTACACTTTGCATTTTCCATTTAAGATGATTTCGGAAACAGCAATTGAATATGTCGAGCTTCGCATTGGAAGTAACTATGGAAACACGGATTTCACTTGCATCTACCGATTCAGAGTACACGGAGACACAGAAGGTGAAAAGAAATTGAACCCAGGTACTTAGCGTATTGAAAATTTCATTTTTATCTCCCTGGTAAGGCTAAGGTTTAGAATAGATTAACGAAGTAAATGCGTTACGGTTGTGTAAAAGTGTTTTAGTTTTAGAGTTCAGGAAAATAAAACAGATTTTAGAAAAATCGCATCTTAAAATTATTTATAAAGATTTGTTTTATTGTTGATATTCAAATGTAAGATAAATGTAAAATATGAAATTGTTTTGGTTTATTGAGCTATTATTTATTAAAATATTTACTTCAATTCATTGATATTTGTTTAAATTTAATGAAATAATTAACAGAAAAATCATACTGTTTGTATTCTATTTGCCTGTGAATGAATGTAATCCTCCTCAATAGCAAAGTTTGGTTGAGGGATTTCTACTCTGTGCTTGTTTAAAACTTGGGGGTATGTTTATGGTTATTCTGATCCTCATTCAATGAAAAAGATTTTGTAATGTACTGAAATATACTTCTACAAAACACATTCTCATTCTTCTCTTTATTTGTGATGTTCCCCCATTATTACCAGTGGTATACTGAGAAGGGACAAAAGTAGGAGATGAAATAGGTGTCCGAGCGCACGCATGCGCAGTAGAATTTTTATTTTATTTTAGTGTTAAGATCACGCGTGCGCGTTCGAATGCGACGTTCGAATGTACGCGTCAAATCTCTGTCATGAGAAAGCAGAAACTTCTAGAATCTGGAATGATCTAGAGAGTTTTTACAATTTATATATTAGTAGAATTTAGAAAAATAAGCCATAAATTTCCATCATACTAACTTTATTTTATAACAATTTTAAACGGAACATATGCAGTAAATTTTTCATCATACTAACTTTATTTTATAACAATTTTAAGCACAACATGTGCAGCATGCAGTATGTGTATAGCGAAATAATTCCAACGTTTTCAATTAAAGTAATCATCATCTAAAAGTATATAATTGTTCAAATATATGTAATGTTCTTTCAACTCTTTTAACGGATCATGAGACGTTGCCTTGGGGGCCCCGAATTCTTCAATATTTTTCGAAGGCATATTAATCTGTTCGCAGGTCGCCCGCTCAATATCGCCCCCCTTATATAATACCATGTTCACACCATTCCACTCTAGGACGTCTTTAATCATGGGTATTGCATCTTCACAAGAAAATGAAGCATCTTCAGGGTAATAGTTCAGATGATGAATCTTTTGCCTACAATACCGGTATGTCCGTTTCCACTTTTCTGTTAAGAGTCTATATTTGACACAAGGAATAAATTCGTATTCGAAACAAGTTATTCCATCCGCAAGCATTATTCCAACTTTTCTCACACATTTGTGACTATTCGACACTTGTATATATTCGATATCCATCAACGCAGCATGGGAAGCCTTCAACATTTTATCAGTTTTATATGAGATGTCTGATCAATTATCTAAAGTCACTTCTATATATATATTACACCATTCGAATGATGATTAGCCAATCACAACCTCTGCTATTGTTCTCATGAAACTTTCGAATGCGTCGTTCGAATGTACGCGTCAAATCTCTATCATGAGAAATCAGAAACTTCTAGAAGTTTCCAGAGGCTATCAACCAATCAGATCACAGGGACTTTTCAGAAGTTTCTAGAAGTAAGTTGTGGGAAAGTTCTAGAAGTTCTATGACGTCATAAAGAAGTTTCCAGAAGCAGAAATCTCTACAATCTAATTGGTTGATTTATGTATATAAATCATCCTCGAAATAAAATCACTTCAAATCACGATCTAGTCATGAAGAGATCACACGAAGAAAGCGCAGCTGCTAATAATAGCAAGAAAAGAAAAATCTCTTGCTATCAATGTGGGAAAGTATTCAATAGAATGGCGAATCTAATGGCGCACAAGCGAACATCTCATAATGTGCAATCGCCACCCAAATTAGTTGGCGAAGGTAGGAAAAAGAAAAAGATAGATGATAAAGCATTTAAAATATATACTAAGGAAGAGGATATTGAAAATATGAAAAAGATCAAGCAGCACACCATTCGCGAACTTATGAGTGAGATATATACACATAAGCAAGGGATAAAGTATTACATTGTTCTCGAAGTAGAATTTCATAAGCCGATCGGGGATATCATATCAGATCCACCGCCAGTATTCAGATCTGCTATCTATTCACTGCTGCGATCAGAGATTGAAGATATCGAAGAGCTTGAAGACCAAATAGACGACGCCATTAGAAAGTTAAATAATGACATAGATGAATTTACAGAAAATGGAAGCGGCTGGATATTTACAAAGTATATCAAACTGCTAGTGAAGATGTTCGACTATGAAGCAATCAAAGGTAAAAAATATTTGCAGCTACCCGCCAACATCAAAAACAAACAAGCAGTCATTAACGTGCAAAACGATGATGATAAATGCTTCATCTGGGCAATTCTATCTGCACTACATCCACAATCAAAAGATCCACAAAGAGTCACAAAGTATCAACAGTACTTGAACGAGCTTAACTGCGAGGGATTGAAATATCCAGTAAAAGTGCAAGATCAAAAGATGATTGATACATTCGAAATAAACAACAACATTTCAATCAACATCTATTTAAATGAAGATGATGAAATTATACCAGTAAGAATAGCGAAAAAAGAGCTTGGAAAGCATGTGGATTTGCTACTAATAATTAATGATGATGATGAGAATCACTACTGCTGGATTAAAAGTATGAGTCGTTTGTTGGCCGGACGTCCTGGACATAAATATCGTGGAAAACGTTTTTACTGTCCGCTATGCCTGTCATCATGCACAAGTCAAGAAAATCTAGATAAACATAAAACATTATGTCAGAAAATCAAAATCTTCCAAGGTGTTGAATATCCCAAAGACGCAGAATTAAAGTTTGAACATTTTAAGAACCAATGCATGCTACCATTCATCATATATGCAGATACTGAATCTATTTTGGAAAGTTCAAACAAGGGAGCTGCTTATCAAGAACACAAACCAATCAGTTATTGTATTTACGCCACGTCAATCGATGATAGGTGGCAACGACCGTTGGAATGTTATACCGGAGAAGATTGCATGGAGGTGTTTATGAATAGTTTAGATAAGCTAAATGAAGAAATACGAACAGTATTCAAGAAAACCATGCCAATGATTAGATTAACACCGGAAGAAAATGCGGAGCATGCTGGGGCTATGCATTGCTATTGTTGCAATCAACTATTCAATGATAATGATAGACAAAAAGTCAGAGATCATTGTCACATTACCGGAAAATACAGAGGTCCAGCTTGCAAGCATTGCAACTTCAAACATCTGGATATAGCAGCAAACTATCACACCATCCCGATCGTCTTTCACAATCTAAAAGGATATGATATGCATCATATTCTGAAGAATTTGAATGGTAGAAATGCAAAAATCATCGCCAATTCGAAAGAAAAGATCATGACTGCACAGATTGGGGGTTATTCTGAAAAAAATGAAAAAGGTAGAAATACCAATACTAATGGAATCAAATACATTGATTCATTCGCATTTTTAAGCACCAGCTTAGCAACACTAGCCAACAACCTGCCGAAAGAAGACTTCATATCTATGAAAAAATACTTGCATGATGA